>ULGN01000011.1:0-59652 GCA_900518985.1 Yarrowia alimentaria
CGCCACCCATCAGACGTCATCCATCCCAGACCCATATGGATGATGGCGTCTGATGGGTGTCGTGGGATGGACGGCACCCATGGGACGACACCCATGCCTTTGGACACCGTCCATTCCATCGGACGCCATACATTCCATCCATCCCACGGCATCCACCCCACGGCATCCAAGGGACGGAACCCACCTTACGGCATCCATCCACGCCACTATACCCTTTTGGGTAGTCGGTGATTTTGGCTACTGCACCACTGGCAACAACCCCTCAGCAGCTTGATGACAACTATTGGATAGCCATCAGCAACACCCCCTTACTCTTTTGGATAGCTGGTGATTTTGAGTACTGCACCATCGGCAACAATCTCACTTGACTGAGAACCCATTGATTAGCAAACTGCAACCCTCCAACCCCCACGTTTGATTAACAAGGGGTCTCGATTCAGCATTTTGGATAGCTGAAGAGATCCCAGGGTCTACTCTTTTGGATAGCCGATGATTTTGGTTACTTCAACCATCGGCAACAACTCTCAGCCGCTTGATGACAACTATTGGATAGCCATCAGCAACACCCCCCCTACTCATTTGGATAGCCGGTGATTTTGAGTACTGCACCATCGGCAACAACCTCACTTGATGAGAACCATTGATTAGCAAACTGCAACCCCCCAACCCCCACGTTTGATAAACAAGGGGTCTCGATTCAGCATTTTGGATAGCTGAAGAGATCCCAATTCTACTCTTTTGGATAGCCGGTGATTTTGGTTACCGCAACCGCCGGCAACACTACCCTCAGCAGCTTGATGACAACTATTGAATAGCCATCAGCAACCTCCTAACCACAGCACGACAACAAGATTACCCCAACAGCTTGAGTTAAGTATTCCTGACAATGAAAATGATCCAACCCATGATAGTGACACAGAACAAACATGATCAGAAACCTTCCCTGGTCCACTCATTTGGATAGCCGGTGATTGCAACCGCCGGCAACAACCCCCCAGCAGCTTGATGACAACTATTGAATAGCCATCAGCAACACCCCCCTACTCTTTTGGATAGCCGGTGATTTTGAGTACTGCACCATCGGCAACAATCTCACTTGATGAGAACCATTGATTAGCAAACTGCAACCCCCCCAACCCCACACGTTTGATAAACAAGGGGTCTCGATTCAGCATTTTGGATAGCTGAAGAGATCCCAGGTCTACTCTTTTGGATAGCCGGTGATTTTGGTTACTGCAACCATCGGTAACAACCCTCAGCAGCTTGATGACAACTATTGAATAGCCATCAGCAACTTCCTAACCACAGCACGACAACAACATCACCCCAACAACCTGAGTTAAGTACCGATGACTTTGTTAATGTATCCAACCCATGATAGTGACACAGAACCATAACGAAATCGACAACAACATAACCAACAACATTCCCCCCAAAGCTTGAGTTAAGTATCAATGACTGTGACAATGATATCTCCAACCCATGTTAGTGACACAGAACGAGAACGAAATCGACAACAACATTACCAACAAAAGCTTAAGTTGAGTATGAATGACAATGAAAATGATACCCCCAAAACAAGATAGTGACACAGAACGAACGTGACGAGAAGGGCTCCCAGGCTCAACTCGTGTCTATTTTTGATAAATGAAATTTTGATAATAATAATTTTACTAATAATAATTTTAATAATAATAATTTTAATAATTTATCTGATTTAATTCAATCGTACTTTACATGTCATATTGGACGGGCGTCACAGTCTTTGCATATGGCGACACGGGCTGCGGCCTCTGCCACCTACAAATTACCGAGGGCGTCTACCAACACATGTTCAGCGAGTGTGCTGCGATGCGGGCAATCTGTGAGGGCGTTGAGGTGGACTACCTCACCAAGATGGCCGAATGGGTACTAACCGGGATTCCTGAAGGTGGTGAAGGGGAGGGCAGAGTGTCACAGTACAACCGAGAACAGGCACACGCTATCTGGGCAATTAAGGGAGATCTCAGAAATGCGGGTCACGATGGTAATATTGTACACGTGCAGAAGGTCTGCGCGACCAGGCACACAAGGGCCGGAAAGGCACTCATCATGAGTTACTGGATGATAGTCGAATAAGTCAAGCAGAGTCAAAGTGATCAGACAGAAAAGTCACACAGACAAGCCTAAAAAGTCACACAGACAAGCCTAAAAAGTCTCAAGTTCAAAGAGTGACAAAAGCCACTAACAGTACAGGTGACATGAACCTTAATTAATTATATGAATACTACCTGAGAATAAAAATATCTGTAGCGAGGAACATTACGCCGCCACAAGATCAAGCGCGTCTGTATATGAAATACAGTCTACATAGCTGACTCTCTGCTCTTGTTATCCGAAATGATAACCACCTTATCATCACACATCAACCAGTGAGCATGCCCTGACCCAATTATGACCAACTTTGATTTCTTATCGAAAACTTTAAACAACACACAATACGCCTAACCTTATACAACAACATCTTAATATATTATACGAGCCTCCTGGCTGGGGTTTCGTGTCTCAATAGTTCCCGCCACGTTTCCACACTCCCTTATTCACCATCTTCAACAAATTCAAGTAAACAGAAAAATCTGAAATGTACCCAAAACGAGCCCAAAACGACATCATCAATCCATTTTGGCCTGATGTCATCTCTTCCATCCAGCCCAAACACCACCGGTTCACAGACCACACCTACTTCTGCCTATAATCATATTATTGTGCATTCGCGTTCAAAATTAGTTTAGTCCATCCAGTATGATCCATCCATCCCCATTCATGCACTCTCATCCAAAGGCTCTCATCCAGAGACTCATCTATCCAACTCAGCCATCCGGCCAATCTATCCAATCCCACCAACAAACAAAACATCCTCCCCTCAACTTCAGTCGATCGGAATCCCAACTTTAAGACGACACTGCTCGAGCCCAGCGCGTGAAGACGTCGCCGTCAACCGTCGAAGCCTGAACTTGGTCAAGGCCGCCGCCAGCTCCGGCATTCCTTCTCTGTTTCCCACGCAAATACCTGCAACCCGACTTAGCACCTTAATTCATACCCACTGAGATGCCCCAATATTTCTACCCAACTGTACGGATATTTGCTTTTTACCCGACCCAGATCATTTTCGACTAGCGCTGCTACCACAGTCCCCTTGGCTTCTACCAACACTAAAACATTGCATCTCTCACTATTCTCCACATTCTACTCCTCGATTGCACCCACTAAGAACGGGTTCCGGTAAGTCAGCATCTGCTTGCAGGAGTGCTCATGTCTGCACTCACGGGTATCCCCATAAAACTTCAGTAACTCAGGCAATCACCCAAGTTTGAAAACATGCCAGGCCTCTCCGGCTTTAGCGGGCCAGAGAAATTCTGATGATTTCAAATAGTTGGGAATTTAGATAATGTAGCCATCAGCACAGAACAAATGACATGTTCGGATAACTTATTACCGGTGCCAAGGAATTCGGACTTGACCCAACACCCAACTTCACGGAATAGTTCACATCCGACAAAAGCTGTGACGTTGAACCAGTTATGGATAACCGATGATATATATAGATACTACAGTCTCTTTCTCAGGCTCTGTCTCAGTCACGATGAGAGATAAAGAATACGACACTGACTATCAAAGAGTTTGATAGTACCATTAGTACAGTATCTGTTGTAAAGTACATAGTATACTGATGACAGACATGTGGTATAAGACAACCATCTACACACATCTTTACAGTACACACAGGTTCCGGTAGTGGGAAACTCGTCACATGGTGTGACCCTAACTCGTCCATCGGAAGGAGAAGCCAGCTAACAAGTCAGTAGCTTCCTCTCAGGACTCCGAGAGCAACCGTATTACTCTAAATCGAGGAGTGTTAGCTGACTCAAACGCAGGTAATTCACTCAAGGGATTACATTCTACAGTACAGAGTATACAATCAAAACTCACGAGTATCAAAACTTTCTAGAAAGAATAACTAGACCACAACAAAATGGAAACACGACCAAGATGGCGATGGATTCCAGCAGCGTTGGTTCGGTAACCCCAGATACGCCAACCCTTGACGTTTGTCACTTACAGCCAAAACACCCATACAAGCAGACTCTCATCTTCTATACTATTATTATGTGCCTTAGTTGAATGTGTTGCACAGGTTAGTTGAATAAATAAACGGTTACGACCATTATTTTTTGTGTTTTTTTTGTTCTCGTATCGCCATTGTTGGTGCGACGATTTGTAGCTGGATAGTGTTGAATTTCCAGTGTTGGATGGGGCAGCGTGGGAAGGGTCGTCTGGCCTGTCGAGTCACGTGGGCAAGCGACATCACGGTCACGTGACTCACGAGATGCTTCCGCCCGTCTAACGCTTGCCAATCAACGTCAGAAACTCGTCTCTGGTCTTTTGGGCGTCTCGGAACCGGCCCAACATGCAACTCGTCAAGGTGCTGCTACCACTTTTCTGAACACCTCGGCTAACCATGCACATGTGGCTGGCTTCCACGACCACAGCAACGCCCTGGGGCTCGAGAATCTCCCACAAAGCCATAGCCACCTGCTTTGTCAGCCGTTCCTGGACCTGCAGTCTTCGGGAAAACATTTCCGCAAGTCGTGCGAGCTTGGAGAGACCCAGAACTCGAGAGTTGGGAATGTAGCCAATGTGGATCTTGCCAAAGAAGGGCACCAAGTGGTGCTCGCACAGAGAGAAGATTTCAATGTCCCGCACAATGACCATTTCGTCGTGGTCCTCCTCAAACACTGCTCGCTTGATAACGTCCTTCACGTTGTCTTCGTAGCCCTTGGTGAAAAAGAGCATGGCCCGGGCGTATCGCTCTGGCGTCTCCAGCAGGCCCTCACGATCCGTGTCCTCTCCCAGCTCGTGGAGAATGGTTCTCACAGCTCCAGCAATACGCTGTTCACGTGCCTTGGCTTCCTCTGGCGTCTGCTCCAGACGCTCTCTGGCACCGACAGAAGGCCAGCTGAGACCGTCAAAGTCAATCGGAGGGTTGAGGGTGTACGGCGAGGCCACACGGGTGTTCAGCGGAGTCTCATTACCCAGATACGAGTACTGAGACAACTTGGATCGGGAAGAAGACACAGAACTGGATCGGGTGGCGGGATGAGATCCGGGCAAAGAGCCAGGCTGGTGGTGCTGCTCGGTGGGACGTCGCACGCCGTTCAGCTCAGAGGGCCGAATGGTATTGGTGGAATCATGTCGCTGAGAAAACGCGTTTGTGTCGGTTTCGACAGACAGCTCGACGGGGGTGGACATCTGGGTTAGTTTGGGGGCGTGGGCTTGTGCGCGGCGTCGAGACGGACGCGGATCATGTTTGGATTCCGCAGAAACTCACATTTTCGGGAGGTTACAGAGACTCGAAATGATCCAGATATCGATGAAGTGTAGTAAAATTTCAAACTGACGGCGCTAAGTAAACTTTTAAACTTTACCCGGATCCGCACGTGAAGGGAACACGGGGTAAAGAAGAAGCGATTTTTGTTAGGCAAACAGTGATTTTACGGCGGTTTTGGACAGCTAGAAGCCAAGGGAGTGCAGATCAGTTTCTTCCGCTCCAATCGGACACATGTGGCCAAAACTAGACACCCCCCACTTTGCCATGTCGTCATCACTGTGCAGGTGCATGACTCACGGGAAGTTGGGGGGTCATATGCTGAGTAAGCGAGTCAAGAGAGGGGAACCCAGTGGATTTTTTAGAACGAGTCCTGAAATCCACTTTTATCCAGTCATTCTACGACATTCCATTATCAATAGCGTCGAGGTTCCCCACAATTTTTGTTGGGAGAAGCTAGCTTAGTAAGCAATAAATAAGGTTTCGCAAATGTGAAGAGCCAGTCAATTGAGTCGAAAAAGCCCTGATTTTGCCACAAGATGTGGAGGGCTCGTTTCGGCAAAGCGCAGGCTACCTAGTCAAGTTTTCAAAATCTAAATCCGCCAATATTTACGTTTTGAAGCCAGAACTGCTGAAAACCGAAATTGGGATTCTTTCTTCGAGAATTCGGCTTGGGACAATGGGGAAATTGAAATTGCAACATAAAGCTAAATACACGTGACCAGTGAACAAGTCGGTATATCAACGCCACGCGCAAAAAATCCCCATATCCAAATCCCCCTAAGCGACCCGATTCAGACAATACCAATATCCACATTTCCCCCTTTTGACTCCGACAAATCCCGCTATCCCCGATCGCATAAACCTTATCAGGATAAACACGGCATTATCAAACGACGTTACAACCCCGTAACTCACCAAAAACCGCTCCAGAATCCACGGAAATGAGCCTGGAAGGAAACGCATGGGCCGGATCCGAGTGGCAGAGCTCCGGAGACGAGTCCGACGCCGGCGAACAGGTGTTTGAGCAGCTGCCATCCACGCCTCCGGCACGTCTGTCCCCTGAATTGGACGATATCCATGCCTGGGACGAGGTCCTGGAGAAGCGAGACACGCCTCAGGAGTCAGCAGGTGCCACAAAGCGCGAGTCCGCAGCCGACAATGTGTCTGTGGCAGTTGGAGCTGCTTCTGTGGCACTGGCGGGTGCGGTTACAGATTCTGTGAAATCACCCGAAGACCCCCAAGTGGACGAATTGGCTTCTGTGGTGGCAAAGAACCTGTCTGTGGGCTCCCCCGAGGTGTCCAATCCGACTGATAGCCCTATTGCTACAACCAGTGCGCTAAACACACCCACTCTTGCTGTATCTGACGATGCGCATTGGGGAGACGAGGAGGAAGGAAACGACACAACAACGACCGCAATCGACGAGAAGGAGGATCTAGGGGCCTCATTGGAGGCTAGGGATATCAAGGAGCTCGAAAAACCGGCGGAAATCGCGGTAAAACTACCTGAAATGACGGATGATCACGTTTGGGAGGCAGGACCAGAGGATGGAGCTGCAGATACAAAAGAAGCACTGGACGAACCGACACCGGCCGGCGAATCGACTGTTAGCAAAGCCGACGCTGTTTCGCCAGACGACTCGGAACTCGCAGATGAAGGATGGGGAGAAGAAGCTGGAGAGGATGACTGGGGCGAGTTTGATGAAGCGGGAGCGGATGGGTTTGCAGCTCCTGTTGCTGCTGCAGCTCCTATTCCTACGGCAGCTCCGCTCTCAAAGAGGGCGACTACTACCCTCGAATTCCCCAAATCTCTCGAGGATATCATGTTGGAGCTGAGAGGAAAAGAGGAGGAAAAGGCTGCAGACGTCGCTGGAGACGGCAACGACACTTCAATGTTGTCATATCGGCCCAAGTCTCGCAAGCTCTACTACGAGCTGCTGCGACCGTGTCGCCAGTTTGTTCTCAAACCAGGAGAGAACCCAGAAGATGCAATGGTCAGATGGAAGGGATCCAACTTTCAGAAACAAATCAAGGTGGAGATCAAGGCCATGCAGGAGAATGACTCCAAGCACTTGAAAACGGCATTCAAGTTTGGCTGGAGCAGAGGGGGCAAGAACGACAAGGGACGACCTCTTTCTATGCCACCTCCTAAGCGAACAGCCAGTTTGACACGACCAACAGGAAGCAATACCGCTGCTACTCCTACTCCACCGTCTCCTGGACCCCATGGACCTGGTCTAGGACGGTCTAGCTCGCTCAGAAGCACTGCTGAAGACAGAGGACGTCCCAGAAAGCCTTTGGTTCAGACAGCTCTAGCTGGGGCTGCAAATAGACACCAGTCCAATTCCCCCAGCCTGTCCATGAGCCCCATGAGTTCTCCAGATCTAGAGCATCATCGTGGAGCTTTGGGCATGGTTTTCGGCCGTTCAGGAAGCTCAAATCACTCCAGAACTCCATCTTTGACATCTCCACTGTCGCCAATGGACTCTCCCATGGATTCGCCTCTGGGCAGCCCTCTTGGCTCTCCTATTCTGACCAATCTCGCCCCTACTATTGCCCCGACTCTGAGTCGAGACAGCTCTATTGGTTCCAGGGCCAGCACCCCAGGTGTCCCCCAGTCCAGTCAGTTCAGCGACGACTTTTCCATCTTTGACAAACCCGCCAAGTCTGCCCCCGTCAAGCAGCCTCAGTCTTCAGAATTTGACATTTTCAACATGTCTTCAGCCAAAACACCCGCAAGTAAACCTGTGGAAGCCAAACAGAATGCACACAGCGCTTTTGATCTGTTCATGAGCGGCGCCAGCTCGAGCTCAAAACCTCCAGCTGCCCAGCCAACAGCTCAGCCTCCAAAGCCGCAAACATCGAGTGCTGCAGACGACAGTTTTGCAGATTTTGTTTCGGCTACTCCCGTTGCATCCGCCAAAAACTCGCCCATTGGGTCTCCGGCGGCCCCAAGCTCTCCCAAGATTTCCCACGTGTCCTCCCCACTGGCCCAACCAAAGCCCGAGCCAGCTCGACCAGATACCTCTGGGTCCTCAGACTTTGGTGAGTTTTCATCGTTTCAGACCCAGACTCAGGCCCATACACATGCAGCACAACCCGCTAGCACCATGGATCTCGACATCTTCAACACCCCCAATGCACCTGTGCAGAAAACTGCGCCTCAAACAGATCTCTCTGGCTTTGACATCTTTGACAAACCAAAGTCTCAGATCAAGTCAAAGCCACAGACCCACACCCACACGCAGTCATCGTCGCTCTCTGGGTTTGATATTTTTGACAAACCAGCCAAGTCACCAGCCAAGACAATGCCTGCAGCCCCAGCAATCACATTTTCAGCGACTCACGATGATGACGACGACTGGGGCGATTTCACCGACTCGGCAACATCGCGACCGAGAAAGAACTCGTACAACAGCGCCTCGAGCCCCATTAACCAGTCCCACCTTCCCTCTGCGTCTGTGGCCCAGTCCATCTCTCAGTCGTCGACTCTGTCACTGTTTGATACCACTTTCCTGGATAATGCACCTAGCCCTGCTCCCAGAGCCAAGTCTCCGGCGAGGGCTGATGCCGCCAGAGTTGCTCCACTGCAGCTCAAGAAGAAGCAGGTTCAGATTGAGCTGGATATGGGTCCTCTCCAGCCTGGCTCCAAGTACAAGCAGCAGAGTGAGGAGAAGCTGGTCAACGATATTGTATCGTCACTTCCCAACCTGGACTTTATGCAAGGATAATACAGGTGAATGCGAATGTGGATTACGAGGATTGAAAGTAGTACAGGGGTGAGGATGTATCATTAAGCCTGGCTCGTGGATAGAGTAAAGACCGAACCCACCGAATGTAGCTGGGCATGACCCTTTTTGTATAGATGTATGTATGGAAATCAATGATGCTGAAGGGACCGTGTGCGAGTCGATTTCGAATCCCTACTCTTGACTTGTTAGCTATTTAGTTGCGTGAGATTCCTATAGATTTAGTAAATTAATACTAATAATAATAATAAAAAGAGATAAACAATTTCATTTAATAAATAATCAAAATCAATAATAAAATAAAAAGAGATAATATAAAATAAAACAAAATAAAATAAAATAAAATAAAATAAAATAAAATAAAATAAAATAAAAATAAATTAATTTACATCAAATAAACAAAAGTAAACAAAAATACAAATAAATGAATAAAGTGATAAAAAATATATATATATAACCTGACTCTTGCAAGCTATTCAACAGGTAATCTGATTATTGATGTTTCGACGAGCAAATTAACTCATCCCTCCTACTTTCATGAAACGGAATACTCCGGGTGTGGGGTAACATATGCGATGTGGTATTGCAAACAATGTTTTAGCCGATTGCCCTTCTCAACAATGTGTGTTGATCGGACACTGTCGCTAGAGACCCACCCAACTCAACAACGATCCTTGCTCGGCATTTTTTCTCGGTGACAGTTAATCCGGGGTTTCCCAGAGCAGGTGTCAGCTGTCAAGTGGATGTCAGATGATGGAATTTTTTTCACGGTCCAGACTCGATATCTGGCCATTTTCTCAGAATAAAAAAATAACCAGGAAAAGAGAAGTGGTGGTTACCGAATATCGTGGTATCGGAAATTCTCTGGATGAGAATTTTGTACCGAGCTGAAAGTCGCGTCAACAGTGTAGGCGTCTCGCTTAACGACAGGGGGGATTACCTAAATGGGACATTTTTTCCGAGGTCGTACTTAGCGAGCTCTTGGCGTCACCCCGGACTAACATGAATAGCCAAGCCAGCTGGAAAAATAGAATGAAAAAAAAAGAAAGATTTCTTTAGGGTATGCCCCGCTTGGCGACTTTGGCGCGGCTAACAGACTTTTCGGGATGACAGGATGAATGCGCGAAGAGAACGGAAGCGAGTGCGGAGCGGAATGAAGAAAGGTTTGGATACAGATGCTGTAACCAGATATCTTCAACGAGTGAGATCCTCTTGGTGCAAACAGGTTGCTGGGAAGACCCTGGGCGGTGTCTTGTGTCTCGTCGGTTTTGAGAAGATCATCTTAGCGCGTTTCCAACAGCAGAGTGGGGAAACTCAAAATCGCCAAGTCTCTGTGGGCCCTTTTGTCTGGTGGTTGTGTTTTGGGTTCGCGGAAAATCAAGGCCGGGATACCAGCTCGAATAGTTGCACATCGAGATCCATCTCCATTTACCAAGATACCGATCACACGATACCATGATAGGGCCCGAGATGATGACTTTTTTCTTTTTCAGATACCCTCGGCCTTGACAGCATTCAAACGCCGATGAAACCCGATGACATCCGACCACCCCCCGCTTTTTGCACCCCATCCCCCCATCCACCCGTCATCTCTTCTTGGCACGCGCTGTCCAGCTCCTATATATACCGAATGGGTGCTGTGAGCGATTTATCAATCGAAAGCAATATGAAGTCCGACGCGCTTCACCTGGAGGAAATCACCTCTGAAAACACATCAAATGACGCCAACCACGATGGCAAAGCTGTGGGATCGCAAATCCCCGAGTCTTTGGCATCCCTTTCAGCCGCTGATCTGGAAAGCGTGGAGAAAAAGTTTGTGAGACGAATCGACATCAGAATGCTGCCCATGCTCATGCTCATTTACATTCTCAACTATCTGGATCGAAACAACATTGCCACTGCTCGATTGGGCGGTCTGGAGGCTGAGTTGGGTCTCAAATCAGTCGAGTATCAAACCGCAGTGTCCATTCTCTTTGTGGGTTACATTCTTATGCAGATCCCTTCCAACATGATTGTGTCAAAGCTTGGAAAGCCCGGCCTGTATCTGACGACATGCATGTTCATCTGGGGCCTCATTTCCGCCCTCACCGCCACCGTCAAGGGTTTCAACGGTCTGGTGGCCTGCCGATTCTTCCTGGGTTTTATCGAGGCCGTGTACTTCCCCGGCTGTCTGTTTCTGCTGTCTTCGTGGTACACGCGAAAGGAACTGGCTCTGCGAACCTCGATTCTCTACTGTGGCAGTCTCATTTCCGGCGCCTTTTCAGGTCTTCTGGGAGCTGGCATCATGGAGAACATGGACGGAATGCGGGGCATCTCGGGCTGGAGATGGCTCTTTATCATTGAGGGCTCCTTCACCGTTTTAGTGGTGCCATTTGCATGGTGGGTGCTTCCGGACTTTCCCCACACCACCCGGTGGCTGAGTCAGCAGGAAAAGGACATTGCCATGTGGAGACTGCAGCGAGAGGTTGGTACCAGCGACGTGGACGACGAGCAGAGTGCATGGCAATTTGTCAAGACCAACATGATGCTGGTGCTGCGAGACCCCAAGGTGTGGCTCGTTGCAGGCATCAACTTTTTCAACGTCGCAGCCGCCGGAGTCACCAACTTTTTCCCTTCTGTGGTTCAGACGCTCAACTTTTCTCGAACAATGACGCTGGTGCTGACGTGTCCTCCCTATCTTCTTGCCACCATTCTGGTGCCACTCAACTCATGGCACGCCGACAAGACGGGTGAGCGAATGTACCACATTGTGTTGCCGTTCTGTGTCACCATTGCGTCGTTTGTCATTGCTGCCGCCACCCTCAATACTGCCGCCCGGTACTTTGCCATGGTGATCATGATTTCGTCCATCTACATGGGCTTTGTGGTGACGCTCACGTGGATGAGCAACACCATTCCGCGACCAGCCGCCAAGCGAGGAGTGGCGCTGGCACTCATGAACTGTCTCTCCAACACCACGTCCATCTGGAACGCGTATCTGTACCCCAAGTCTGCGGCGCCACGGTATGCGCCGGCCATGGCTGCCAATTCCGGCTTTCTGCTGGTAGCCATTCTGTGTGCCGTGGCCTTGTCGTTCAAGCTGAAAAAGATTAACAAAAAGCTGGACAATGGCGAGATGGATTTGGCCGAAGAGTTTGGAGCTGATGGTAACGATACCAAGGACTTCAGATATGTTTATTAGCATGTGTGATGATGTATAGATAATGTGACGTAATTTTGAAAGCTGGTTTGCTCTTGTATCAGTAAAAAGTCGTGTTGAAGTTTGTCGGGATGCTGTAGGAGGGTCGTTTGTGGGAGTCGCTTGACCTTGGAATCGGAAGATATTCATCAGGGTGCAAGTCATGCCGCATGCCAATAACGGCACAGATGGCGCAAAAGGTAGTCGTGATGGGAAATGTGCGGTTTGACTACCAAGCGAAATATGGTAGCCATAAAGCGGTCACAAACAGCATGAATGTCCAGTGTAAGACATAGAAGGAAGCCGTCACCAAAGCTAGAATAAAGACGAGCAGGCCTAGCAAGTAACCCTGGCCCTGAACAACTCGCATACGAAGCTCCGTAAAAGAGAGAGTAGCTCTCTGCATGCACTTGGGACTGTTTCACGTGACTCGGCCTTCGACTGGTCGTGTGCCCCACCCATATTTGGTGCAGTTCCAAGCCTCAACCCTGGTGTTTCTGCCTCGTCTCTAATGAGGCTGGCATCGGCGTGAACTTGTCACACCAACCATGTCGCCGTGTAACCAGCCATGTCACCATCTAATGCCCAAAGCCAGTACTTTTGCCACAGTGTCCGGATGAGCAATGCTGTTGATGTGTTCCACCTCAATGCTGATACCAAATCGAAAGTCTCCACATAATACCAGGAACATCAGTTGGAAGACTCGAACTCAGCAGATTCTGCAGCGAGACAAATGAGTAGATTCTGGTGAGCTTGTTGAGGCAAAGAGGAGAAGTTCCATGGCCCTGCAGAGAGTGCAAACAGCCAGAAATGAACTCACCTAGTTGCTTGAGCACTCAAGCCGCGATCTAGGCCGGAGTCACCAAGAGCACAAACAGATAAACGCCAAAAGAGAATGCCAGAGGGCCAAAGGGCCAAAGGGCCACATGCTGTTAAAACGTGCCAATAACAGAGTGGTAGTAGATTGGCAGTTACGTCCATACAGACAGGTAATTAGAAGCGAGTGTCTCGGCCCTTTAGTCGACGAATTGTAAACAGAGTCTCGCGAGAATCTCCAGGTCGTAGTATCGCTGGTGGTAGCGTTTGTGAACGATTCCAAAGAAAATCTAGCCCAATATGTGACTGGTTTTAGGCACAATCCCAAGGCTAAGATTTTTGGTGTACCAGTGTCCAATCCGGTCACATATGTCACCCTGGTTCAGTGCCTAAATAACGAGAGGATTCTGTGCACTGACAAAAAAGGGAGTCTTAAGGGAATAGTCTGGGTCGATACTGAGCTGACAGTCATCGAATACGTCACTAGAAGTCAACCAATGAGCAAAGAATAAAGAGAATAAAGGGATTCTGGGGGTTGTTCAGGGTCACAGGGGTCATGTCAGTAAAGTCATTAGAGTCATTAGAGTCAACTGATCGATTCAAATGAGAGTGGAGTATCTCACTGGTTGCCCAGGAAACAGATTGCTTTAAAGAAATAAAGAGTATCAGGGTATCAGATTACTTATCAGCACCTATTACAGAATCGGACAAGAAGATTTCCTGAATAGGCTGTAACTTTAACCTTAAATTATCAGAGAAACACGATATTGCCCTCGGAAAAAGAAGATTCCGGGGGCACTCTGATGTTTCATGGCGACCTGGGGGGTTAAAAGAAAAGTTTTTGCCAGCAGACTAGTATCGCTCCTTGGTGGTATCACCAAAGACTTGAAGCTCCTGCAGATGGACTGCAGGCCATGCTTCTCGGGTTGAGCCGTCCCACCAAGTTTTTTTCGATTTTTCCTTTTCCTTTTTTTTGTTTTTCTGGGTTAGTAAAGAAGAGGAAGACGCGGATAACGACAGTGTCGGTTAAGAGAGGAAGGAAAACTGTGTGGCTGGCACCTGGCCTGGATACCAACCACACAATGATGTGTCACAACAGCTTTGGTTGAAACCTGGCCTGGATCTCAACCGAATTGTCGTCCCACATGTCACAGAGGGACCGCAAGGACAGTGTAGTTGACGCCTGGCCTAGACATCAACCGCACCGTGACTGTGATAGCTCTTGTACCCTGGTTCCGTTCCTCATACCTTCCTGTCGTTGCTTGTCGTCTGTGGTTGTGTACTCACTAGTGTCCTTTGGGTGGAAGCCAGCCGAGGCACACGCTCATGGGGAACGGGAGGCTAGCTTCCTGTGTGAGCGAGATGACCAAAGTTAATCTAGGAACGTCGCTTCTGACGTCGGCGTCTTCGGTTACCGGAGTCGATGACCATCTGCTCTCGAAGGGCGCGGAGCTCGAGCGCTTCGCAAAGCTCAAGAAACTCTGCGCCTGTAAGGGTGAGGGGGAGAGTGGTGAAGTTGATAGTAATGGCAGTCATGGTAATAATGGGTGGAGAAGAAGACAGGAGGTTGGGAGAGTCGAGAGGGTTATATAGGCTTACAGTTAGTTGGTGACACAAACTGTCGTGCATAGGCTAATTTTTTATTGTAAATGGCTGATGTGATTGAAAGTAGTATTGGCTGAATGGTTAATGATCATGTTTGAGACTACGGAAGTGGAGGTGAGAATGCTTTGTCATGTTACCACCACGTTTCGCATTGTTAATCTATTGAAACGGAGATCTAGCTCCCATGGAATGATCGCTGCGTATAAGCAGAAATCTCTTGTTTTAGAAGCCTATAGCCTATATTATTATTTAAAATCATTTATTACTCTGCTTATTCATAAATCGAGTGTCGACTCTGGAAGCCATTGGTTGTCTCCTTATGTCTTTTGTTGGAACGGTATTTTAGGGGTGCTAAGTGAGGACTGCGTATACTTTTGTCTTTCCTGTCTCTGTTCACTTTCCAGCTTCAAGTGGAATCTTTCCCGACTGTCACAAGGTGAACGTAACCATATGTATCTTATCATAAGCCCTCAGACATGTGTCACTGAAATAACGACTCCAGTGAAGTAACTGTCACTCACTCATTAAAAGACGGGTACTGTCGTTTCGTCGGACACTCTAGTAGCCGCACCTGTCGTTAGTGCACCACCAATGGTTAGAGCACCACCAATGGTTTTCGGAAATAACACTGCAAAACCACGGCGAACTCTAGATATATGTACAAATTAAGAGCCTTTTGTAGTAAGGCAATCTTCCGGGTAACACTCCTAATAAGGAAAACTATCCTGAGGCTTGGAATATGAGGCCTGTTAGTACCTGCGTTTCATGTGGGGTGGAAGTTAAATTACTCTCAAGAAATTATGGTATTCACAGATTCAAAGACCGTATCATTACCACTCTAATGACTACTCTGTAGTAAAGATAAATAAACTGCTTGGAAATGCTTCACAATAGTGTTGTGACCAACTCTGGAGTGCTTAGGACACCATCTCAGGCCGAGTCACGTGACATGTCTGTCTCAACCTTGTCGTATAAATCGTTCAATATTCAGTTGCGGCCATATCCTGGTGAAAATACGGCTTCCCGTCCGATCAGCCATAGTCAAGCACCAGAGAGCCCAGTTAGTATTGTAGTGGGAGACCATACGAGAATCCTGGGTGCTGCAATTGTTTTTGGTTGGTAGGAGACTTGAGATTTGTTTTGGCTACGTCATGTCTTTTTTTGTCGAACTGGAGATGTTGTTCAGAGTCTGGCATATCCGATTAGACAGTTGAAAAGCAGTATCTTCCTGTAGGTACAGTACTGTACAGAACATAGCTTTCCCTGGCAGCTACAAAATGGAAACCAAAGTAACACCTAGCTGGTGAAAGGTCCTCAAGTTCTGACATCAAATTATGGCAATTGATTATAAAGATTACATGGTAATCGCTTTCCATCCCTTTATTCCCGCCAATTAGTTCCATGTCAGTCTGCCCTGAATCTTCAAGTCGACAGTAAAAAAGTTTTGGTCTTCTTTTTGACCATGGACACCTTGGCACCCTTTTCTTTTCTTTTCTTTTCTTTTCTTTTCTTTTTATTTTTATTCTATTATTATTATATTTTTTTGATTTTTTGACCTGTGTTTATTCAAGACCCTATCCAAGAAACCGGATTATCCGTCAGGTCGGATTAATTTTACGAATTTTTTTTCATTTTACACCCGTGCTACATTATACAAGACTATATCCTAGAAACCGGCGCCTAAGTCCGTACGGGCCGGATTTTTAAGTCCGTGATTGCCGGATTATTTAAATCCGGGTTTATAATTCAAAACTTTTTATAAATATTCAAAACCAGGATTCGAACCCACGACCTTGAGAATTAAGGTTTTAGGGTTTTTACCACTGCGCCACCAAGGCAGTTCTAAACTAAAAAAGCGTTGGTCCCTAATAGCCGGCCAATTATATCACGTGACTGAACCTTAATATGCTTGACCATGTTTTAGCTAATTTCGTGTTTAGCGACGTGAATCAAATCAGAATTTTTTCAGTCTGTCTGTTCAGTGCGTATTAAGCCGACACTGCTGTTATTACTACATATAGATGTCTTCTCTACGAGCTTTTGCGATTTCGTAGTTTTGGGTCATGAACCTTATTATTCGGCTAAGTGAACCTAGCAGTGGATTACATTTGAACATTACATTCATTTTGCGAACTTTAACGGCTATTGAAGTTGGAGGAGATGAAATGAACCTCATGAGAAAGAGATTTACAGCATAGCTACTGATATTAAGAACTGATATCCTAGGCTAGGTTGTGTACAGCTGTTAGGACTAACCCAACGAGACACCAAACCTCAAGATTGGAGAAATCAAGGCAAAGTCAACAGTATGGTATGGTACCCTCATACAACTCCTGTATCTCAGCATTACAATCGACTTTTCAGAGATTTTTTGAATGCGGCAAGATTCCACATTTGATTAGCAACATGTATACGTGAAGATGGTAATCATACCATTCAAAATCTGTTGGGAAGTGGAAATACGTCGCTGTGTGTCTATCTAGAAGCTGTACAACTGTTGAACGGGCTTCTAAGATCTGTGTCAAGTTTCCTCTTGGATTCCTGTGTGTCTCTATGGTGGTAATAACCGACAAGTGATGGATAGTTGCAGCACAATGAGACGTTACACCATGCATATCGCTCCTTAATAAATGCAGTCTTTATTCGAATATTTAGAACAACCCCAGCAACTGGGTGACTGGATTGTCAAGAAGACAGCACTCGAATCCGCAGTCTTGGAAGGATCTTGTTCAGAAAAGAACTGAATCAAATACGCTACCATTATAACATTTTCTGGTAAGGACTGTAGGTGAGTTTCTCGTGCTCTAGTTGTCGTTTGCTAGTCTGGTGTAGCGTCTGGCCCTCTGGAGAGACGTGGATACGCCCAGATTCTCAGTACGAGTGTCTCAACTTGTCTCAACTTGTCCTGGGACAGTTGGGTGCGGAGTTGCTAACATGTGATGGGTTCATGTTGACCTTTAAGGTGTCGACACATTTAAAATAAAGTCACAAGACACATGTGCCTTGATTCGTGTCCATATTAGGTCAGGTTTTTGCTTCATGCTTCCTCCTGGCCGTAAGTAAAACCTATATATACTCCAGATGAGTATAATTTCGAGTAACGAACTATAAGGATCCGAAACCCACCAAAACACCTCTCAACCCACTCTCTGACTCGGACGGCCTACTACCTAGTATCTATTAGAGATTGTATTGTGTGATTACCCTCGTCTACCTTCAATAGCTTATTCGAAGACTTAGCTCGTGAAATTTCTACATGATAGAAATCTGAACAAGTTAGCTGAAGAAGAAATTGCTACAGGCTCTAAGATGTCATCATTTCGCTTGAATTGCACTTCTTCATTTCTTTCCAGAATCACGGCCAAGAGTATTATTATAATGTGGCTTTGGTGTGATTATGGTCACTTTTAAGTGATTCATATCATTTGAAATACGTTGATGCTCCGTATTCACGTTTAAAAGTGACTAAAGCCATAATTTGACTTGTCGATTTAACACCAGTTGAGTTATATTAATTATTGTTCTCTCACTAGAACCAAGTCTACGAGGAATGGTGCTACAAGAAAATGGACAAGACCAGTCGATTCAGTGGACCTTTATGATCAAAATGAGATCATGAGAGGGGAGAAAGGGGTCAGAATTATGAAGTTACACACCAGCATTAACTGCTCACTTTCAAGCAGATTAGATACAAGAGGGCACAACCTTTTTATTAAACGACAACTGTTAGAAGCAGAAGCTACTATCCTGTTGGTGTTGTCGACTGAACCAACTTGACTAGTAGTAGAGAAGGAGCTAGGCATTGTGGTTCTTGAAAGTGGGGTTTTCCTCTCTTTTTTTTTATTTTTTTTATTTTTTGCGCTCCTCCACCGCGGCAACATCATTATGGCTTAAGGCATTGACGTAACTGACAACTTGACCTGTCATATAATCACTTGACCTGTCGTAACCACTCGACCTGTCATATATCTACACAGCCCTGTTCTAAGTACACGTGGCCACACTACCAAGATGACATGACATCTCACACAGTTTTCAAAACTTACGAAAACGAAATTTGTCTTTTTGTTTGGTTACTCAAGTGGTTCGATGAAGTGGTTGATCCACAGAAGCAAAGCGCCCACTCAGACTACAAACATCACAGAAATACTGGGGAGAGATACTAACAAAAACATGGGGCATTATCGGTGGATTTGATTATCAACTAGGAACAGCACAAAAGGTAAGTGCAATCAACAGCAACAGCACTAGAGGACGGTACCATCAATCCAGAACGTCACAAAGCAGGTACAGTACCTATCAACAGTAACAGCACAAATCAGGTACAGAACCACAAACAACGTCAGCTATCAAAAATCAGGTACAGAACCAAACAAGGGATACTTTGCGCCCAAATCAAACAGCTAGGCTATTTCAGTTCCGCTGTCGTTAGCTATCACTCCACTATCACCCCGACTTTGCTGTCACCCCGGCTTTGCTGTCACTCCAACTCTGCTCAAATTCTCCTCGGTTTAAATTCACTACTCAGAATCATTCAAAGGTGACATTCCAGCACACATGACACCTGACTATAATGGCTTTGACACCGTGCGATCATCACAACCAATATCACGCTACTATCACCATCACCAGTCTAAAGAATCAACCAAAACATGAACACAAATCATTTCTCTTCCATTCGTTATTTTGGTATCACCCAGCTTTTTTTGCCACCAGAGCCAATTTCATGTCACATTTACGTCGAAAGTTCTGTCATTATTCTAAGACATTACGAATGACATAAGCGGGCTCCGACACGAAATACACAAAACAGTGACAAGTCATGCAAGGGGCATCAAGGGATGATCAACATGTGACGGATGTGCACTCCCGCTGTCGCTGGACAGGACTTGTTTCAGGACTTATTATAGTTTGAGACACGAGAGAGCTGTCAAGAGGAGTGGGCTCTCACAGGTGGATTGGTGTTTCACACACGGGACCGGACTTATTGGGTTTATCAGTATTGGCCTTGCGACACTTGCATCAAATCAAATATGAATGGATGTTTCTTCGGTACATTTACGGCACGGACATGTCATGTTTCATGTGAAACTTTATGTTGACGCGTCAACGGCGCAATATCCCCTCTACAGGAGATTGGGACGCACTGGCGTGATCGTGGAGCCAGAATGAGTGAGATGGAACCGTCTATTGTTTCTTTTTGTTGGTTCCAGGACTTCGTGCTGGTCTATCACGTGACCTAACCCGCGCCCAACGCGTGGACACACGTGATGAGTGCAAATAAGGTTCCAACCCAGACACGCGCTCGACGCGTAGATCCCACGAGTTGAGATGCACAATCTATTCTTGGTGCGAGTTTATTCAAGACGTGCTGCTGGTTGGATGCACTGCAGCGCGAAACAGCATGAGGGGGTGGTGCATAATGCACGTACAGGGCTGGATGGGCGGGGGCATGGACGAGGGGTGGATGGATGGACGAGGGGTAGACGAGGGTAGACAAGGGTAAACGAGGATAGACGAGGGGTTGTGATATCAAAAAGGGAATTTGGCCGAGATCCAAGGAAATCGAGTATCAGTTTTCATTGGCTTAGTTCTGTTGAAGTCCATAGTGCTGTTCTTAATTGGGAGAAAGCATGTATGATGTAACACCTGAAGATCACACTCTAGCAAGTTGTAATGGTGGTATTGAGAAGTGACTGATATCAGATGGTAGACAATTGTATTTGAGATATAATGTAGTCTTTCGAATCTCTACAACGTCTCTGGGTGAACTATGATTCATTTGATCAGCTATTACTACTTACATCATATGTAGACATCTATAATTCGTCTCAGCTTAGATACAAGATATCTGAAGAGTGCAATCGTCATGAAATCAAATACAACGTTAGACTGTTTTACTCACACCCTCTCAAAGTGTTTTATGGAATACTGGCAGCTCATCGGTGTTCTTGTTTGATTTCAACAAAGATCATGTTGAAACGACGAAAGCTAGATTCAGAGAGATTCAAAGAGTGCGTGGTGGTTATTTTGTCTCTAAAATTCGACCAGTAGTAGTCTCATATTCATAGATTCACTATTCAGCCCACTAATTACGTCAATGACTCTGCTTAGTAATGAGTCTCCTCTAAATGAATATCCAGACCAGTTGGAACGATCCCGAAGAGTAGATACTGTTTCCACTGATCATAGATTAATTGAGTGGTTTTCTACTAACGATATCTCTCTTATAAGGTGTTTCAATACAAAACCAAGACAAGTTGAGTTACCTTGTAGCTGGCTATATAAAAACCGTCCATGTACAGTGATGAGACAGACAAGAGAATCATCAGGTAGAGCTTCCAAATTGACGGCACTTGCACTCTTTGATTTTCAATTCTTCGGTCCCGTTCTTTTTTTATTCTCTTTCTTCTTTTTCAAAAATTAAATTGCAGTTATTTTTTAATTTTTTCAATCTCTCTCTTCCCCAATCCAACAATGAGGCTGAGCACAGGGCTGGACATGTGACTGGTGCATGTAAATAATATTTGCAATATTTTCTGCGATATTTTTGCAACATGTTTCGCAATAATGGACATAATATTTGAAATAATAATGGCAATCTGCGTGAAGTCAAGATGGTAAAAACAGATCTTTATTGGATCCAACCAAGGGCAGCTAAACATGGCTACAGACTAGCTATGAGCTATTCAACAGCAACAGAAGATGCCCCCCTACGCATTGAACCGAATGGTACTTTTCAACCAGCATTTCAGCCGCAGATACGCGTTTTTGTCGGTGGTGTGTGTACACTGTTTGACAGCTCACTAAAGCCTATATTTTTTTTGAGGCTGGTACAAATGTTCGGCGTTAGCGGCTTTATATAAATTGACAGAAAAATATAACGGCCAAAAAAAAAGAAAAAAAAACCCTGTCTCACAATACTCCAACAGCAGTATTAAGCGACATTTGCAGACCATTTTTATTATTTTTTATTGTTTTTTTCTGTCACAATTATTCCAAAAATAAACTTTATTTCTCTCAAAAAATTATTTGCCCCTGTGCACCTGTCTACATCTCCACTTCCCCTCGATGCACTCCTTGGAACATCCATGCATGAACAATGGAGGGACTGAAAGAATTTTAAAAGTTGATTCAAACAGTGATGGATGGGTTTCTAACAAATTGAATGGATAGAGATTATGCAGGTGTTGACGACGAATCGAATGATCTTGGTCCCATCAAAATCGAGCAGGTATTCACGGTGTTGTAGTCAGCTAAACTATTCTATACCACCATGATGTAAAGGTTTCAAGAATCAATTTTTTCACAAACAAAGCCCAGACTCGCATCCACCGAGCTGTCACATCCAATCTCGTTGTTGAAACCTCTCAAAAGCTCCAGGATTCACTTCTCCACCACTTCTACAAGTTGTGACACTACTGCCAGGTCAGATAACCCCTCTGGTATCGACGGTGACAGCCTTATACAGAAGGAAATCTTTCCATTTTAACAATTCATACCTTCCAAATCTAACCCTTGTTTCAGATTCCCCATAGCTCATATGTTCATCCTGCTGACGCCTCCAAAGCTCCTCATCGAAGAACCACTCAACTATACATGTTGAAAAACCACAGAATCGGTCAAAAACCTAATTTTTATCCATCCAGACTACCTGCCACGTCCTGCCAAACCCCGCCAAACTTTCTAAACACGTCAACCGCCTATATTCACCTCTTGAACGACGTTTGAAACTGGGCATAATCTTCAACGTGTTTTTCCACGTCATCGTGCATCCGAAATAGGGTTTCGAAAACAGAAATAATATTTCAACGTGCATATAAGATCTACATCTAGATTCGGAAACTTTGACAGCCCCATGATGGTTGCGGCAACCGTTTTCGCATGGCTGTTTTTGAGGTTCAACGAGGCTGGCGTTGCTATTTCGAGCGTTGCGACTCGGCTGGTTGTGTTGAAAATCGGAAATTGTAGGTTTTCGGCAATCTGTGGACGAGCGGGGAGAATCAGGGGCTAATGGTCTAAAACGTCATGTAGGCGAGCTATAACTGGACAACTATGATTCTAGAGCACTATGACTCCACTCTACTCGGATGCGTTTCAATAACTCGTTTTCCTTAGTTATTCGTGGAGTAATAACGATAGGGGTAACGAGTAGGTTTAGCGGTGGGCAACGATAAGATTTTCGAGGCGGTTTGGCCTCCTAGAAGAAGAAAACAAGTGTCTCAGATTCCTAGCAGTCCCTGGAATCAATCTAATCTCAGAAATCTCAGATCGGAGTCAATTTCGACCAGATATTCGACGATGAAATTCCAAGACAAAACCTTTCAGGGGTATAACAGCAATACAAGGCGTGTTTGGGACGGAAGCGGCTAGAAAAAGTAAAGAAGATAGATAGAAGAATATGTGGGCTTCTTTTTACATTCCAGGCAGGCTTCTATGGGATATGGAGTGTTTAGAGAGGGAATAAATCAAAACAAGTATGAAGTGGGTTGTATGTCGATGGAAAAGGTCATTTGAGAGAAAAGAAGGAGAGTGGGGTGTTGTAGAGACTTGAGTGATTGATATACCTCTTTCAACCCTGGTTTCGATTGGATTCTTGGGGTTCTAGGAGATGATTCAATTTAAAGGAAAATCAAAACATGTATAGGGAGGCCCATGAGTGTGAAAGACTGCCGGAATGGTGGGCAGATGCTCCATCTATCATACACTCCAGTGCTGCGATGGATAATAGTGTGACTTCGTGTGTTTCAGTGTGATTCAGTGTGGTTGAACTGTTGTATGAGGAAGGAGGCAGTGTTAGGGGTTCAGATCATTCAGGAGATGTTTGAGAGAGCGGAAACTGGACAGATCGTTTATTGTAGCTATTGTCTACTCGATGAAACATGCCCTAGCTGTTTAAGACCACTATTCAGCAAACTATACCCAAACAGCTATTCATCGTGGACTTCACCACATATTACACTAGAGAGAGATGTAGACTAGTAAAGAAAATTCCAAAGAGTGCATCTGTCTTCAATTCATCCTCCAGACACTCCAGTCCTGTTCACATGTCCACCAGCCGATTATTTACCGATTTACATCATCTCATCTGGCTGATCGCAACCTATAACCTTGTCAACAACACACCAGATATCAGAGGTATAAACGGAGCTGTATAATAACAAAAACACTACAAGTATACATAAGATCTTACCACAAAATCAACGCACTTTTCAGATTTTCAATTGCGACCAAATACAGCTGTCCATCTGAGACGAAAAACTTTTAGTCTGGCACTTTTAGCCTGGTTAATATTTCCGCCAATGAGACAATATAATATCATGTAAGCGAAGGAAACAAAGAATGGCGTTGCAACGTCTCCAACCTCATACTTTGTTTTCGGACATCTCGCATTTGACAGCCAGATTCTCAGATGACAATGGGCAAGTCTTGGTGGGGGGGCTGGTAGGTTTATCCGAATGGGACGGATAGGGGGTAGTGCATGGGATTTTTGGCGGAAGTGCGATCGAAAATCTGGAAAGTGCAATCAGACGCTAGCGTCCATGCGGTCACATTACACAGCTCAGATTTCAAATCGGACCCGTAATCGCTCCCCCAAAACGACGTCACACTCTGACCCCACGCGAGAACAAGGTGGTGATTAAGGTTTGTCGACGATGCAGTTAAGGTTATTGGTCCCAACTGCGGGTCGAACCTTAAATGATAAAGTCCCATTCATGCTGCGTGAGTCCAGCCCACTGCCATTGCAGTATGCATAAGGTTTTGGGAGGCTGGACGGACAAATCCCAATGGGGCTAGGTGTGGGGCCGCTAGAGGCCGCAAAAGTGGGCGTTTGGGCGCTACGAGCGTGTCATTTGCCTGTCACCGGGTCTCCCTCTGCGTCCCAGCTGTCTCCACACCCGCAGCTGTCTCACAGCGCCCTCTAACACCTGTCTAGCCAGTGTCACCCTTGCGAGGACCCCTACCAAACCTTATCGCCCATAAACTCGCCCATACTCAGCTGCCCCTACTACCCTCCACCGCTATATAAGCCCCGACACTTCCTCCCATAAACATTCGATAAGCACTCGACACTCACAAGCTCAGCTACTCTTCCCGGACTCGTCCCACTCCTTTGGCGTTTCTCCCCCACGTTCCTTTTGCACCCGCCCTCCCACGCTCTTTCCCCCCATCCCCTCAGACATAGCTGGTATATGTCTCTGTGCTAGTCCAGAAAAAAAAACGAATCGACCACAAACACAAACGCCTGGACCGATAACCCCCGTCCCCTCTGCAACGCTATCTCGTCGTCGCAACACCAACTAATTACACTCTTTCTTTCGCTCTCGTTTGCACCACAAAATGAAACTCCTCAACACCATCGCCGCGCTCGCCTCGGCATTCACCCTGGCCACCCCCACCGCGGCCTTTGACCCCAACGGCAAGGACAATGTCGTGCTCTACTGGGGTCAGGCCTCGGCCGGCTCGCAAGAGTCCCTGGGCTCGTACTGCAAGTCCAACGCCGCCGACGTCTACGTGGTCTCTTTCCTCAACAACTTCAACGGCAACGGCGAAATGACACTCACCGTGTCAGGCTGCTGGGAGAACTTTCCCGGCGGCATGGCCAACTGCCCCGCCATTGGCGAGGACATTAAGCTCTGCCAATCGCTCGGAAAGAAGGTCTTCCTGTCTCTGGGCGGCGCCGTGGGCTCCTACGGCTTCACCTCCGACGCCGGAGGAGCCACCCTCGCAGACTCGCTCTGGGAAACCTTTGGCGGCGGATCTGCCGCCGAGCGACCCTTTGGCGACGCAATTGTCGACGGTTACGACCTGGACATTGAAAACCAGCAGCAGCAGGGCTACGTCGGACTCGTGAAGCGACTCCGAGAGCACTTTGCTACCGCCCCCGCCACCAAGTACTACATCTCTGCCACCCCCCAGTGCCCCTTCCCCGACGCCTCCGTTGGCGAGGCTCTTGCTGGTGCCGATATCGATTTTGCCTACGTCCAGTTCTACAACAACTACTGCGGTGTCAACAACCCCGGCCAGTTCAACTTTGACACCTGGGACAACTTTGCCAAGACCATCTCGCCCAACAAGAACATCAAGGTGTACCTTGGTGTGCCCGCCTCTCGAACTGCTGCTTCTACCGGTTACATTGATGGTGCCACTCTCAAGCAGTTTGTCGACAAGGTCAAGGACTACTCTTCTTTTGGCGGAATCATGATGTGGGACGCCTCTCAGGCTTTCCAGAACAAGGAGAACGGCGTCACCTACGCTCAGATTGCCAAGGACGCTCTTGCCGGACTTGCCCCTGCTCCCGTTGTGTCTGCTGCCACCTCTCCCGTTGCTTCTGTTCCTGTCGCCACCTCTCCCGTTGCCTCTGTTCCTGTATCCTCTGCTCCTGCTGCCGTCTCTTCTGCACCCGCTCCCGTCTGGTCCGCCCCCGCTGCCTCTTCCGCTGACAACGGAATGTGGAAGCCCGAGCAGTCTGCCCCCGCCATCTCTTCCGTGCCCTCCCTCGCCCCCGTCTCCTCCGCCCCCATTCTCGCTGCCGAGTCTGGATCCGAGGAGCCCGCTGCTTCTGCTTCCACCACCACCGAGTTTTCCACCGTGACCTCTGTTGGCGAGGTTGTGACCACCACTGTTCCCCGAGATACCGTGTCTTCTGAGGCCCCTACTTCTGCTGCACCTTCATCTGAGGCTGCTCCTTCTGAGGCTGTTTCTTCTGAGGCTGCTCCTTCTGAGGCTGCTCCTACCACCTCTTCTGAGTCTGCCCCTACCACCTCTTCTGAGGCTGCTGCCGAGGTTCCTGCTTCTTCCGAGTCTTCTTCCGCCCCCGCTGAGACCACCAAGGACAAGAAGACCGTCTACGCCACCACTGTCGAGTCTGTGTACATTGACACCACCGTGGTCCAGGTCCCCGGACCCGCTCCCACCAGTGTCCTCACCACCGTGACCCACACTGTTGGCCAGGTCCTGACTGACGCCCCCGCCGAGGCCGCCTCTTCTGCCGCTTCCTCTGCTGACGACGGCATGTGGCGACCCGCCTCTTCTGCTCCCGTTGTGTCTTCCGTCGTTTCTCTTGCCGCCCCCTCCGGACCCAACTTTGCCGCCGAGTCCGGAAACGTCAACCAGAACAAGCAGGACCCCGTGGTTGTGGACTTCACCACCACCACCTCCACCTCTGTGACCGTGACCAAGATGGCTGCTTCCGAGCTCATCACCGCCGCTGTCACCTCTGCCGAGGCCGTCCAGGCTGCCTCCTCTGCTACCATCTCTCTGTCCGACTCTGCTCCCCAGAAGACCATCTCTCCCGACACCGCCACTCCCCCCTGTGACGGCAAGGAGGGTACCGAGCTCGCCAAGTGTCTTAACAACATGTACGGCAACCAGGAGGTGATCAGCAAGCTGTCGCTTCAGGACAAGGAGGTGCCCCACCAGGTTACCGAGACTACCTACACCACCACCACCACTACCGCCCCCGCTGTGACCTCCACCGTGCACGCCAAGTCCACCGAGGCTCCTGCCAAGGCTCCTGTCCAGTCTTCTGCCGCCAAGCCCTCTTCTTCTGCCGCCAAGTCCTCTGCTTCTGCTGAATCCAAGACCGAGCCCAAGAAGACCGAAGCCCCCGCCGCCCCTGCTCCCAGCTCCCCCGGCACTCTTGGAGGCGGCTCTTCTGTCCCCTCCACTTGCCGAGAGGGCGACGTTGGATGCAGCCCCACCGGTGAGTTCATCATGTGCAACTTCAACAAGTGGGTGCACTTTGCCTGTCCTCCCACCACCACGTGTTTCGCCGTGGCCCAGGGCAACAACGCTGTTGTTGGCTGCAACTTTATTGATGCGCCCATTCCCCTGGTCAAGCGAAAGAACACTGTCCGAATCCCCAAGCTGGCTCTCCCCGAGCGATTGGCCTAGGACGTTGATCTGGTCTTGTTGCACTAGACTGGTCAACTAGGCCTATTTATATTTGCTTGTCGGTTCTGTATATTAATGATATTTGTATGAAATTAAAAGAGTTGTAGTTGTATGGTGTATTAACAGATTTGAGGATTTGGGGATTGAAATAAAAAGCTTAATTTGAAGATGGATTTCGATAAAGCATTCTCTTCTCTTGAAGACCAAACTTGACAATTGAAACTTGACGAGAAGGGAAGTAGCTCGATTGGATCTTTTCAACCAGCCCCAAACCCCGAAAATCTAACGGTTTCATTTGGTCAGAGTTGATCCGATCGACGCGGTTGGGGCTGGTGCATATGACTGCATTAGGCGTGTCAGATTATGCAAGCCGCATCTGGATGATTCCAAGAGCACTTAATAACTGTCGGCAGTCTCGGAAAAGAACACGTGGCAATGATTCAGTTGGTGCACCATCTTCATCATATGCGATTTCACACTTCTGCCCAAGAGTCCAACGCACTGGAAACGCGTTTCGGAACGTGCATGAATGGTGAAGGACGGATTGGTTGGTATCGTTATGATCACAAAAGTGTCGTCACAAGCTGATTGTGACTGCATCAGGGTAATGGAATCACTGAGTGTTTGTGTCGGTCTCTGAATGATGGATTGAAAAATATGCTTCATCTCCTCGCGTCCGAAACATCTCACCCCCAACCTCATTGATCGAAAGTCCATTCACATGTCTTCCTTCGAGTTAATGTGAGATCAGGTCTGCTGCATCCCAATCTGGATTGAGAGGGGAACACTTCTTGAAATGATTTTTTTAAGCGCTATAGCTGCTAGTTGAACTATTTCTTCGCTTACCCCACTGATTCCGCACTGCCACCTCATCGATACGTCTCTAGTACGTGTCTGAAATCAACAACTTCAAGCCACTAACAACACAAATACAAACCCACTTCTCGGCCACCTCCTCTCAACCACGAATCTTACCTCGGCCTCGGCCTCGGCCCCAAATCCGCCATGTCGTGTGGCTCCCACCACTAGCGTTGAAAGTCTCAAGTACAGTACCACACTGGCACTGAACTAATCCTAGTGTATAACTAGTGCTGTACTATTGGTAGCTGCCTTGAAATTGCTTTAGGTTGCCCCAAACCACTGCTAACATGTTGCAGACGGTACTAGGTAGAATCCCTCTACCTGTATCCGTATTTATGAGGTACTTTTGGGATTGATTGAGTCGAATGAATGAGCCGCTAGAACGAGGTATGGCTTCAGGATGGATTAAGCGGTTGTTTCGTTTATGAGGTGGGGATAAAGAAGAGGTTGAGAAAAGTGCCCCTGATTATAAAGACACAAAACCGCAGCTAGGACACTCATATGACGTG
Source organism: Yarrowia alimentaria (assembly GCA_900518985.1). Lineage (NCBI taxonomy): Eukaryota > Fungi > Ascomycota > Dipodascomycetes > Dipodascales > Yarrowia > Yarrowia alimentaria. Next base: position 28,984 of record ULGN01000011.1, read on the forward strand.
TTTAAAGTTGGATTTACCAAGGTTATGCTTTGTTTAGGTTCAGATAATGTTCAGGTCTGTCGACCAACAATATTATACCGAAATCAAGAAAAAGAAAACCTTATTGGGCCAGTACTATATGGAGCAAGTCCTTGGTTGTATTATTAGAGCTATACAAAATCTGTTAGGACCATGATGACCGGTAAGCGATTTGTACACTAATGATACCAATTTTTATATGAAAATGTTGTGCTTTGGAAAGTAAAATGTGATAGAGCAGCTTTACGTAAGCTGTTGAGTCCCCAGATGGTCGCCACAAAAGTAGCGATACGGTGAGTTCAACTAATCGAAACATACATATGAAGGTATACTACTAGTGTCTGCATATGATACGTTATCAGATATGTTCATATTCGAGTTGGCAGTCATGAAAAAGCCTGTGGAAGCAGATCCAGATCCAACAATGATGCACGTTAACTACATTAACTATGGTCCTTTTTCATATCCTCAATCACCCGAGCAATATCTTCCAAGCTGGCCGTACCCTGATCACGGATCATTTCGGTAATGGTTTCTCTCTCGGTGGGGTCAAGAGTGACCCAGAATCGGTCATCGGCAGTGGTTACGGCGTTGGGCAAGTCGCTGACATGAGCCGCATTCCGTTGCTGGCCATTTTCCAGTCTGACAAATCCGTGCTCAGAAGTCTGCAAACGACTTTCCACATGCCCCACATAGATACCAAAGCTCACGTGGTCCAGTTCGGCCACAAAGCTTTCGTAAAGCCGGTCCATGGACAGCTCCGCAGCAGCCCGAGCCTCGTTTCTGTCCCTGGTGTACTTTTGTGCCCGCAACACCTCTTTGTACTCCTCCTGCCACTCCTCCTCCTCGCGCTTTCGAGCCTCTCCAACAGTTCGCTGGTACTCGTGGTACGCTTTTCGCTGCTCTTTTCGCGCAAGAGACTTGCCCTTTTTCTTGCCCACGATTTTCTGCTTCACCTGGCCCTCTCCAGAGTCGGGCGTTTCGTCACCAGCGTTGTTTTCTCGGGCAGCTTGATCACGAGCCTGACGCTCTTCCATCAAACGTCGATTTTCTCGCTGCTGTAGCACGTATTGATCTTCCTCTTCGTCCGACTGCTCGTTGCCGCTGCCACTGCCTGCCGCATCCTCGTCATAACCTGTGCCACTGCCTCCTGCCTCCTCCTCATAACCTGTGCCACTGCCTCCTGCATCCTCCTCATGACCCATGGCGCGACTACTGCTAGCTCCGGAATTCACCTCCTGTGCTCTCGAAACGTCACCCAGGTCCTCGAACTGTTCATCGGCGTCCACCTCAAAACCCCCCTCCATTCTGGTGTCATCATCTCCCTCTTCTCGGGATCCAAAAAGACGTCCTAGAATTCCCATTTTCTTCTTTTTTTCGACCTTTTCCGGTGGCGCCAGCTCCGCCATGTCTCTATCCAGATCGTCCTCGATCCTGACCAACGTTGCCGCCAGCTTTTGCATCTCCAGATCGTGGTTGTCGAGATATGTGGATTCGAGCTTTCTGAGCTGCTCCTCTTCCTCGGGTAACAATGGAGAGGGATCTGAGTCAGTGTACAGATACAGCTTGTCGATTGGCAGCGGTTTCGGGTCCCTCATGTTGGTCTTGATGGAGATGTAGATGTTTTCAAAGGTGTGGTTGGGCATGTGATGCGGCATGCAGATTAGGTTTAGGGTATATCATGTGACGAGGTGTGTCACGTGGTGTCACGTGGTGTCGTCTGACACATTCACCCAAAGCGCCTTTTCCACCATTAACGCTTACTTGAAGAATTAAGAATACATTTTTGACCTATTAAGTCTCCCCTTATGGGTATTTTTGATCTCATAGAGGGCCTTATTGGCTGATTAAATATCTCGCCTCCGTGGCAATAACGTTTCCACGTGACCGCAACACTGCCTCTAAATCACGCCAAGTATTAATTGAGTTGTATCGATCATGCAGCAGCGCAATCGACCTCCGCGCATCCTGCTTTCTGCCTCTGCCTCTGTCTCTGCTTCCGCTCCATGTCCAAATCGCAATATCAGCCCAACAACTCCCCCCAACAATCGGCCTCACAACATGTGTTGCCGCCAGAAGAAGAGCTTCCAACCGAAGCCCCGCCGACATATGAGGAGTCCACAGGCCCCAGAACCGACACGACACACTTGGCAGCGCCTCCACGACCACAACGGCCCCGCCAGCCGTCGCCTGGCTCGTCATCTTCTCTCCTGCATCCCTCGGTCAGTGGCCCAGCCGGCAGCTCAGCAAGTCTAGCCTCTGGAAGCAGCGCATCTCGCCCCCACTCGGCAGCCTCCTCGTCTTCAAACCTGCGCCCAACACAGTCACATCCGCAGAAAGGGCACTCCCCACAACCGCCACACAGACAGCATCCACAACCACCACCGCGACAATACGGCATGGGCCCTGGACGGCCGCAAGGAGGTCCAGCTCCGGGTAACCCTCTGTTGCACTACCCTCGTGGATACCACTGTTCCAAGTGCAACAATACCGGCATTAAAACCAAAAACGGCAAGTCCTGTCAGGACTGCTGGGGTATGTTTGCTCGTCCCAACACCCAGGTTGTCAACGTCGGAGCTCCTCCACAGAACTATTCGCCGTTTCCATTTTTTCCTTTTTCGCCTCCCCCGCAACAGAGGACCACAATCTACTCCCCGGCGGGTGCTCCTCCACCTATAGTGGTTCAGCCAGGTGACCCTCGACTGGGAGGTCAAGTTTGCGGCAAGTGCAGAGGGCGAGGAATGGTTTACGACTGGTTTCTGGGTGACGAGACGTGTCCTGTTTGCAAGGGTGTTGGTCGAGTCAGATGACGACTCTCGGTTCATTTCGTGCACAAACTCTACCAAGTTATCGGGTCAGCACCACCCGACATATTTAACAACTTCATTAATGCCATTAATATCCATTTTTCGCAAAATTCAATCTGTTTGACATTTCGTTGCTGTATGTGGATTTGGAGTGATGTCGATTGAAGTTGCCAGTTTCTATGCGTTGCTCTGCTTCTGAATGAGTCATCTTCAGTTTTGCCTCCCCAAACACACGCCAAAGCGTGCATAACTTGTAGAAAGCCATGGATCAGAGGCCTGTTGTTTGTGTCCCCGGCAGTGGTTCTGGCTAGTAGGTGGTTCAGCTTAACACACCAGATAGTGATCAGAGCACGAAGTAAAAGACGTGAAGAGATGTATGACGATAAATTGCTGTGGGTACAGGAGGGTGACACAAAGTGGGTAGGATCACGCTGGGGGATGAACTCGCAGTCCGTTTCCACAGCCAAGTTCACGCCAGCCATTACAGACAAACACTGCCAGTGACTCATGTCGCGGCTTTTATCGAAACCGGACGATTGAGAGAGTTGGATTCTTTTAGTTTTGTGGTAGAGGCGATATCAATCAAAGAACGAGTCGTGAGATGCTCAAAATTCTGCCAAAGGGATCGTGTCATGGATTGACTGTAGCTGGGATGTGGGTCATATAGCTAGTCCAACTTGGTGATGAGTATTTTTATCTAATGCGATTCCTCATTAGGCCCACTACACTGTTTATGGCTCAACATTTGACCTGTCAACTCACATGATTGCCTCCAACCCCAGCCCCAAATTCGAGGCATCATTTGAACTATTTAATATAAATCGTCGTGATGAAACAATGGATACGTGCTTCTATCAGGACTCTAGTCGACAACCATCGTTGTAAATTTATAGCCAAGATTATCTAACCAAGAAATACTATTTCCTACAGCAAGAGTTATACGCTGGGTAAGGAGAAAACGGAGTGGTGATGTGGGTATCATTACCACTGCTATTAAATAACGTATGATTTTATAAAGAAGTGAAATAACTTCAGTGATTTCTTACTAGTCAGAACATGGGGATGACCAAAAAGTCCATTTTTCTTGTATACTATCTGAATGGGAGTCATACATCTTTTTATACTGGTTCAGATAGTGACCAAACCCCACAATATCTCCATCAGCCACACTTTGTAAATAATTCAGGTCTCCTCACATATAATCATTACAGTCTACTTTTTAAAAAGAAAGTCGCAACTTATCTAGCCGCAGGGTAGCCTTGCCGCATACCAGATGACCATGTTGCTATATTGAGGTTAAGTACATGTCCACAGAACCTTAATACTTATCGGGACTTTAATCATGCCATACCTTAACTTTGCGAAACCTTAAACGGGCCTCCCAACAGCGGTTTTGTGTCTACATAATTGCCGCCACGTTTCCCATTCCCTTTTCTTCTTCCCCACCCCAAAACAAAAACAAGATACCGAAAATAATCTAAAACAACCCCATCCATTTAAACAAGACCCCCCAAAAGCCCTCATCCATCTAACAGTGATCAACCTCACCACCCTCCCCCTAAACACCACTGTCGCTCATGTTCCCAACTCTGTGATGATGCTGATCTATGCATCCTTCGAGAGTAGATGGTGCTCGAGTCTGGCAGCCGAAGACGTGGTCGTCAAAAGAGATGGTCCGAGGTTGCACTTAAGCCGTCTGTCCCACCCCTGATGTCAGCCCTGTGTTCCTCGTGGATACTGTCCAGGCTGAGCCCCGCATTTTCTCACCCCCCATTGTCCTGGGCGGTATGCCAATCATCTCACCCCAGGCTACTAGCCCCATGTTCACCATCAGTAATTACCTGACTGACTTCCACATCCTTTCCTCCCTAATCCAACTAACTCAGGTACTGCGACATTGGTTTTCCCTTCGACACTGATGCATGACGCCCCCTACTGAAACGCGGATTAGTTACCCTCCCTCGCCCGATGGGAAAACCTATTTTCTCAGATGCTGACAACAACAAAGAATCAACAAACAAAGGGCACACTAAACAAAGGGCACATATGCAGGGAAAACCTTAAGCTAAATATAAGGGTTTCCCAGCCATGGGTTTGTGTCTACTTAATCCCTGCAACCTTTCCCAACCTCTCTTCTTTCTCCCCACTACAAAAAAGAAGACCGGGACTACACAACAACCGGAATACGGGCCATCCATCAACACAAGCCCTTACACACCACACTATCGATACCTACAACTCTCCAGCACCCCTTCATCGCCTCAGTCACCCAAACATACCTTGTTTATGTGATACCCCGATCTATCCTTCGCCACCCCTCGAGCGGCATCCATCCCACGCCACCCATCAGACGTCATCCATCCCACGACCCATATGGATGATGGCGTCTGATGGGTGTCGTGGGATGGACGGCACCCATGGGACGACACCCATGCCTTGGACACCGTCCACTCCATCGGACGCCATACATTCCATCCATCCCACGGCATCCACCCCACGGCATCCAAGGGACGGCATCCACCTTACGGCATCCATCCACGCCACTATACCCTTTTGGGTAGTCGGTGATTTTGGCTACTGCACCACTGGCAACAACCCCTCAGCAGCTTGATGACAACTATTGAATAGCCATCAGCAACACCCCCCAACTCTTTTGGATAGCCGGTGATTTTGAGTACTGCACCATCGGCAACAACCTCACTTGATGAGAACCATTGATTAGCAAACCGCAACCCCCCCAACCCCCACGTTTGATAAACAAGGGGTCTCGATTCAGCATTTTGGATAGCTGAAGGGAGTCCCAGGTCTACTCTTTGGTATAGCCGGTGATTTTGGTTACTGCAACCATCGGTAAGAACTCTCAGCAGCTTGATGACAACTATTGGATAGCCATCAGCACCACCCCCCTACTCTTTTGGATAGCCGGTGATTTTGATTACTGCACCATCGGCAACAATCTCATTTGATGAGAACCATTGATTAGCAAACTGCAACCCCCCCAACCCCACACGTTTGATAAACAAGGGGTCTCGATTCAGCAATTTGGATAGCTGAAGAGATCCCAGGTCTACTCTTTTGGATAGCCGGTGATTTTGGATACTGCAACCATCGGAACAACTCTCAGCAGCTTGATGACAACTATTGAATAGCCATCAGCAACCTCCTAACCATAGCACGACAACAACATTACCACAACAGCTTGAGTTAAGTATTACTGACATTGAACATGACACCTCCAACCCATGATAGTGACACAGAACAAACATAACGAGCAACCTTCCCTGGTCCACTCTTTTGGATAGCCGGTGATTGCAACCGCCGGCAACAACTCTCAGCAGCTTGATGACAACTATTGGATAGCCATCAGCAACACCCCCCTACTCTTTTGGATAGCCGGCGATTTTGAGTACTGCACCATCGGCAACAATCTCATTTGATGAGAACCATTGATTAGCAAACTGCAACCCCCCCAACCCCACACGTTTGATAAACAAGGGGTCTCTACTCAGCATTTTGGATAGCTGAAGAGATCCCAGGTCTACTCTTTTGGATAGCCGGTGATTTTGATTACTGCAACCGCCGGTAACAACTCTCAGCAGCTTGATGACAACTATTGAATAGCCATCAGCAACCTCCTAACCACAGCACGACAACAACATCACCCCAACAACCTGAGTTAAGTATCGATGACTTTGTTAATGTATCCAACCCATGATAGTGACACAGAACCATAACGAAATCGACAACAACATAACCAACAACATTCCCCCCAAAGCTTGAGTTAAGTATTAATGACTGTGACAATGATATCTCCAACCCATGTTAGTGACACAGAACGAGAACGAAATCGACAACAACATTACCAACAAAAGCTTAAGTTGAGTATGAATGACAATGAAAATGATACCCCCAAAACAAGATAGTGACACAGAACGAACGTGACGAGAAGGGCTCCCAGGCTCAACTCGTGTCTATTTTTGATAAATGAAATTTTGATAATAATAATTTTACTAATACTTTTAATAATAATAATTTCAATAATATTTTATCTGATTTAATTGAAAGGTAATTTACATATATCTTCATATCTTCCTTGTGCTGTGCAGCTTGCTCAATTTCTTTCATACTTCACATCAATCTCATTCTGTTCAAAATGATGATGTTATCTGGCGCGACTTCAATGGCACAATGAACACGCCCTAAAATGTCTTCTGCACATGACATGTTAGTGTAATCTACAGTACAGACGAGAATCCGTATTTCATCCAGGATATGGTGGCAACACTGGAATAATACCACCCCGGCCCGTTCCAAGCCAGAATCTAGTCATTTTAGGGGGTTTCGCTCAACCGCTGTAAAAGAGGCTTGAGTGTTCCCCCTTTCACCCATAGGTCGTATATTCGGGCTAGCGGTGCTGCTGATACTGACACTACTACTACCCCGGTGGAATAAGGAAACACTTGAACAGAGTACACTGCAGACAAACCTACAGTCGTTAAGGTGGATAACTGTCACTCCCACGAATATAAATGTATAGCCAACTAAAACCGAAATTCTTACTTATATACCTACAATACAGAGTAGCAAATAATTCTGGGAACACATGAATAACATGGCCCCTTTCATCAGCAATAAAGCTTGGTATCATACAGAGTCATAGCAGAAGTATCTTTTATAGGAACCTTCAAAATTCAATGAGGCCCACGCAATCGAACCATCTAGAGAACGACACTTCTACTCTAGTTTACGAGCATAGTAAAAACTAAGCTGTTACAACGGTGCCTAATACTATACGTCTTCCAAGTAGCTTGTTACCTATAGACCAAAAGCTGTTACGATCACTCTACATTCAATTGATATGTAACAAGCCAAGCTTAGTAAGCGTTTTTAGTTCTGAGATTTCGGTTTTTTTCTCCAAATCACGTGACCGCCTTAAATTGACTGATTCAACCAAATCCTCACTTTCCCAGTTGCGGCCATATCCTGGTGAAAATACGGCTTCCCGTTCGATCAGCCATAGTCAAGCACCAGAGAGCCTAGCTAGTATTGTAGTGGGAGACCATACGAGAATCCTAGGTGCTGCAATGTTTCCTTTTTGCGTCTTTTCGTTTCATAGCTATAGACTTGGTTGACATTTTGTTTTTGCTGCTATTTCTATAAGATGAAATCAGACAAACATCCAACACCCTGAAGGTGTATATCTTCCCCAACCTGATATCTTTGCAGACGAAATGGTAGAGCCCATGCACCTTCTTACAAAAGAGATATCAAACAAACGACATGAGACAGCCACCCGTATCAGGTTTAATTACGCATTACTGTATCACAGGAGATGTCGTATTTGAAAAGCTACATGACCGCCACACAAAGAGGGTGGGCGAAAAAAAATAATTAAAGAATTCAGGTTCTATTCTCACCATACGGTCTTAATATTAATCTGTTTTCCTCGCCTCCATGGTATTCTCATACCAAAAATATTCCATGATGACTTTGCGAAGGTTCGATGGAAGCCAATTTTTTTAATTTTGATAAATGTTAAAAAGTGGAAGGTCAGCCACCTTCCAATAGCACGACTAATAGTACACAAATAGTACTCCATATTGAATATTGAAAGCCATTTATATTTCTAAACCACGATATAACCATAGGCTGTTTTTTAAGACTCCTTCTATGAAAATTTTAAACAGTTCTTTCGAGGAAGGCGTAAACCCCTTAATATCTCGAGACGCATATTAGATGCACCTTTTTTTGCCACGGGTCGAGCCCCAATTTTTTAGTTAGCTCTTTAAAAAACTATATGAACCCCCTTTGGTCCTTTCCAAGACTTCAGACAGCGACCAATCTCTGGGCATTCACTTGCACAGGATTTGGTACCTTCTTACGACACACTCAGATGTGATAATGCACGCTGAAACGTGTAGCAGAGAAGCACACCAGTCTGTCAACATGCAACGACGACAGTTGAATCAAAAGTGCTTGAATGCTTAGTCAGCTACTCTTTTCTGTCCGCCTGAGTTTGGTTAGCTCCCGAGGGTGGTACTGTATCTTGAATGTGGAACATACACACCCTATGAGCCATGCCCAGGTGAAACTCCATTATCCCACGAGTATCGGTCAAGAGCAACAGTAAAAGCCGGTGCCTAAAAGCATGTATTCACATGACAGAGCCCGAGTCATCTACAGCCCGAGTGTGCTAGTGAGTGCTATTAAGCCAACAAGTGCCAATAATCAGTGCGAGTCTTCCGGAAATGAGCCAAGAGCCTGTGAGTCCCACAGAGGCAATAAGCGCCAGACGCGTGTTACAGCCAGAGCCAGTGAGTGCATAGAACTAGTAAGTGCCCAACGCCTGAGCTAATTAGATACTTCAAGGACCAACATTCCTTGAAGTTTTTGTTGCAATGACGGTATTACTCAGATGTGTTAAGGATGTAAGCATCGCGGAACCTCGAACCGAGGGAGTACGCAGCTGAACCTTCATCTAGATTTTGAGAGGATTAGGTGAAATTCCGAACCTCTCTGAGTCAATAAATCATGCACCATTTGGTCCCACCCGAATTTGAACCGTATGAAATTGTAGTGAGTATTTGGTGATTTTAGTAAATTCCTTTCCCGAGAAACTTTTTCTAAGACAGAATCACTTGTAGACTTTTAGAGAGTCCAGTCATTTGACAACTAAGAGATTCGAATCCTACGGATGTCGCCAATTCCTAGAAAAATAAGAGATGTGGACTTTTATAGAATCCGAGTAATTGACAAGTGAGAGGAAATGGAATTCCAATTGGTTTGTCGGTTCAAACATGAATCTTGATCCCAGATTACAGTGGAAGAACAGCCTACACTTTGAACGCTCATAACTAACGACCTAGGAGTCCTATAGAAATTATGTTAATTATGAAACACTCGTGATTAGCTTCTTAATAGTAAGGTACTTTCTGATTTTCTTCTGCACATTCATAACGGCTTTTACAGAAGTTTTAAAGAAGGCCAGTAAAAGAAAAATGGCCACCAAAACTTTATCTTCAAATAAATTAGTAAGAATAATTAAAATAAAATAAAATAAAATAAAATAAAATAAAATAAAATAAAATAAAATAAAATAAAATAAAATAAAATAAAATAAAATAAAATAAAATAAAATAAAATAAAATAAAAATTAAACGAAAAAAACTTAATAATTACTTAAAGTTAAATTATTAAATTTAGTTAAAATTAGTACTAGAAAAAGTTAAATTATTTTTAAAAAGTAAATTACTAACGANAAACTTTAATAGTAAATTACAAATATAAATTAATAAAAAGACTAAATACTTCAAATCAATTAAGTAAATAGAACAAAAGTTAAGACGAAGCTAGTAGTTTCCGACGGTACCGTGCCGATACCGGGATCGGGTCACACCGTTACCTGCTGTACCAGGTGGTACGACTGACATTACATAGATGGCACGCTGATGGTAGAATGGCAGTGTGTACCAAAAAACAAACTGGTATCATGAGGTATACTGGTAACACGTTACTTGGTATCAGGGTATCATTTCATTTAGTTAATTCAAAAGCATCCAGTTCTTCGGGTTTGAAGGAGTACCAGAATCCCACCTTTGGAGCCGTAATTCTTGAGTCTCTACGTTGGTTTTGTCGGCGTTTCATTCCAGTTCCTTTCGGTAGATGGGAAGGACAGCAGCCAGTGCTTTCGCAGCCAGCAGTGCCTTCCTCAGATGCGAGTTTGAGCAGACTCTTAACGCAGTCAGTGTTGGATGGGGCTTGCCAACGATAAGCTGTTAACTGGTCGTCTCAAAATGAGAAGATGCCATGTTTATGAATAAATTCATTGGCAGGCGACAGACAAGCCTTGGAGCCAAATGTCTTAGAGAACAGTTGCAGGCCTTGCAGACTTTCGTGGATTGTAACCTGCAACCACCGACGTACCAGTAGAGGCAAGACAAAGGACAGATCTGTCGGGGAGTCCGGTATCTGAATGATCTCAATGATGAGGGAAACACTGATGTGTTTAGCAATAAACCAACCAGCGTAAACCGAGGGCTCAGCACCTGTCCACAAATATCGAGGTGGAATACACTGTAAGCCAGGAAAAGGCAAGACTTCCGTCTTTGCAGAGGGTGATATGTTCCTGAGCAAGTAGTAGTGTCTGCAGAAATGTGGTTCTGTGAGCCTTGCAGGAAAAGCCAGGAACTTGAGGCGAACCATCTTGGCGGATTCTCTCGTGCTCTTCCTCCTGCGATAATGTTGAACATTGTTGTTAGGCTGGAGATCTGCATCCCATATGGTTGTGAGACAGCTTGCCTCCTCAGTGTTGCTCTTGAAAGCCTGAATGTCGTGATGAACTTCAAGCCTATGACTGTGAGAAGCATCTAGGCAAAGGCAATGGCGACAGGGGGCAACGAGGGGAGCGTGTATGGAAGTGACAGATCTTTTGAGGAGACCGACTAGGTAATCGAAGAGATTGCCCGATTGGGAAACAACCTTAACCTTAAATTATCAGAGAAACACGATAATGCCCTCGGAAAAAGAAGTTTCCGGGGGCACTCTGATGTTTCATGGCGACCTGAGGGGGTTAAAAGAAAAGTTTTTGCCAGCAGACTAGTATCGCTCCTTGGTGGTATCACCAAAGACTTGAAGCTCCTGCAGATGGACTGCAGGCCATGCTTCTCGGGTTGAGCCGTCCCACCGAGTTTTTTTGGATTTTTTCCTTTTTGGATTTTTTTTGTGTTTTCTGGGTTAGTAAGGAAGATGAAGTTGCGGGTGACGACGGTGTCAATTGAGGAAGAACTTGAACTGTGTGGCTGACACCTGGCCCGGTTACCAACCACACAATGTGTCACGACAGCTTGGTCAAAACCTAGCCTGGGTTTCAATCTCACCGTCGTTCGACATGTCATAGAGGGACCACAACGACAGTGTAGTTGACGCCTGGCCTGGACATCAACCGCACCGTGACTGCGATAGCTCTTTTGACATGGTTCCGTCCCTTCCTGTCGTTACTTGTCGTCTGTGGTTGTGTACTCACTCGTGTCCTTTGGGTGGAAGCCAGCCAAGACACACGCTATTGGGGAACGGGAGGCTGACCTCCGGGGCGAGAGAGATGACCAAAGTTAACCTAGCAACGTCGCTTTTGACGTCGACGTCTTTGGTTACCGGAGTCGATGACCATCTGCTCGCGGAGGGCTTTGGGTTCCTCGGCTTCTTGACGCTCGAAGGCTTCCAAAGCTTCGCAAAGATCGAGGAACTCTGCGCCGGTGAGGGTGAGGGGGAGAGTGAAGAAGTTGGTAGTGATAGCAGTCATTGAGAAATTCGGGGGAGAAGAAGAACTGAAGTTGAGCGTGTTTAATGACTTTATATACTTAGGGCGTTGGGAAGTTACACAAAATGAAAACGTCTGTTAATGGCTACGCTCTGTATCAGGAGTTTAGGCTAATTAAAAGCGGATAGAATGCTCACACGTGGTGACTGAAGTATGAACAGAGCCCAGGCAGTTTCGACTGTGTTGTATTCTTGCTGGTACCATCTGGGGGTTACACGTCTTGTGTGAGGCGTGGCATAACACTCTCAATGTCGTGAGAGAATGTGGGGGTTTTCTGTATAGTTTATTTTTCATATGCAACATTTAGACCTGTCATATCTGGACGAATTAGACAATTGACACCCGACAAACCCCCTTTGTATCTTCTTGCACCAAGCTAATGTTATCTGTGTAATATGTGGCTCAGCTGATGGCCTGTTCAGTACTACTGTACGGTAGAGCCCCCCATATTCGCACTGTACTGCTTCTAACAACAATACGGGAAAGAAGATATTCCTCCAAATCATTCGATATTCAATTTGAACCATAACCGTACCATCAGAGCAATGAGGTGGTTCTTAGCACCAAGTCTCGGATCAGCCATCGAATCTAGCACAAACTACAATGCATCGGTTTTCTAATTTTGAAGGAAATCTCTTCATAGACATACTCCACCCACATCTACCTTGCTGACCTAATTCAACGTTTACACTTTTGCTACCGACTTATTTCTAATCAGCTAGCTGACAACTTCGTTCATATGACTGTCCTTGCGGACCCTAACCTTCATCACGTGACCCATGTTAGGTTTCGACACCTTATGAGTAGATAGTCTTCTGACAGTCTTCACTAAAGGGCGTGGCGTGATTGTAACGCGTTGGATTTCGCTACTCTCTACAACGAGGTCCCCCAAAGACAGCGGGTTTGAATACTGTCATCCTTTTGAGTGTCTTCGCACCCAGGTGGTGAGTTCTTTCTATTTTTGCTCCAAGTACTGCATGTTGTGAGCTCCTCTACGCAGGGTATCGCCTTATCGTGTTCAGTATAATAAGATACTGGTAGCCAAGATGGATACTAGAAACTCTCTGGAGCTCACTAATGGAGCTTACATTAGTGTCCTAGATCTATTCCTCACCGGAATCTATCAGGTGGCAGTCTGTTGACACATAGTGGGACAGCAGTAATGGTCTGCTCTGTAGTACTCCATAATGATGCTTGTAAATACTTCACAGATCTGGACAGTATTTGCATCGTTCTCACGTATAACATGTGGTTAGAAAAATATGGTGGTCTCTCGCCAAAGAAAACGGAAACAGACTTAATTGTACTGGTCTTCTATGAAAGTTATATACATATATAGTCGGTAGAGTAAGATGCTATACCATACCACCTTCTCCTTGATTTACTATCCAGTCTAGAGGTTTGGTGTTGTTTTCGGTAAAAAAGCCCTACTGGACCAGTCCCAACAGCACCAGACTCAGCCTAGCCTATGGTATCAGTTCTTAATATCAGCAACTATGCTGTAAATCTCTTTCTCATGAGCTTCACTTCATCTCCTCCAAGTTCAATAACCGTTAAAGTTCGCAAAATGAATGTAATGTTGGAATGTAATCCACTTCTAGGTTCACTTAACCGAGTATTAAGGTTCATGCCCCAAAACTACGAAATCGCAATAGCTGATAGAGAAGACATGAAAATTTAGTAATAACAGCTTTGTCGACTTAATACGCACTGCACAGACAGACAGAAAATCTTTTGATTTGATTCACGTCACTAAACACGAAATTAGCTGAATCATGGTCAGGCAGATTAAGGTTCAATCACGTGATATAATTGGCCGGCTATTAGGGACCAACGCTTTTTTAGTTTAGAACTGCCTTGGTGGCGCAGTGGTAAAAACCCTAAAACCTTAATACCCAAGGTCGTGGGTTCGAATCCTGGTTTTGAATATTTATAAAAAGTTTTGAATTATAAACCCGGATTTAAATAATCCGGCAATCACGGACTTAAAAATCCGGCCCGTACGGACTTTGGCGCCGGTTTCTAGGATATAGTCTTGTATAATGTAGCGCGGGTGTAAAATGAAAAAAAATTCGTAAAATTAATCCGACCTGACGGATAATCCGGTTTCTTGGATAGGGTCTTGAATAAGCACAGGTCAAAAAATCAAAAAAAAATAATAATAATAATGAAATAAAAAGAAAAAGAAAATAAAATAAAAGGGTACCAAGGTATCCATGGTCAAAAAGAAGACCAAAACTTTTTTTACTGTCGATTCGAAGATCCAGAACTGACATAGGCCAGAGAGAAGGAATGGAGAGCGAATAATCTGAACTAGATGAAGAAGGCAAACGAGAATCCTGGTGCTTCAATTTTTGCCTAAATTCTTGGCTGGTATGTTGTTTCCTCTTTTGGTGTTTTCAACTACAAATTGACATCAGTTTATCATCCAACGCCATGAAGAGTGTCCTTTTCAGAATTTCTTTTGAAATACCATACTCGTATCACTGCATCAACTACTGTACTGTGTGTGTGGAAAGGGGAAGCAGACGGATTGGCTAGGGTACAACGAGGTCTTTAGTTGGCGTGGACTTCACAAGATATGGGCGTCTTAGTGATTGGGACTTGTCTCGTTACTCACCTTCGAAACGAACAATCCTTGTGGGGATGAGTGCAAACCATCTCGGTTTCTGGTTCTGTGTCTTTGTCTATTGTTGGTTTATGTGCGAGACCTCATCATTCTCACCCCACCTTGTAGCGGGCACGAGATGTCTGGAGGCAGCCTCCCTTTGCTCCGTGTCCTTGAGGTCAAGTAATGACAGCCAGGTAGTCTTCGACTGCATTTGGTTGGCGGTCCAACTTGTTACTCCGCTCAACTTTCCTCGTCCTGACTAGCTCCAACGGATTGTCACTTACAGTAGCGGCTGCTTCACATAAATGGTTGACTGGGGTAAATCGGTAGTGGCAACTGTTGTCGTAAAGTTATTGTCTGTTGACAGGATTGAATCCAGGCGTTTGTACAGCATAAGCCGATGTACTAAACTGGGATAATTCAATAGTACCGTTTGGGTTATGCCAGCACCAGTCCTTATGTAGTAAATATTACGTTGAGCCGCCTCACTTCAATTACTTACTTGGAGGGGGACACTAACAAACCTTGAACAATAGGAGTCTCACAGTGTGCTTCATCATCACCAGAGCACTCAAAAAGAGAAAAAAAACCCACACTGAGTGATTGCACCGAAAGTAATCTGGGTTCCATTTGGCACCGATCTTTTCATATTCCCCCACAGCTTGAGTTAAGTATCAATGACCGTGGCAATGATACCTCGAACCCATGATGGTGACACAGAACGACAACGATATCGACAACAGCATTACCCCAACAGCTTGAGTTGAGTGAGAATGACAATGAAAATGATACCTCCACAACAAGATAGTGACACAGAACGAACACGACGAGAAGCGCTCCCTGGTCTAACTCGTGGCTTTTTCGATAATCAACAATTTTGATAATCAAAGTTCCGATTAGGCTGCCAAATCAAGACCAATGATTAATCACAAAAGAACGAAAGACTCATATATCTGTACTCATATTCCGATGAGCCCTAGCTGATCCTCTTCCACCAGTTTAGTTGTCGCTTTTGCTTCTTTCCTGAAGGTCTGAGGATCGAAATTTGGTGGCAAATTATTGCGAAACAATAATCATACAGGTCAGATGTGAGTCACAAAGCAGTATCATAACTGCGAAGCACTGAATAGATGGGCAAATGGAAAACTTTGGCTACCTAGGGTTCTATATTGAGAGCAAGCTTTGCCCAAAGAAGTACGTTTAAGCACGCATAACCGATTATCTTTGGGGCCAACCCAGAGATGTCATACCTCAAGAAGAATAATCCGATGATCAATCGGTCCATCATGTGACAAAAGAACCAAAAGTAAGACAAACCTATGCAAAGGGTGTCCAGTTAGCATTTCCCGCGATACCCTCTCCATGGCTTTCGAAACCGATTCAGCTAGAAACTTTTGATAATGAAGCAAGCACTCATGAGTCTACACGCCTGCGCATTTCTTGAGCACATATACTCGTCAGTTATTGGGAATTGTGGCGTTTGAGGCTACGAAAGACGAGAATATTACACTCATGTCGTCTGGCATGTCACGGAAAGTCACTTGCACAACTATAAGTACACCAGCGCCCCCATATTTTGTTCGGTATCCAGAAAAGCGACACCACGAGTCCTTGCCAGTATCCCTCCGGAAGATTGGCATGTTTTTGATTATGATGAAGCGGACTGCGAGTCCACCCCGACACGTTTGTAACCACAATCGTGTCACCCTTTAGTGCTCACGGCTGAGCCAATCTGGATCAGTTTCTTTCTTACTGACATTACACAGATCTAGTATCATTCTATTGTGAGTATTTCGAGTTGGCTGATGGGGCCGCTATCCGACATTTACCGAAACAGCCTGGACACAATCTTTGTAAGAATTCCTGATCAGTTTTATTACATTGTAACTCGTCTTTTCATCTGCCATCTGTTCATAAAAAAGATGAATCAACCTGTCTGGTGTCCACATCTTCTCAACACCCACTGACCCAGAATTACGGTACAGGCCTAAGACGCGAACAGGCAGTTGGAGGTGCAGCCCCTAGAGTGGAGGGGTAGAAGGGGAGGAACCAGAGGTGCTGTCTTGCCCATCAAGGCAGCTCCAATCTCTGCTCACACGATTCACAGTGGGAACTGATGATGATGAGCGGGGGCGTAACCAGGCTGCCGTGTTTCTATGGCCAAAGCAACGTGTTTACATGTTTTACGTGGTTCAGTCCAGCGTGCTGAGATATACACTCTTTGCTCATTGGTGTATCAATGTGTTGATAGAAGCTGATACATTCAGCAGCCTCTTTATTTTCCCCTGGATATTATTTGCATTTGTTTTCCGGGGTGAGGACTCACTATTTACAACACTTGATAATTTTCTTAGACATGGACAACGGACTGCCCTGATTAACACTTTGAAGAATAGGGAGTTATCATGGGTCCAAAAGTTGCCTCATTATCATCATCTCTTCACCTTACCGATTAGTCAGCAGTGTGATTAGTCATCGTTTGTGCTTAGTCAGACAAAGTTTATTAGCGATGAATTTCAAATTGTCAGTGGTGGATCAACCCCAAAACTGAACTAATGTGCCTAATCAACTGTCTCGTTCGGCATCTCTGGCAGTGGTCTCTCAGCTGACTGCCAAGGTCACCTGTTTGGTGACCCCTTTTCAAGTAGCAACCCAATGAAAAAAGAAACGATTATTCTCACCAAAAGAAACGACGGATTCACTTCGAAACGCCAAGCAGTGCGACGACACCTGGTTGAAGGATAATAGTAGACATTTATGAAGTTTCAGTTGATGGGGTCGGAGACTTTAGCGAGTTTCAAGTGAGCCAGGAATTATACGTAAAAAGGATTAATTAATCAAGTGACATCAAAATAATAGATTGAAAATAAATATGCAGGCTTTTACATTTAATTGTGGAAATAAGTAAACATTTTTAAGCTACCGGTCAATCATCGGAGTGTCACCTTTTTTTAGTCACCAGTTGGCTGTAATTTAACTGTGTTTAGAAGTATTTCTTTTTCTAGCTGATTAATTAAAATTCTTTTAAAAAATACTCCTCAACCAATATTTACGGTATGAAAGAATTTCAAGCTGGATGCTAATTAGCATTAGATATTGGCTCGGTGAAAATTATCAAATAAATCCTCACTCTCAATTTCGCTGTTCTATTGAGTGTGGCAGAGTGCGAAACTGTGATATCAAAGTTGTGCGGGTAAAAACGTTGTTTTCAACATTCCATGAATTTTAAAAGTTGTTAAATGTTCAACGGCCCGTTGCTATTACACCTGCACGCCTTAATTCCCCATATCTTTCAGTTCTCTCGTCTTGTGGGGCCATGTTCTGCGTCGGCATGCATATCCGCCGTGTATGTAGACGCTACCGAGCAGTTAGTGTGCTTTTAGAGTATTTGAGACCCCTCATTAGACGGGGAAATAGCCGGAGATTACATCGGGTACTGTGGAGGCCCTGACCTGATTCAGGCACGGGTCTTTTTTCTTTATAGTCCAGTACAGCTTTCTGGGCTCCACCAATGGCCTGCGTTGTTGAATACGCTTAATTTATTCAGAAATAACTTTGGCGTTGATATTGCAGCCGTTATGATAATGTATCACATTGGCCACGGAGACTAATCAAATCGCCTCATGGTGTTGGTCTCGGATTACACGTTCCGTGAATGCAATTCCTAGAAAAAAAAAAAAATCCGTGGAATACAGAGGCTTTCGCGCATATAAAGTGGTCATATACTCCAACACGTGTAATGTCCTGGAATCAGACTCAACGCTATTCCCAGTGGTGGACGTAATACGGCATCAGAGACAATGCCAGTAGAGTCTATGAACGGTTATGAACCAGAGGCACTAGGTTAAGCTGTTATTCCGGGGTTTCCACCCGTTCCAGTAGTCACAAAGTGGCCAAACATCACGTGACAGGCTCAATACCCTTATAATTGAAGAAAAGACTCAGTTAGTTTTATTTTCAGCAGCTCATTTCACGTATTCTCACGAGTAGGGTATGTTACATGGTCACGGAATTCATCCTTGAATTCGAGTTTTAGTATATGAGCATCACAACAGTCGTTTGTTGTCTAGAAGCAAGTTGTAAGTCTGAAAGGACATGCATCTAGACTACGTCAGAAATTAGATACAAACCGGCAAGTAACCAGACGTCTCATATCGGATGAATTACTTCCATCCAAAAGTTGGGACAGGGTAACTTGGCTAGCTTAATTTCCAGGTCAGCACAACTCGCCGAGAAATGCTCCGATTGGAGTTTCGTCGACAGTTTCAGGTTCAGAAGTGCTTTCTCATCCCAGCACAACTTTGAAAATATTTTTTGCCGTGGAAACACCTTTCTTTTCCGAGTGGCGTCATTGCTGACTCTGTAACAGCAAGATTCGATGCGAAAACTGGCCAAGCAATCAACATAGGGGGCACAGGTGAGACTCGCAGACGGCCCGATTTCCAATAGAAGATCGTATCGCTTGGGAAATCTCAGATTGGAATATTTTAGAATTTGATATGGTTTTAGTAGCAAAAGGGGAACTGCGGGGAGCCCAGGGGGTGGTTTTGGAATTCCAGAGAGTACGTTTTGTCCGGAATTCCACTGGGAGTGCAGCCATCTGGATATCACAGCGAAAAGACAACCCTAACGGGCTCTGTTATCGGTCTCCGAAGGTCTAGTTGGCAGTTGAGCAACTCTGCGGATCATGCACAATAACCGTACATCACTCAGCCGGGGTATGGGGATGATCAATGTGTAAATCTGCCTTCCAGGAGGTGTTTACATTGTCGGGATTTTCTTTTTCCCGGGTTCTTTCATAAAAAGAGCTTTATCATAGCCATTCGTTTTGGTTGTTCATTAAATCCAATTCGATCTGAAATAGCTGCACCAGGTGAGATACCAGGTCGAAACTACATGACCCCCACCATCCGTAAAAGTGGCAAGCTGGACCTGGCTAGACTCGATGCATGTTTCACCTTTGGTATTGCTGCCAAGCATCCTAATCAAGAGGCAACGGACGCCGATATTGGAAAATCCCAAGAGTGCATTCTGCTCGGACTGGCTCACTAGGTAAGCCAGAGGCAGTCTCATGTCTCTAGCGTTTTTCAAATACCAATAAATCCCCTGCTGAAGACAATATCCTTCACGTACCTCGCGAAGACGTGCAACCAACCTTAAACAGAATGAATAAATGGCATTTATGAAAATGCAATATATAATACGAAAAATACGATCACTACTTTCGAATAATGATCAGACAAATATTGAATAAAAAACGGGAAAAAACGTGATAAAACTCCAAAAAATTCAATGGCCATTCCCCTAAACGATCCGTGATTTAGGAAACAATTTGCTCATCTAACAAGGCCACACTTTTTTTGTTGCTACTTTCAAAGTTTGCTAAATTCAACCTGGAGGCTATACGAAGTTTGGCCAACTGGCAGCGGGGGGAGGATGATGCAGTGCGTGCATCTGATGCGGTGAGGTCACAGGATGCACCCAGCTGCAGAAACACTCGGTAGTACCGGCCTTACATGACCGATGTAGCAAACTGCAGTGTGCAGCCAAACGCTCCCCAACATTGCTATTGTGATGCAGTGACGTCATAATAGCAACAGTCGGGTGTTTGCGCGACTGCGGAGTATTACTCAGCCTCAAAAGTGTCTCCGACTCTCGTATCATGCCTCATCTAAAGTGCATCCAGCCTCGGTCGCAGGTCCTGCCCCTGCCCCCTGCTTCTTCCCCGTAGTCGGCACCTGCCTCTGCCTCTGCTGCCACATGCCTCATTGTTGAATTGCTACGTGCAGAAATAAGGTTAGCAATAAATAAAAGCCAGTTTTGACCCGAATTGAACAGCTATGGGACCTGGTTGAGAATCGAAGCTTCTAAAGCGATTGCTCCAGGTCTCAGCGTTCTTTTGGTGTTACCCGCGTCTCCGTCACATGTCTATTCGGGCTGCTGTCCCCTGAAACAAGGTTTGAAACTAAAATAGTTCGGCACGCTAGCGTGTCTCTATACGTGAATATACGGAGTGCACTAGTGCCATTATCGATGGGGTCAGCCTCGCTGCAGGTTTCATCTCGATTTTTCGAGAGCATCTTGCATCTTGCCTCCTGCTTCCGGCCGCCACCATCCGTGCCCCCACTACCGTGCCTCCTGCTACCTGCTTCCATCTAGGTTCACGGCACATCGCCGCGCCGCACACTACATGTCTTGCTGCAGCAAAGACTGCGGAGGCGACCGAGGAGTCAATGACAGTGTTTCGTCTGCGTCTGCGTCTCCGATCCCTGCCTTTGCCACCTCGATCACTGCCTCTGCCACCGTCTCCACTGCCCCTGCTCCGCCTGCCTCTGCCTCTGCCTCTGCTGCTGCCAACAACACTGCATCCTGTCCCCCAGTCTTCCGTCGCCTTCCTCCCTTTCCCGACTCTGCCTCCGCCATGCCGCCGCAACTCGACACTGTCCTGCGACTGGCGCAGCAAGTGCTTCCGGATGCAGCTACGCCCTACGACGCCAAACTGGCGCTGCTCACGACACTGGAGCTGTGGTCCCGGCGCATCATTCTGGAAATCGCATCCAAAGTCGAGATTCAAGCGTCGCCACCACTGGGCCACAACCCCCTCAGCGCACAGCCAGTGTACCAAAAACGAGACGGTGTTTGCATGCTCAGTACGAGCAGCAACAGCGAGGATATTATCGATGTTTTCGACAATGTTATGGAGGATAACGGTGAGTACCCTGAGAGTAGTAGAATGAAGCCATTCACTGTTCAGAATCGATTGGCTTCCACGTGCTCTCTCGCTGTCTTCTTTCGTCTATTTGCACCAGCTAACACAGAAATCAACTGCATTTACACGCCCAAACGACACAACCAACGGGCTCAGAACCTGGCACAAACAGTGCATTCCATCTTTACAGCCATTCCTCGAGAGGGAACGCTGGATGAGGCCAAACTGAGAAGCCTCTACACGACCGCTCTGGAAGGATATCTCTTTGCCGGATGTATGGCGTTTGCGCTTCGCCAGTACGCTCGCTCGGCCTTTCTGAACGCAACCATTCTTCTCTTTTCCCCGACATATGTGGAGGCGTTGTATAACCAGGCCACGACCATGGTGACGTCGGGCCACAAGGAGGAGGCTGTTTTTTGGTGGGAAATGACGCTGCGGCAAAAGCCAGCGTACTGGGCAGCAGCCGAGCAGCTGGCCCTGCTCCACATGCAAAACTCCGACGACAAGCGGGCCATCAGCGCGATTGCCCGCTGCATCAACTACTCTATCGACCACGACATTGTCCCCAACAACCTGCAAGCCTGGACCAAACTCACGTCTTTGTACCACTCCATAGGCAACATTTACTATTCGCAAAAACTCATTTTCCGCGCGGCTTCCATCTTCTCCAAGTGTGTCATTTTGTGCTGCGACGAAAACCACCTCAAGGGCGGCTTTTCGTGGCAAAAGATTGACAAGCAGCAATTCAGAATCAAGGATCAGACCAGTCAGAGCGACCTGTCAGATTTGCCCCCTCAGGTGACCCCAGGCTCGACAGGTCAAGTTCTACCTGCAGAGGTGAAAAACCTTAGCGTGGCTATCTCAAACTCCCTTCTGGCGTGGTTCATGGAAGACAGAACCCACGTGGCCAACCTGGGTCCTCTTCTAGCAAGCCAGGCGCTTCTAGTGACACCAAGAAAGGCCATGCAGGTCCGGTTTCGACTTTACGGAGCCCTAGGACTGCCCCCACTACTCTTGCGAATGACGCTTTTGCAATCTCCAGATTTAGGCAGGCTTACGGAGACGGGATACGAGCTCAAGGACCCCGAGCATGCAGCGAGCCGCATCACTGTCCCCTCTTCAGCTCTGCCCATGTTTCAGACCATCACAATCACCTTGGCCAACGCTCTGCTCAATCTTGCTAAAATCCTTCAGGACGGAATCAACTCAGGACAGCCCAACCGTGTGGTCATGTTCCGGAGTAGTGCTCCCACGTTCTACGACATTCTCGCGCTCTACCTGCTGTCTCTGTCGCTCAATCCAAGCGCCTCAACCAGCAATAATATCGGGATTCTACTCAACTCGATTTCGGCCGACAAAAACAGCGTCAAGACCCTGGCCTTGGCGTATTACCGCTACGGACTATCTCTGGACCCCAACCACCCGCACCTATACACGAATCTTGGCTCGCTGTACAAGGAACAGGGAAAACTGCAAGAGTCAATCAACATGTACCTATCTGCTGTCAGATGCGATCCGCGGTTTGATACAGCCCTTGGAAACTTAGCTGCCGCATACCAGGACTCTGGACAGACCCCTCAGGCCATCTTTTACTACCAAAAGGCCGTGGAGGTAAACCCCTCCTTTCCCGAAGCCATTTCGGGCCTAGCCAACTGCATGGCCTCAGTCTGTGATTGGAAGGGCCGAGGAGGGCACGATGGGGAAGAACACGCTGTCAACCACGATGGTGATCTTTGCCCCGGCCCGGAAAATGGCTGGATGACCCACTTGATCAATGTGCTGGATACTCAGCTGCGAGCCGGAGATGATTGGGGCTTGGGAGTCGTGCATGACAGCCCAACCTTAATTGAACAGCTAAAACAAGCTTCGGGGGCGAGGTCAGAGTTTATCCTGAATAAGCTCTCTGCAGCCTCAAACCACCCTGGAGAGGGCAAGGCTATTGTGTGGGCTGTGGAGACAGCCACGCGACTCGCACAGCTTAGGTGGTACCACGATCGCAACTCAGACGCCTCCAACTTTCCGCGCCCCCGAATTCCGCCTCTGCTTCACGTTCCTGCAGCCTCGACAGTCATCCCATTCCACACTTTCACGCTGCCAGTCACAAAAGAACAGGTTCGTGGAATCTCCGAGTTGGCAGCTCTCAAGGTCTCTGTGAGCACTTTGCTGCAGCCTTGGCTGCCCTCCCACGTCTATCCTCCGCCCCAGAGCCCCGAAAAATGTGGAGGGCGACTTACTGTTGGCTATGTGTCTTCCGACTTTCAGGACCATCCCCTGGCTCACCTGATGCAGTCGGTGTTTGGCCTGCACGACACTCGACGAGTCAGGCCCATCTGCTACGCCACAACCCCTTCAGACAACTCCAGCTTTCGATCTAGGATTGAGAGAGACGCAGAAGTGAAGGACGTCAGCCAAATGACCACGCAGCAGATTGTGGATCTCATTGTCAGCGACGGGGTACACGTGCTCGTCAACCTCAACGGCTACACCAAGGGTGCGCGCAACGAAGTGTTTGCTGCGCGTCCCGTTCCCGTACAGGTCTCCCTGATGGGCTACGCTGGCACCATGGGAGCTGGGTGGATTGATTATCTGTTTGCAGACTCTGTGGCAGTTGGAGACACGTCTGAGAGCGAAAGAGTGTTTTCTGAGCGCCTGATTCTCGCCCCTCCGTCGTTCTTTTGCTGTGACCATCGCCAGACGGCCCCCGATAGCTACAACCAGAGGAAACGACGTCAATCCGACATGAAGGGCTCTGGAGAAATCGCGGTCCGTGATGAGACCACGGGTACAGCCTCCGAGGTTTCTGGCATCAAAAGAGAGCCTCCTCAAGCGGTCCCCGGCGCCAAAAGATCGAAAACAGCAGCTGAAGCCGACACAATTATGGCCAACGAGGGAGAACAAACCCCACTGGAGTACGCTCTGGCTCAACTGGCGTCCAATCCTACATTTGACGGCTACAACAGCGACGAACCTCTCTACGAAAAACGACGGGGTAATTCTGACGCCTCGTACGACTTTGACAACGAAGACCCTTTTGAAGACTCGGTACTGGAAAACTCCCTAGACAAGCGAGACTCGGATCTTTCCGTTTCCGACGAAGAAGTTCCCGTACTGCCGCCCTTTTCCGAAGAGCAAAAGCTGCGACTCAACCTCCGAAAACAGCTGTTCCCAGACATTGACGAGTCCGCCGTCATTCTCGGAAACTTCAACCAGCTGTACAAAATCACCCCTGCGACCCTGCGTATGTGGCTGGAAATTCTCAAACACGCCCCCAAATCATATCTATGGCTCCTACAGTTCCCCCTGGCAGGAGAAGGCAATTTGCGAGAAATGGCGACAAAGTGGTATTCGGGCTCAGACGACCCCAACAAGCGCATTCTTTTCACACCAGTGTCGCCCAAGGACACACACATTACCAGATCGCGTGTTTGTGACCTGTTTCTAGATACTCCAGAATGCAATGCCCACACTACAGCTGCTGATGTTATTTGGAACGGAACGCCCATTATTACCTACCCCCGACATCCCCACAAAATGTGCTCACGTGTGGCCGCCAGCATTGTGTCTGCCAGCGTTCCTCATACCGCTGAAGGTCGAGAGATTGCCGATACTCTTGTTGTACACTCGGATAAACAGTATGTCAGCACTGCGGTACAGCTCTGTGGTGACCGCGCCAAGTTGACCCAGTTCCGAGAGGTTTTGTATTCTCAACGAGAATCAGGTGACTTTTTTGACACTGAAAAGTGGGTGCGAAAGCTCGAAAAAGGATTGTGGAGGGCCTGGACAGATTGGACGAGAGGAAAACACGAAGATGTTAGCACGGAGGTTGAAGGGTAGTACTTATGATTATGAAGACGAAAGCCGAAAATGTTGCTTTCTATATGAATTGATTGGTTAGTTATAATGCTGTTTATTCCAATGTAGCACCCCCGGTAGAAGCCAGAGCGAATACACCTTACTGTGTCTTCACCCACAAATCTACAGTACTCTGTACTCTGTACTGTACGTACATACATTGTATTTACTAAAGTTTTTGCAACACATAATCAATTATTATTATTATTAAAAGTATTATTAGTAAAATTATTATTATCAAAATTTCATTTATCAAAAATAGACACGAGTTAGGCCTGGGAGACCTTCTCGTCATGTTCGTTCTGTGTCACTATCTTGTTTTGGGGGTATCATTTTCATTGTCATTCATACTCAACTTAAGCTGTTGTTGGTAATGTTGTTGTCGATTTCGTTCTCGTTCTGTGTCACTAACATGGGTTGGAGATATCATTGTCACAGTCATTGATACTCAACTCAAGCTTTTGGGGTAATTTTGCTGTTTATGTTGTTGTCGATTTCGTTGTGGTTCTGTGTCACTATCATGGATTGGATATATTAACAAAGTCATCGGTACTTAACTCAGGTAGTTGAGGTGATGTTGTTGTCGTGCTGTGGTTAGGAAGTTGCTGATGGCTATTCAATAGTTGTCATCAAGCTGCTGAGGGGTTGTTGTCGATGGTTGCAATAATCAAAATCATCGGCTGTCCAAAAGAGTAGAATTGGGATCTCTTCAGCTATCCAAAATGCTGAATCGAGACCCCTTGTTTATCAAACGTGTGGGGTTGGGAGGGTTGCAGTTTGCTAATCAATGGTTCTCATCAAGTGAGGTTGTTGCCGATGGTGCAGTACTCAAAATCACCGGCTATCCAAAAGAGTAGTGGGGTGTTGCTGATGGCTATCCAATAGTTGTCATCAAGCTGCTGGGGGGTTGTTGCCGGCGGTTGCAATCACCGGCTATCCAAAAGAGTGGACCAGGGAAGGTTTCTGATCATGTTTGTTCTGTGTCACTATCATGGGTTGGATCATTTTCATTGTCAGGAATACTTAACTCAGGTTGTTGGGGTGATGTTGTTGTCGTGCTGTGGTTAGGAAGTTGCTGATGGCTATCCAATAGTTGTCATCAAGCTGCTAAGAGTTGTTACCGATGGTTGAAATAACCAAAATCATCGGCTATCCAAAAGAGTAGACCTGAGATCTCTTCAGCTATCCAAAATGCTGAGTCGAGACCCCTTGTTTATCAAACGTGGGGGTTGGGGGGTTGCAGTTTGCTAATCAATGGTTCTCATCAAGTGAGGTTGTTGCCGATGGTGCAATACTCAAAATCACCGGCTATCCAAAAGAGTAGTGGGGTGTTGCTGATGCCTATCCAATAGTTGTCATCAAGCGGCTGGGGGTTGTTGCCGGCGATTGCAATCACCGGCTATCCAAAAGAGTAGACCAGGGAAGGTTGCTCGTTATGTTTGTTCTGTGTCACTATCATGGGTTGGAGGTGTCATGTTCATTGTCAGTAATACTTAACTCAAGCTGTTGGGGTAATCTTGTGTGTCGTGCTGTGGTTAGGAGGTTGCTGATGGCTATTCAATAGTTGTCATCAAGCTGCTGAGAGTTGTTACCGATGGTTGCAGTAACCAAAATCACCGGCTATCCAAAAGGGTAGACCTGGGATCCCTTCAGCTATCCAAAATGCTGAGTCGAGACCCCTTGTTTATCAAACGTGTGGGGTTGGGGGGGTTGCAGTTTGCTAATCAATGGTTCTCATCAAATGAGATTGTTGCCGATGGTGCAGTACTCAAAATCACCAGCTATCCAAAAGAGTAGGGGGGTGTTGCTGATGGCTATCCAATAGTTGTCATCAAGCTGCTGAGGGGTTGTTGCCAGTGGTGCAGTAGCCAAAATCACCGGCTATCCAAAAGGGTATAGTGCCGTGGATGGATGCCGTCCCTTGGATGCCGTGGGGCGGATGCCGTGGGATGGATGCCGTGGGATGGATGGATGCCGTGGGGTGGATGCCGTGGGATGGATGGAATGTATGGCGTCCGATGGAATGGACGGTGTCCAAAGGCATGGGTGTCGTCCCATGGGTGCCGTCCATCCCACGACACCCATCAGACGTCATCCATCCCACGATTGGCGTGGGATGGATGCCGCTCGAGGGGTGGCGAAAGATAGATCGGGGTATCACATAAACAAGGTATGTTTGGGTGACTGAGGCGATGAAGGGGTGCTGGAGAGTTGTAGGTATCGATAGTGTGGTGTGTAAGGGCTTGTGTTGATGGATGGCCCGTATTCCGGTTTTTGTGTAGTCCCGGTCTTCTTTTTTGTAGTGGGGAGAAAGAAGAGAGGTTGGGAAAGGTTGCAGGGATTATGTAGACACAAACCCAAAGTTAGAATGCCTGTTTAGCCCATTTAGAGTTTTTACTCGGCTGATATTTTCTTTGTCCAGCATGTTTACGGTCGTAATCCTCTGTGCTCGAAGCTTCTTTGTTTGTTTTTTGTTGTGCCTGTAAATAGAACAGTAGAGAAGTTGGACAACGTGGCAGAGATGGGGATGGTTGGTGGATGGGGACGTTTGGTGGATGGAGATGAGTGATGGTGGTTGGATGAGAAGAATGGGATGGATGCCTTGAGATGGATGCCTTGAGATGGATGCCTTGAGATGGATGGACACTGTGGGGTGGATTCTAGATAGATGCAGTAGATGGGTGCCCTCCGATGGATGTCCTCCGATGGGATGTATTCCCTCCGATGGGATGAATGCCCTCTGATGGGATGGGTGTCCTCCGATGAGATGCATGCCGTGGGATGGGATGGATGGTTGGATGAGGGTGGGATGGATGCTGTCCGATGGGATGGATGCCGTCCGATGGGATGGATGGCGTCCGATGGGATGGATGGCGTCCGATGGGATGGATGGCGTCCAAAGGGATGGATGGCGTCCAAAGGGATGGATGGCGTCCGATGGGTGGCGTCCAGCTAGCGGCGTGGGGTGTCTCAGGTTATCACATAAACGGGGTTTCTTTGGGGCGATGGCGGACTAGAAGGGGTGGTGGATCATGGTGTCGATGGCTTGTGGTTTATTTGAGTGTTTTCTGCGATGGATTGGCGCTGTTTCGCGGTTCTGTGTTTTTCGTCTTCTTTTTTGTGGTGGGGAGAAAGAAGAGAGGTTGGGGAATGTGACAGGTATTAAGTAGACACAAATCCATGGCTGGGAACCCTTACATTTATCTTAAGGTTTTCCCTGCATATGTGTCCTTTGTTGGGTGTGCTCTTTGTTGAGTCTTCTCTTTGTTTGTTGCTTCTTTGTTGTTATCAGTATCTGAGGGAATTAGGTTTTACCACCGGTTAACTTATCCACGTTTCAGTACGGTGGCGTCATGCATCAGTGTGGAAGGGAAAACCAATGTCGCATTACCTGAGTTAGTTGAATTAGAGAGGAAATGATGCGGAAGCCCGTCAGGTAAGTATTGATGGGTAGCATGCTGGCATCCTGGGGTGAGATGATTTGCATGCCGCCCAGGACAACGGGGGAAGAGAAAATTCGGAAGTCAGCAAGGACAGCGACCAACAAGAAGGCAGGGCCAACATCAGGGGATGCGATCGATAGCTTAAGTGCAACCTTGGACGGTCGCTTCTTGTGACGACGTCTTCTGCTGCCAGACTCGAAAACCATCTGCTCTCAAAGGATGCAAAGGTCCGCATGGTCACAAAGTTGGGAAAGCTGAGTGACAGTGGTGTTTAGGGGGAGGTTGGATAGGTTGATCATTGTTGGATGGATGAGGGCTTTTTAGGGCGGTTGTTTGAATGGATGGGGTTGTTTTAGATGGCTTCTGTTATCTTGTTTTTTGTTTAGGGGTGGGGAGGAAGAAAACAGAACGGAAACGTGGCGGGAATTATGTAGTCACAAAACCATTGTTGGGAGGCCCGTAGATGTTTTTAAGATTTCTATTAAGGTTTGGGTTGCATGACAGGGTTCAGATACAAAAAAGGTTTATGACACGACTGCTTTACACCAAATCACTAAAAGCCTAATTCTGGGAGCACGTGGCCAGCAGAGACCGAAACTAACACGTCATTCATAATGAGGAAAAAAAGAGACACATAATACTGTTGCCAAAACAATACTACTTTGCATATAGTCTCGTTTTTGTTTCGATAACATACTCCTTCGGCCTTGCTGCTCCCGCCTGGGACCACATCAACGACTACAACTACGACTACGACAACAGGAACGACAGCCGATACCACAAAAACAACTACGATGATGACTAGGGTATTAGAGGCGTCTAACAGTCGAGCTGTCAGTGGCCCTAGTCTGACTACAAGTACCAGATGCAGACTTTGCGAGGCTGGGACCAGCGAAACATGGTTTGCGAACCGACGGACTGCGAACCGACGGCCGATTCCTCTACTTTATCCAGGGTGACTACCAGACGCCAATGGTACCCTCTCAGTTCCGTCAAAATGTGCTGCGACGTCAACGGAGATATCAACGTGGTGCACAACCACAACTCCGAATGAAAAAGACAAACTGAGAAAACCGTTACGACAACCGGTACGTCGGGGTCACCTTCTGCTCCCTAGCTCTCTCTCACCTACGTTCCAGTGACCTTAATTTGCAGTGATCTGCCGACGAATGAGTCACTTAGACACACAACTTTGACTAGCAGCAGTTTCAGGCTTGCCCTGCTGATCAGTATGGATGAGCTTGTTATTTCTCTCACGGCCAGCAGTCTAATGATCGTCTTTACCAGGTGTTTACCGACCAGAAGTCCTGAGCCAGCTCCATTGCTGTCACCCTCAACGGTAACCGAAGGAACGGCTGGGCCAATACTATTACTCTAGGCTCCGAGTCATTTACAACCAACAGTTTCGAGATTCCAACGTTGTCAACAATAACGGCCGATTGATGTTTCTTGACAGTCGACGTGACTACAACGACAGTAACTTTGACCTACCACCACATCTTTGAAGTCTCATAATACTGTATGGTGTGCTAGATCGCTTTACATGATCATGTTGGAGTTGGGTCTTGGGGCTCCATAAAAGTATCATTAAGGTTTAACCTAAAAAAATTAATCAGAAATCAACATGCAACTGCAATTCAAGTGGTGTATAACAGCAGCACCCTACAATGAGATCTCAATTATTTCACATATTTCAAATCATAGAAGTCGTTGATTGGATCATAGAAGAATTACCTAGAAGTCAAGAAATAATCTTTGTTGTCAATTGAAAAAATTCATTACGACCACCCCATTACACCTAAAAAACAAAAGCTCAATACACGTGCTCTTGGCTCATGGCTGAGTAAGTGGGATTATCACAATTACCCCTGATATTAGAATGCTTTCTCATCCCAAAACTATGGCCCATCCTG
>ULGN01000001.1:0-104352 GCA_900518985.1 Yarrowia alimentaria
GTATCATTGCCATAGTCATTAATACTTAACTCAAGCTCTTGCAGTAATGTTGTTGTCGTGTTGGGGTCGTGTTGGGTGGGGAAGAGGAAGAGAGTGTTGAGATATCTTGGGACCTTATATAGACACAGAAGGACTTATATAAGGACGGTACAAACACCCCACCTTAAATGGTATGGTAGACTGGGGCAGCAGGAAGTGGTGAACAAAAGTAGCACTGTCGAAGGCAGGGTAGCGATAGAATTTCGAATTATTTGCTGGTTGTAAACCCCACCCCAGGCTCCCCAGTAATCGCCATGTTGCGATGTTTGGGGGTAAGCTTTTGTGTTGTTACTCAACGTGCACAATCAAGACCTTATTTGGAAGTTTATCGGCGGGCAGTATTGTAGGCTGGGGGTGGGTGAATGTACAGATAGAAGGGTAGGCCTTGGTTGGTAAGGAAGGGAGGAGGTTGATGGTGTGCTGTTCGAATCCACTATTGTATGTTACAGCCTGATGTGGTGTGTTTGTTAGCTACGGTGTTGTAAGTGTGTTGCGACACAAACAGTCGGGACGGGCTGTGTACCATTGTGACCAGTCAGTTGTTGGCACATGAAAGCAAATAGGCCCCAATGGTAGAGACATGGGGTTTCAGATAAGGCTAGTTTGTCTGCTATCGCGCATGTGGTGACGCGTTTGGATGGTGCAATTACCTACTGTACTCTGTACTTATGGATATCCTCAAATGGTATTGTGCCTAATAGTCATTCATTACTATTACATAGCTGCCTCAGTTGTGAGCTTGTCACGCGCTAAGGCTAATGGGTGGGTGGGGGCGATTGGAACCATCGAGTACCCTCCATGGCCTTGCGTAAACATGGCGGCTCGCTCCGCAGTTGGCCGACAGCGCGGTCACAATCAGTTGCATGCACAAACAGGACCAACTTGTTCTAAGCCCGTGGGGTCTGGCCTTAGACGGTATGGTTCACTGCCAGGAGGCCTGGGTGTGTCTGACCGAGCCCATGGAAGGCAAAGTCTCATCTTCAGCCAGTTTGTGGCACTAAAGGCCATGGTGGTTCGGGTGGTATGCCCTGTCGTGATGTCGTATTGAGCCAGTCCACATCATGCTTGGCCTTCGGATTCAGAGTGTCGTTCTCGGTAGTCTCCTATTCTTCGTGTGGGCTTTCAGATCCTATGGTGGCACAGTGATGCGGCAGGTAGGGAGCTGTGGGGTGTTTGTGTTCTGGAAACGACATTCAAGGCTCAGCGTGCAATCATTGGTCGTGTGTTTGACCCTCAGTCGTCTTGGTTCATCGACCCACCTACAGATGGCGTGACGTGGTAGTGACGTTTGAAGCAAGGGAGCACGTCACTCGACCTGGAATGCAGAGTCCCAAATGAGCGCGTCACGTCTGCAGGTGTACCCCACATTGAGGCAGCCGGCCACATCCGTGATTTCTCTGTCGAAAGGGTGTAACGGCATTAGTTGCGCGTGTAGCTACAGTAGTGGCGGACATAGCCTGCTTGTGCCACGCCATCCTACCATCTGTAGCTGTTCTGCCGTCACACCACCCAGTACCAGTAATGGTGTCTGTCGTCACTCTGTATCGTTGTGCCTCATCGCATCGAATATACCCCTTCTGTGTCGATGGGCTGGGATTGGTGCATGACGTGGCATCTTCACCGAATCGGTTCTGAGTTGTAGAGCCTCAATTCCCACCGACAACGGTCTCTGGCATGTCGGTACAACGACACGTTCAGCGGCATTCAGTTACCTCTCTCGTTGCGTTGACTTGCAGCTGGTTATGCTCCATAGTGGTATCCAGCAACACTGTCGTTGTGATGCGATTTTAGTGCTTGTTGTAGCTGGTGGTGCTGGTGGACTGGTGGTGTGTGGGGGGTTGTGGCAATCTTGGTCATAGACCAGTTGAGACTGGTTACTGAACTGTCGAAGTGTCCCCAATCATGATGAGATAGCTATTGTAGATTAGACTAGTTGTCGCGATAATACGCGCTAGTGGCTAGTGACGGGCGTTTGACACGTGACGTTGGTTCATGTTTTGGTCGAGTGAGGGGTGTTCCAAAATCGTTGTGTTGGTTAATTGGGGAGCGTATAGACACAGGTCAGACAGAATCTATGCTTGGGCCAAACTCCCAAAATAAGGTTTGAGACGCGCTCCACCACCCTCATACGACAGTATGGTGATTCTCTGTCGCCTTGGCAATAACCCAAGCAACACTGGCGGCAAGTAGATGGAAGACTTACCCAGCAAACACACACACATACTGCTACAGGCATATCGATTTTCCTGGGTGCAGACGACGTGAAATGTGCTGCACTATCATGAGGTGCGCCCAACGCGCCTGACACGCGTGACTTCCCTGACCAAATTGGTGGGTGACGACAAGAGGACACTGACAAGAAGGGTTCAAAATCATTTCAATTCACCGAATCAACACTAGTGGCATCTTGCTTGAGACAGAGGCCTCACAACAGCGCTCTCTATCGCCATCGACCGACACATCAAGAGCTGCAGCCAAACATAACAGCGCATGCGAGAGGTCGTAAAACACACTACCTGCTGACCCTGCCTCTCGAAGCCCACCTTCGCAACAGTTCTCGCGATGAACTCAAGCGACATGGAGCTGGGTTCTTGTCAGAACTTGTCACAAATGTCTGCAACCACTACTATGCGCACCTCAAGACCCACGACTGCACACGTTCAGAGCCCGAAATGGCGATGCGGGACTGACTAGGACTCACACACGATACCTCTCTCGATACCACCGACCTCAATAACATATAGACAGACAAATAGAGTGCTGCCCGCTCAAAGATGAAAAAAGGATACCCCTTCCACCCACCTACATTTGTAGTAGTATAGCTACACAAACTTGGGATGAAAGCAGCACCAAACATATAGGAATCAAAGCCGCACCAGACGCAGCGGATTGGGGTAACTTATCATATAACTGGAAAGGCGCAGGCTCTGTTACCGCGAGCAAACCCAACGTTCGTTAGTTTTTATGTCTTGCTTGATATTGTACGCTATATACCCACAATATTTTACAGCAAAGAATATTACTATTGTATGTACGTACTTATTTAAGAACCATACCGTCAACGATCTCCTGGGTGACGCCAGCAGCATTAACGATAGGCTTATCCCAAGCCCACATGTTGTCCACAAACTCTCGGTCGTCCTTGTTGGAAGGATCGATCTTGGTAAAGTCGTAAGACTCCCAATCGGGGGCGACATCAAAGGCAGCAACGTGGTCCTGGCCTCGGATCATGAAGGCACCAACAATACCGTTGTTGTTGTTCTCACCGTAAACGACGGCAGTACCGAACATGTACTTGGTAGAGGCAGAGAGTCGGTTGACGAAACCACCAATGAGGTTGTTAGACATGAAGGTCATGGTGAGCTCATCGTCGTACTTGTACTTCACCTTCCAGAGAGAGTAGTCCTCAGCATCAAAGTGCTCCCAGAACCAAGGGATGGCCTTCTCACGAGTATCCTCGTTAGAGTAGACTCGCTTCCAGTTGTCAATGGCCTCCTTGGCAGGTCCGAGGGCGGCAATGGGGTGAGCAGCTCTCTTAGGGGCAGGAGGCTCGTCATCGTCGTCAGCAGCGGGCTTGGGGGCAGCCTTCTTCTCGGCCTTCTTGGGCTCCTCCTTCTTGGGGGGAACGTACTTGACTCGCTCGTCAGTGACGGGGAACTCGAAGCCAGTGAAGACGGCGTTCTTAGAGATGGTGTTCCACCATCGGGTGGTGGCGGGGAACTTCTTCTTCCAGTCAGCGCCGAAGAGGTACTCGAATCCTCGAGAGAGGAGGGCAAAGTTGGCAATATCAGCGTAGGTGACCTTCTCACCAACAAGGTAGGTGTTCTTGGTGAGGTGGGGCTCGAAAGTCAGGGAGATGAAGTTGTCGAGCTTCTCGGAGGCGGCATCAACGGACTTCTTGTTGTAAGGAACTCGGCCAGTGAGAGGGCCGAAGGTGTCCCAGGCAGAGCCAAGGACCTCCTGGTTACCGAAAGAAACCCACTGGAGAACCTCAGCCTCGTCCTCCTTGGTCTTGGGGGCAAGGGGGTTGTTGGGGATCTGGGAAAGCAGGAAGTAGGAGATGGCAATGAACTCGTGGATGGGGGTGCCATCAGCAGTCACAAAAGCAGGGACCTTCTTGAGGGGGAAGAGCTTGCCAAACTCGGCATCTCGGTCGACAATGGACACATCAAGCTTGAAGTGCTTGATGAGAGCCTTGAGGGGGGTCACTCGGCAGGAGGGGGCGTCGTACAGCTTTCCAATTGACATTTTTGTGGTAGTTGAACGTTGGGCTTTCTTACACCTTCTTTTTGCTGTACCTAGACAAAATTAACATTTACGTCAGGTCACGTGTTTTTCACTTTTTTTTTCAAACTCTTATCTGGAATTTGATGACCTGCACATCACAGAAGAGGACGTGGCGTAATGGTAGCGCATTGGATTTCGGTTCTTAATGAACGACGTCCTCCAAAGGCTGCGGGTTCGAGTCCTGTCGTCCTCTGCTTATGTAAACCTCAAAGGCTTCATTTTTTGCCGCCTATACAGCATTTCACCGGTTCTTCAATTAGTCTCAGTTCAGGCTGAATATCATTTTTGGAGTAAATATCGAGGAAGGTTCAGCCACACGTGCATTGTTGCCATGAAACTGCTGCCCCGATGGATGAGATCAGGGTGAAGCTTCTACAAGTTTGCACAAACAGCATTTGCGGTGTGAATCAATCTTTGGTACTTATGGGGCTACACACCGAAGCATTGGGGGTGTCACTATCAAGGGAGCCGTCTACCCTGCGTAGGTTCAATAGAGTCCCGTAGCCTTTGGGGTGCTATGGGATGTACGTACACAATCCTTGTTATTTCAATAGGTCCACCGCCTATGTTATGCCAGTAAATATGCCAGTAATGCCACTCTGGCACTGATGTTTAACCCCAAGGGACATCAGTGCGCCTGCGACCTGAAGGTTTGTTGGGGTAGAGTTACCCGGTAGACTACGTTCTTTGAATCCATGGGAAGTTTAGGCTTCACAAATGTTTTGACATCAGGGTAATGCAAGTAAAAATTGATACTTCCCACGTGTTTCAGGGGTTTGGAGATGCCATTTTTTAACTGCTCATGCCCAAGGTCCTTTTCTAACACTTCATAATTGCCGCGTGGCATTTACCGTAAAGTACAGCACTGTACTTCTTATTGCTCAAGATATGAACGTGACCTTGGGAAATGTGCACGTTGCTAAACTACTGTCTAGTTTTCATTATTACATTGTTAATTCAAGAGCGCGTCGGTTGTGCTATTTTCAATGCATGGTTACAGCGGAGTCGTACCACCCGCAGATGTGGTTCGGAACAGTGTTCCGGCTCGTTAGTCCCCGTTGTGTACATAGCCGTCCGTGCAGCACACATGGTCGTACAGCAGATGCGATAGAATAGTGCGCACCGTATAGTCGCGCATTATTGACATACTGTCACATCATTGGCGGTACAGTACTAATTGATGCTCAATCTCCAACAAAATGGCGTGAGGGGTTATCACTTCCACTATAATATTCTTGGAGGTATTAACCGTATTGGTAGGTGAGGAGGATAACATAGAGTTCACTTTGTGCTAAAACACACATTTACTTACCCGGACAACATTCCTGTCTAGGAAACGGTACCCCCCAAACAAAGGTTTCCTTCGAGGTGGGGAAAATCTGAACTAAGAGCACCAATAAGCCACTGGGGAAACTCGGCGTCAACTAATGTGGTTGCCAGATATATGGCGAAAATCTTTCTATCATTGGGCGGTGGAAGAGAAGGAGGAAAACAAGATGATAGTACAGTAGGTAAACTGTGATTAGCTAGATATAAACAGAAGTAAAACGAAGTAAATGGTACCATGGCGTGAGGCACGGGCGCCTAATTAGACCAAAGAAGGGTCAGCCTGCAAAAAACATGGTTTCCCAAACAGGGGTGCTTATTGGGTAATTGCGTCCAACTAACTTTAGTTTACATTCTTGAGCATCCACCTTAAAGACTGTTACAACTGTCGATTTGTTGTTGACTTTCTCACCAACTAATCGGTTTTCTTTTAAGCTTACCGACGACGCGACACTACACCATGGTCAAAAAGGTCGCTAAGAACGATAACAAATTCACTGACGAGCAGCTCGTGTACCTCCGAGGCAAGCGAGATGCCGTTATCACTGCTGCCCAGAACCTGGATGTAGCTGCCAAGCTGGCTTCCTTCGCCATCACTGATTTTTACACCAACTTCGCAGTGGCAGTTGGTCTCGCCCGGGGACTCAGTAGGGAAGACGCGCAAGTTCTTGGAGAGACCTCTGGTGCAGAATTCGACGTGCTCCCTGAGCTCAGCTCTATGCTAGGCGATACTTCGACCATCATCGGTGGTAAACGAAAGGCATCCGACGCGTCGGCCGAGACCACTCCCACAGGCCGAAAGAAGCGTGCCAAGAAGATTGTCGATCCCAACATGCCCAAGAAGCCCATGACAGTCTTCCTGGCCTTCTCTACTAAGCAGCGAGCCGTTATCCGTGCTGAGCGCGTTGAGAAGGGCGAGGCCCCCATGTTAAACGCCGACATGGCCAACGAGGTGGCCCGACTTTGGGGCGAGCTTCCTGAGGAGGCTCGGGAGCCCTACAAGGTTGCATACCAGAAGAGTCTAGCCGACTACCATCTCCGAAAGGAGAAGTATCTTGCCAGCAAGCTGCCTGCCAACGAGGGCGGAGATGTTGTCGAGGAGGCTGTCATTGTCACCTCCGAGCCCGTGGCTGAAGCCAAGGCTGTTGTCGAGGAGGAGGACGATCATGACGAGTCCCAGGCCTATGCTGATGCCATGGAGCACCCCGCAGAGCTCACTGTTGATGAGTCCGTTGTGGTCCCTGAAGCCACTACCCCCAAGAAGAAGAAGTCCAAGAAGGAGAAGAAGGAGAAGAAAGAGAAGAAGGAGAAGAAGAAGAAGGCCGCCGCCGTCGCCGATGCCTCTGCCGAGTAATTGTAATTGTAATAGTTTTAATGTAATAGGAAATGTCTTGAAAAGAATCAGTACCTGTAGTTAGAATGAGAGACGATAAAATCACACATGAGCCGGGGACCAGGACCACAGCGCAAGTCGCGGCGCCACAAACTGGACCTCAATCCAGGGATGTCAGACCCGAGCTGGTTTGGCCGAAATCGTCGGGGCACAATTCTGAAGCCACTGAGGGGTTCATCTGCTCTGTGTAGTGTCAGAGGCAGTGTAATGATGCAGGCTGCATACAGTGCGGACAGTATGTGCTGTAATTGCTGATCTGCTACAGAGTACATACCAATACTCTGACCCGTACGGTGCATCACCTATCTGCCGAGCCAGCACAAGAGTGGAATCGAAGAGCATGTTGCAGAATGTTACCCTTGACAGCAACGGAGATGTGTGCTCACATAGCTATAGTAGAGTTAAAATTTGATTGGGCAAGTGTTAGACTAGGGTGCCAACCGGACCACATGTGGGCGTTCCGCAAAGTACGTTCAGAGCCGAGCGCGGAAGGGAGTTTGGGGGCCTGTACATACCATGCAGCCAGCAAATAGACAAGGGGCAAGAAACTGTTAACACACATAGGTGACTGGATGCAGCCATGCCTACAGCCTCATTTACCCCTGACTCGCTATCCCACCAAGTTTTAAGCCTTCAAGGGCAGCTCACGTGCTGCCTCCACTTGTTCATAAACTTACACACAATTTAGCTCGAGATAACATCCGCTCCCGGTGACTGACAGAGGTTACCCCCATCCCACTACAACTGCCCCTGCAACACCCAAACGCCAAACAATCCCATCTAGCTATATAACCTCTCATTTAACCCATTACAACACTTCATTCGCCAACTCTACATGGGGTACAAAATAGAAGAGAGAAAGGATACAGTCTCAGCTCCTCCGAGGTACGATTATCGGTCAAAGACCCCATCACCAGAAACCCCACAACGACAGTTTCAAGCTCGCCGCAGGTCTTCACTACGACAATGCATAACCCCAACAGAACTGCAAGAGAACGGCTATGAGGATGTTTTCGACGATGACGAGAAAGAAGTGATCAAAGATCAGACACCAACAAAGACTCCGCATAAGACGGCGTGCCCCTCCCCAAGAACGTCGTTCGCCCAGCACAGGGAATCTTTGGTGGGATCATATGAAGAGTCGTTACTGTCCGGTAGAATGTCAGCTTCTACGTCGAAAACTGTGGCTTTTCATGCGGCTGTAGGGGTTCTTGGAACAGGAAGCTGCTCCAAAGTGCTCCGATGTCCGAAGCAAATCAACATGTCATTCAGTGCAGGGTTTGTGGTATGGGAGGACATGGCTAATACAGCCTCGTTAGTATCAGCTACGGGGAGCCCATACGTTTGCATCGTTTCACTGACAGACTATTATCAGCGGCTATTTGTGAAGCGTGACAAACGGACCCAAGCAATACAGAGAACAGATAAGGAGAGAGCTCGAACGAAAACTTTTGCAGGATACAGGATACCTCCAGTCGGGCAAATACAGATTGTGGTTTCCAACCTCCAAAAGACTGCCGTAAAGCTCTTCCTCATTCCCTACAACCTTGCCGACATGCCCAAGGG
Source organism: Yarrowia alimentaria (assembly GCA_900518985.1). Lineage (NCBI taxonomy): Eukaryota > Fungi > Ascomycota > Dipodascomycetes > Dipodascales > Yarrowia > Yarrowia alimentaria. The sequence goes on from ULGN01000001.1 coordinate 8,612, forward strand.
CACCAAAACCTTCATCAGGCAGAAGGTGTACGCTCCATCAGATACTCCAGGGTCCAAGGGGACCCTGGTCCACGCAGCCCATGTCCCTATCACTAAACTGGAAAACGAGAAGCTATACCTTAGCGGCGATATTCGGCTGGTGTTCCAGAACAGGGTTCTGAACGGAGGAGCAGGGGACGACAGACAGAAGGGAGTCGAGGACTCGTCCAACGATAACTCTGCATTTGCCAAGCATTACCTCGGACTAGGGCGCTCAAAAGACAACATGAGGATCGAGGAGGTCCTTGGTGGGTGGTCATGAATGGCCTCCGCCTGAATGCATTTACCTAGGAGGCGTGAATTCACTGCGCCTCCTACACCTTTATTTATAGCTCTAATACAGCACTCAACATACACGTAAACTGTTGAAGAGTATTATTGATTTGGGTCAAGTTCTACTTGTCAGTATGAGATACATGATTTGATTTGAGGTAGCCATCCGACAGTTCCCCAGAACCCAAACTATATGGAAACGCAGCACAGAAACCCATGTCACCGGGCGGTTAGACCATAGTCTACAGTACGGTACATACCGCCAATAGTCTAGCAGCGGAATCCTCAACACAAGACCATAAAAACAGCCGAAGCATTGCTAGCGAGGTACTGTGCAGTAGTTAGATCCCTTAGGACCAGTGGGGCTCATATATAAGCTGAGCCCCAGGCATAAAGTTGTCAGATACTAATCTCCACAGCCCGAATACAGGAATTGTGAATTAGCGGTATAAACCATCGCATATAGAACATAGCAAACAAAAATGCGCCCTTCAGTTTACTCCTAGCCTACACACTGTGGCTACGACACATTTCGGCACCTTCAAAGTTGTGTGCTGTTCTTTGGGTTTTATTAGGGGCAAATTAATTTTAGACTGACGTCATGCAGCCATTTTTTGCAACAGGTAATATTAGAAGTTTCAGAGTGTTTCTCGGTGAGTGTGAGACGCCGAAAAGATGACACCTGGCAGCGTCTCCTCTTTCATTCGAAGATGCGGGCACGGTAAAGTATGGCTCAGTACTCTGTGGTGTAGTCTATGTGCAGTATGGCGCGCACATCTTCTCAAAAAAATTGCAACAACATGACCACTGTACTCCTTTCCCATGAAGTGCTAGACATTACTAATCATACACTTGACCAAAAAATTACAAAATAAATATATCCCCCGACCCCTGTGACAGTTGCTCTCTACGTTCCCATTGGCCTCGGGCGTTTCACCTGCGCCAGCCAAGCACGCGTCTTTTTCCCACCTTTAAGGCCACGAAAGTTTACTCCTTGTGTAGTCAATTGCTTCTATTAATAGCCACTTCACGTGGTGCATTGCAGGGTCTACTTGCTGCCCTGAGAAGCCTCACGGCTCTATGAGGAGAGCAAAAGTGGTACAGCCAGGCCTCGCGTTGCACCCATATATCTACATTTCCCACTCCTCTCCGACCATAGACTCTTTGGTTTCCGCGACTAAACTATTTAAGGGTTCTCATTTACGAAAACAATCGCCAGTTAGGGTTTGGATAATTTTGGAACGCACGCCAAAAAAAACAGAAAGCTTTACAATTGAATCCTTACTTAGCTACAGGTATCTGAGCTTCACAAAGTGAGTAAGGCGACAAGAAGGACGGACTGCTGGATAAAACATAGCAGCAAGTGAGTAGGACACACCTGTGCTTGGCTGTGCCAGCATTTTTTCACCCCTTTTTGCAAAGGGGGCTGACAACGAAATGAAAATGGGGTGACAACACGATCGCCACGAGGTCATGGCAGCCGAAGAAGACTTGACTAACGCAGTGGATTCGTACAAGAAGTTTGGCTACGACTCCGAAACGGGGGAGCCAAATTCTCCCCCACAAGCTGGCCCTTCCCAGGCCAGTAACGCTACCTTCTCTCCTGATATTGGAAGAAAGAAGTCTCTCATTCGACCTGACCGAGCACGAATTGACCCCGACTCAAGAACATACCACTACTCTCAGCTGGCCGCCCAGCAACAGAGCCGCATCAACGTCTTGCCTAGTTCCACTGGTAATGACCCTATTCTGGAGGAACACTACATGCGAGAGACGGGCGAGATGCAGCCCAACCAACCCTACGATCAGCCTTATGACAACGCTGTGAACCGTGAGGTTCTGAACGAGGAGGATGAATATGCATACAACGGTGCTCAGAGAGGCGAGGATCCTTATGCTTACGCTGGCGGACGACCTGCCTACGGCCTCAACGACGAGGTGCAGACAGAGGCTTATGTGCGAAAGTCAGATGAGATTTCATCTTCAGAAGAGCAGGCTGCCGATACACAACCACCAATCGAGCCTGTCAACGAGAAGGCGCAGCTAGGCCGAGGAGGTGGAACTCTCAAACGACACAACAGTGTTAAACGTCGAATGGGTGCACAGCCCAAGAAAATCTCCTTGTGGATGACATACTGTAAGATTGTCACTTTCTGGGCCCCCGCTCCCATCCTCAAATTGTTCGGTATGCCCCAAAAGGCTCGGCAGGATGCTTGGAGAGAGAAGATTGGCCTCATCACTGTCATTCTCTACATTGCAGCCTTTGTTGCCTACCTCACATTCGGCTTTACCATCACTGTGTGCTCCAGTTCCATCACTCGTGTGCGAAACCAGGAGGTTGATTCTGGTAACCTCATCATCAACGGTAAGCAGTACGCTTTCACAGACATGAACCACCCTCCCACCGTCGAAGCCCCCGATGGAGGCAACTTCATGTACCCTCCCATCAACGCTGGATCTATGGATGGTACACTGCTGTTCCAGAACGTCAACAACCATTGCAAGGGCCTTATCACCCCCAAGCCCGACTGTTCCATTCCATACAATGGAGACAACGTCGCATGGTACATGCCTTGCCAGTTGCTCAAGCAGGATGGATCTACCAAACCCAACGATACACAGGAGTTCTACAAGGGCTACGCCTGTCATACTTCCGCAACCGCTCGTAATGTCTACTACCACGATCTTGTTGATGCAGGTGAGGTTTACTTTACTTGGGACGATATTCGAAACTCGAGCCGAAACCTGGCTGTTTTCAACGGTGCTGTAATTGACTTGAACATGGTCAATTTCATCCTCACTGATGACCTCAACTACCCCGAGATTTTTAACACTTTGCGAGATGATGACTCAATCAAGGGCACTGACATCTCTCGAAACATGGCGAACGGTCCTGATCGACAGGCCGCTCGATGTCTTCAGGAGATTGCCAAGGTTGGTTACATTGACACTGAACAGATTGGTTGTCTTGCCTCTCAGGTCGTTCTGTATGTCTCTCTTGTCTTCATTATCTCCATTGTTGCCGTTAAGTTCCTATTTGCCATCTACTACAAGTGGGCCATCTCAGCTAAGCAGGGAGCCTTCCCAATTGATAACAAGCAAATGACCCAGCGAGAAAATGAAATTGAAGACTGGGCGGAGAACATCTACAGCCAGGCTCCTATCAAGCGAGTGGAGCGAGACCAGCCCAAGGCGACCGCCACTCCCTTCCGAGGACTCATCAAGCAGCGGTTTCAGCCTGAGAATAAGAACAAGCGAATGAGTACAATGGTTACACAGGTTGGCGAGAGCGGTGCTGCACCTTCTGTTTACTCTCGAAACTCGGCTGCTGTTGACTCCAACGTTGATGGTGGCATCGTTTACGAGTACGATTCCCCCACTCAGCACCCTTTCGAGGCTCCTCTTGTTAACGTTGTCCCCCAGCCTCCCCTCGACTACCAGCCTTTCAACTTCCCTCTCGCCCATACAATGGCTCTTGTGACTGCTTACTCTGAGTCCACTGAAGGTCTGAGAACCACTCTTGACTCCATTGCTACTACAGACTATCCCAACTCTCATAAGCTCATTGTTATCATCGCTGACGGTATAATCAAGGGTCATGGTAACGACATGTCCACACCCGACATTTGTCTTAGCATGATGTGCGACATGCCTGTTGCCGAAGACCAGGTGCGACCCTACTCTTACGTGTCTACCTCGTCTGGCTCCAAGCGTCATAACATGGCCAAGGTTTACTCTGGTTTCTACAACTACGACGACTCCACTGTTCCTCCTGAGAAGCAGCAGCGAGTCCCCGTTGTTACCATCATCAAGTGTGGTACCCCTGCTGAGGTCAACGAGTCCAAGCCTGGTAACCGAGGTAAGCGAGATTCACAGATCATTCTCATGTCGTTCCTTCAGCGTGTCATGTTTGACGAGCGAATGACTGAGCTTGAGCATGAGATGTTCAACGGCATCTGGAGAGTGACTGGTATCCTTCCCGACTTTTACGAAACTATTCTCATGGTTGATGCTGATACCAAGGTTTTCCCCGACTCCATGACTCACATGGTTGCTGAGATGGTTAAGGACCCCGAAATCATGGGTCTTTGCGGAGAGACCAAGATTGCTAACAAGAGAGAATCTTGGGTTACTGCCATCCAAGTCTTTGAGTACTACATCTCGCATCACCAGGCAAAGGCTTTCGAGTCAGTTTTTGGTGGTGTCACCTGTCTTCCTGGTTGTTTCTCCATGTACCGAATCAAGGCCCCCAAGGGTGGTGATGGCTACTGGGTTCCCATTCTCGCTAACCCTGACATTGTGGAACGATATGCAGACAACGTCATTGACACTCTACACAAGAAGAACCTGTTGTTGCTGGGTGAGGATCGATACTTGACCTCCCTTATGCTCAAGACCTTCCCCACACGAAAGCAAGTGTTTGTTTCCAAGGCTGTCTGCAAGACCATTGTTCCTGACAAATTCTCTGTGCTCCTTTCACAGCGTCGACGATGGATTAACTCTACCGTCCACAACCTGATGGAGCTTGTTCTGGTCAAGGATCTTTGTGGTGTGTTCTGCATTTCCATGCAGTTTGTTGTCTTTATCGAACTAGTCGGTACCCTCATTCTTCCTGCTGCTATTTCGTTCACCATCTACGTTGTCATTATCGCTATTGTTAGGAAACCCACACCAGTGATGTCACTTGTTCTTCTTGCTCTCATTCTTGGTCTGCCTGGTCTCCTTATTGTCGTTACAGCATCTCGGTGGTCGTATGTCGTGTGGATGTTCATCTACCTTCTCTCACTGCCCATCTGGAATTTCGTGCTCCCCGTTTACGCATACTGGAAGTTTGACGATTTCTCTTGGGGTGATACTCGACAGATTGCTGGCGAGAAGAAGGGTTCTGGAGGTCATGAGGAGGAGGATGGTGAGTTCGACTCGTCACAGATTGTTATGAAGCGATGGAGAGACTTTGAGATGGACAAACGTCGATATGTCCCTCTGCCTCCCCAGACTGCATGGATGAGCGATCCTCACATGCCTTCATACAACCAACAGGGCTTCTCTGCCAACTCTTCTCCTGCATTGAGACCCCAAGGCTCGCATGTTTACTCAGATTCTAACGCTGGTGCAAGTGATTACAATGTGGCTCAAGGCCACGAGGTCATTTAGAGTCTCACCTGCATAAAGAGACATGTGTAGCTAAATAAAAATATGAGTACAAATTAATTCTAGTCGCCAAAGAAGCTACAGAGTACTGTACGGCACTGTACCGAGTAATTAGAAACCAATGAAATAAATAACAAATAAATACTAAAACCGACGCTGGCTACTGGTGAGCTGGTGCAGCAGTTGTAGCGAGCCTTGAATACCTGCCTCGAATTGCCGATTAAGGTATGATCTGCTGTCCTTGGGGGAGATAAACATGGCCACAATAATGCTTGTGAGGCCGATGCACAAGGAGAAGAAGAATATTCGTCTGATAGCAACAAAGGAAGATGTATGCTGCTTCACAACCTTGTTCTGCTCACGTTGCTTGTTGCGCTCCTCGATAAGTTTCTGTCTAGCCTGTCGCTCACCTTCTTCTCGGGCTTCTGACTCCTTGATCTGAAATGAGAGGTAGGAGTTAATAAGTGATGAGGTTGTCGCGGAAGAGGACATACTGTGAGCAGACATGATTGAGCTGGATGGTGATTCAGGCACCGGTGATTGTGCTGCTGTCGTCTTTAGAACAGAGTAGCTCGACAAATTGTGCCATGCGGGGTAGTTTTCCAGGGTAGTTTTCGAAGCTAAGTCTTGGGCTCGTTGTATGCACCGAGATACTGTCTCCTTCTCTGTCTTTGGGAAAGTGTTCAGGACGCAGTTGATAACGTCTTTGTCATCGGAGTCCAGGTCCTTAAGCTCGTCAGTTCTCAGTGATGTAAGAGACGCATAAATGAATAACGGCGTCGCCATGGTTCCGGATGCTAAGATAAAGTCGAACAGGAGACACACGCTAGTGAAATCAGGAATGTCATGAGCGAACCACGTTAGCACAGATGATATACCGTACACAGGCTTGACATCTTTAATTTGTTCTCCAGTCCAAGAATCGAGCTCAGTAACCAGAGGGGGGATAAATTCAAGATGGTCCAGAGTGTATCCCATCGATGGTAGCATAAAGTCACGAAGAAACACTAGGGAGATGCGCTCCAGCACCTCGATGGACTTTTGGACATCCTCCACAATAAGGTAGACCACCTGGGCAATGTCATGGAAACCCTGATAGTATCTCAGCTGGGGGTTGCGTCTCAGGACACCGACGATAATCTGGGAAAGCGCTTCACGTGCTTCTAGGCACTCGGCTTCGCTATCGAAGGAGGGGTAGTAGACGAAGCTGCGGTTGATATCGAGCTGCACTTGGTTCTCGTCGACGTGAGTAGTCTCAGAAGAGACCCCCTTCGTAGGAAGAGGCGAGTCACCAAGAAGAAGAGGCCATGTCAGTTTTCGAAGCTTCTTGTTCAGCAGCCCGCCTTTGGACTGTGCCAGGACTTTTAAAAGGGAGACGTCATCGAGGTGAAAGGCGGTCTCAATGGCCTTTTGCTTGGATAGCCGCAGGTCTTCGGTGAGTGGTTGGTCATTATCGTACTCATAAACGGACTTTCCAATTTGCCCGTCCACCCAACTTTCTGTGACGGAGTTGAATTGCATATCGTCTGGTGGTGTGATGGTGTAATTCGTATTTGTGACTACCAAGTGTGAACTTTGAATATATGGGGATCTCCACATTGCATAGTAAAAGTAACTTCCACCTAAGCAAGACTCCATGAAACTAATTGGCAGGGGGCTCTTTTCCAGAGTTTTCGAGTCAGATGGAAAAGCGCTCAAACACGTGCGACCAGGGGCACAACGGCCGCCTCACGACTTCAAAACAGAGCTGGCCATCCTCAATTCACTAAAAAAGCAACACCCCAACATCATCACGCTCCTTGACAACTACGAGGAGAGGGATCCGTACGACTCATCAGATGATGACTTGCCACAGCAGGATGGCTGCGTGTCGACCAAACAGCAGGTGTTGGTGTTTGAGTTCTATCCATTTACCCTTGAGGATCTTGCCAAGGGCTTCCACAAGGCTATTTTTCCGACTCTAATACAACCTGGCGGAGATACCAAGGTTAACAAATTCCCAGAGGACAGGGCGTTAGCGATAACCATTAATCTAGCCAGCGCGCTGGCGTATTTGCATAAGTCCGGTGTTATCCATCGAGACATCAAGCCCGAAAATGTGCTATTTAGTACGAAAACTTCGGCTCCTGTGCTGATTGATTTCGGCGTGTCGTGGAAGGAGGGCATGTCTGAGGACGCCAGCGACAAGATTACGGATGTGGGGACTGGAGCATGGCGCGCGCCCGAGCTGTTGTTTGGCATTAAAGATTATGACGAGAAGATTGATATATGGTCGTTAGGGTGCATCTTGGCGTTCTTGCTAACCAAAAACGGCAAGCCCTTTTTTACTAACGCGGTAGAGGGTGGTGTCTCAGACCTGAGATTGGTATCAGACATCTTCGAGAAGATGGGTACCCCGTCAGCCAAGTCCTGGCCAGAAGTTAGCGACGTACCAGCATTCCAGAGCATGAACTTTGTGGAAACACACGGGCAGGGCCTGTCCCAGCTGCGAGGAACGGAGAAGGCCCATAAAGTGCTGGAAGCTATGTTTGCATATTCAGCTGAGAAACGGGCGTCGGCCGAGACGGTGATAGAGCTTTGTGAGCAGAGCCTACACAGTATATAGAAACGCAATATAAAGCTCGTTTGAAATACGAACAGCTACGAATTATACAGCACAGATAATAGATAGATGCAGGCACATGAAGTGCAATAAATTAGATGAACATTTCCTTGAAGAATTTTGCACGGGATCTGGGCAATATATGGCCACAACCCGGAACGATGCAGCTTTTGATGAGTGAGAACGGCGTGTCGATATAGCGGCCAGTAAAATCTGGAATGTTTGCCAGTTCGTGTTCGTTAGTCGTGGATTTGGAAGCCTTACCTCCCCGCTTTCGCTTGATGTTTTGTACGCAGAGCCCGCAGTATAGGTGGCCACAAGGAGTGAAGAACACTCGCTTGGAGAGAATCTTTTCCACTTCAGAGATATCTGAAAACCGTGAAAACGGTCGGTGGGGCACAGGTGTCTCAATGTCTTCATCCCTGGATCTCTTTCCGAGAGATGATGTAGATGCGATAGAGTCCATGTCGGTTCCTCCACCTTGAGATGACTCCGTCTTCTCTTCCTCGATTCCAGCCCCTAGTTCCACCCTGCAAACAGCGCAAACCAACACCTGCTTCTCTGCCACATCTCTGCTGAATCCTTCAGTTGTCTTTGTTGGAGCCTCGGGCTGGTCGATCTTCTTCGAGCCGTAGTTCTTGTATGAATCCTCGACAGACTCCCTCAACGCTCGCTCCAGATCGTCATCAGCTCGGGCAAGTTGAGAAAGCTCATGCATGCTAGTTTGCCAGCTTTGAAAGTAGTCCCAGCTGGCCCATCCTTCGTACATGGAACTCAGGGTTGGGTTCATTACTCGATACCTGTTTGAACCGGGTGGCTCTCTGCGAATATGGGGAGGTGGCGGCGCGCCTCGGTTGAGTCGGTTTTCTGCGTCGATCCACCGACGTAGCATGGTATGTGATTCTTCGCGGCTCATATCAGGAGTGATGATTCGCCTTGGCGGTTGAATGTCTTCCAGAAACAACGGGGCGTCCTCTGAGTCGGATATCTCGATGATGTCGTTCGTCTGTTCGTTGCTGTGGTCCTCATCGTCTGAGGATATGACCACGTATGACTGATGCTCTGCCGGCCTTGAAGGCCGTGACGGCCGACTTGGTGGCATGCTTGGTAAATGTTTGCTTGGGAAGATTGTTTGGTGGCGATAATGTGTCGGGACGAGGTGGTAGACTGAGCCCAACGACGTCCTTCCTGTAGCTCTGGGCTTCCTCACGCGTTTATGGGCAATGAAGATATGCAATAGATAACGCCCCCTTCTTAAAAATCCAAACTGGCGCGAATGGTTGAAAGATGCTGTAGTGCAATTTCTGGTGAATAGTCTAAGGGGTATGCTCGGCTTCGAGATGCCACACAAACACCTCGAATCGAAAAATTGTCGTGGTCACGTGTGCCTGGGCGTAAATAATGCAAATAAGTGTGCCTCGATTCTCGTTGGGAAGTTGGGAGGGAGGTTATGACCACACGATTAGCTTTGCCACCAGAAGAAAACTAAGCTGTGGACGATCGATTAGCGGCAATAATTGCAGGCTAAAAATTATCAGTATACGGGCCCCAACGTTCTCAATACGAAAGTAGCTGTGATTTGAATGTCATATTCATACTATATACACTTAGAGCTTAGGGCCCTCCTCTCGGGCAGCCTTAAGTCTCTCTTCTCGAGCGTCAAGTCGAACCTGTCGCTTAGCCTCCTTGGTGTCCAGAGGCTTGGCCTCGTGGAGCTTAGCAATGGATTTCTGCTGCTTAGCCATCTTTCGCTGCTCAACACGGTCCGATCGTGTGACTCGAGTGGGCAGGGTGTTCTCACCGAAGAACTGGACTCGGGCAAAGTAGTTTCGGTTGAGCTGGAACTCGGCGGTAGCAGATGTGTCGGTCAGGCCAAGCTTCTCAATGGTGAAAAAGTATTTCTCGGGGTTCTTTCGTTTGAGGTAGGCAAGCATCTTTCGTCGATCCTGAACCAGCTGGTTGAGAACAATGGTGTTCTCAATGTCCTGCTTGTTTTCTCGCAGGTGGTCCGCCAGGTGGTGAATTCGAACAGTGTGGACGGCGGCCTGGACCTCGGGGGATCCAGTGTCGCCAGGGAATCGCTCAAACTCCTCTCGGGCGAGTCTGGTCTTGTGCTTGAGAACGGAGGCAGAGTTTCCGTTTCGAAGGGAGAGAATTCGGTTGACAGCCTCTCGCTTGTTGGCGAGCTTGGAGGCCATGTCAGCCTTGGAGCCGCTGAGAGTACCAGACATGGTAGCGACCTCAGATCCGAAGAGAAGAGCCTCGGTGTCGGCGAGCTTGAATCCAGGGAGCTGGTTGGTGCCCAGGCTAGCCATGGCGCTGATTCGCTCCATGAAAGCGTTGTTAGGGACACCTAGAACGGGGTCAATCCATGCAGCGTCCTCCTTCTTGGTCTTGTCGAATTTTCGGGCCAAATTCTTTCGCACACGAGTCAGGGCTTCCTGTCGCAAGACAGCACGACTCTTCGGGGGAGGACCCTTCTTGCCTCGCACGTACTCAACGACGGCTGATGTGTGGAATGATGAAACTGGGGTGGCTAGCATTTTAGGCAGCCCCGCCAGCGACGTCGTCACCCTGGTTCTGATCATTTTGGTGAGGTTCGATTTGACTGTAGGTTGAAAATTTCAGTTTTCTCCAGTTGTGTGGGTGGTGTGCAAACAGAGTTTTGCAGTTGCATGTTCGATTCCGCCCAGTGTTGCAATGTTGAGTTAGATTTTCATGGAGTTGTCACTCCGTGGGTGAAACAGTTTATATTCAAAGCTGAACTTCACCGGCGAAAAATACAGCAGAGACCCTGATCTAGCTACCGTAGGCAGGGAGGGGATAATTACCGCCTTTTGTGTTGCGAGGGACGACGGGAGTCTCCGAGTTTGGTACTCTGTACAGATGTACTAAGTTTTGGCGGTTCCTTGAAGATGACACGATACCACTTGCGGCCACTACACACGATAGACGCGATAATTTATCCCCACTGGTGCTGACTGGAGATGTGTGGAGATGCGTGATCTTGTGTGGGGATTCGGCGCACTTGTGGGGTTTCCACTCCCAGTTTCCACTTTACAAGAACGACTACAGTTGATTGATAAATTACCTCAAGAATAGCTAAACTCATTAGTCATCTTCTATTATTTACATTACGTGTAGAACTACCAAATTACCAGCCTCGAGAAGCAAGCTTGTCGTGAGCTCGGAGAGACTCAACGGTTCGGCCAACCATAGCGGGGCCGAGGTTGGAGGAAACGTCAGCAAGGACCTTGGCGTCCTTGTAGTGGGTGACAGCCTGGACGATGGCCTTGGCTCGCTCGGCAGGGTTGTTACCGAGGAAGATACCGGATCCAACGAAGACACCGTCACAGCCAAGCTGCATGCAGAGAGCAGCATCGGCAGGGGTGGCAACACCACCGGCGGCGAAGTTGACGACGGGAAGTCGGCCCTCCTTGGCGGTGATCTTGAGGAGGTCGACGGAAGCGCCAATCTCCTTAGCGTAGGTGTAGAGCTCGATCTCAGACATGTGTCGAGTCTTGTTGATCTCGGACTGGATGGTTCGCATGTGCTTGACGGCCTCGGTGACATCACCGGTTCCGGCCTCACCCTTGGTTCGGATGAAAGCAGCACCCTCGTGGATTCGTCGGAGAGCCTCACCGAGGTTCTTAGCACCGCAAACAAAGGGGACCTTGAAGTCTCGCTTGTTGATGTGGTGGAACTGGTCAGCGGGGGTGAGGACCTCGGACTCGTCGATGTAGTCAACACCAATCTCCTCGATGATCTGGGCCTCGACAAAGTGGCCGATTCGGCACTTGGCCATGACGGGGATGGACACGCAGGCCATGATCTCCTTGATCATAGCGGGGTCGGACATTCGAGCGACACCGCCGTCGGCTCGGATGTCAGCGGGGATCTTCTCAAGAGCCATGACAGCGACGGCACCAGCATCCTGGGCAATCTTGGCCTGCTCGGCGTTGACAACGTCCATGATGACGCCGCCCTTAAGCATCTGGGCAAGACCGGCCTGCAGCTTGAACTGCTCCTCAAAAGATTTCTCGACAGTAGACATTGTAATTGGTGATGTGGTGGATAGAGAGTGGTGTGGGGAACTATATAAGAAAAAAATGACTCGGGTGGAAAATTTCAAACTCTAACTTCATAAGCTAAGGTCGGGGCTTTTTACCGCAGAGTGGGGCTATCTGAGCTCAAACTAATGGTGCACCGCTAAATCCGGGAAATGTAGGAATAGCGCACATAATGAGAGGGGGGCCTCGATGTTTCCCCGCAATTCCCTTGCCGGGTTTATCGGCCGACTTACTCAGCTCCTCTGACTCTATAGGTCTCGGCCTTTGGTGTTTCATTAAAGTGTAACCAGTAACCGAAGTTAACACCAAACAAGCCCTGACTCATAAAAGGTGGACTTAAGGGACACCTCAATACTAGTGGCGTTTGGGGGCACACCCTACATTTGCGGCAACATAGCGCTATCTCCGTCCTGGCCCTGGCCCTGTCAATGAGTCTGCGCATCGTATGGGGGTGCAAGTTTGCCCGTGACTAATTGCCACCATGCATTACACGGTGCCGCACGGTGCCGCACAAATCTGCGGAAGCACTTTTTCTGGGGCAATTGCTCCCCCATGGCTTCACAGAGGCCCGCTATTGACTGTGGGGTAGCGCCAATTTGCGATTTGACCGGGATACAGTAGCGCGCAGTATTTTGTTGACCTGTTGCTCTAATATTCTTACCCCGTGCTCGGAAACTGAGTCGGCTTGCCCAATTGGCGGCTAAACTTACGCTAACAATGAAATGGTGCGGCTTGACGCCAAGTGTACATGTGCACTAGGTTAGGTTTCGATACATAACGGGCCCGGAGTACCGAACATCACACACCGTCTTTTGTCAATATACGGGGTACTGTACATTACGGAACGTACTTATACTGCCCGTTCCAGTGGGCCGGCATACGTGCATTGAGAGAGAAAGATAATAAACTACACTAATTATGTATATACGTACATACATAATGTGTATGTGCTCAGGGGTGAGCTCTATATGTTGCACCACTCGCCACCATGCTCCTAGTGCTCAAGAAACCGTTTGATGGGACCACCAACATTCTCCACATCGAGAAGGAAAGTGTCGTGGCCATAAATGGACACGTCTTCGCCAAGCTCAATATGATGGATGCCAAATTCGTTGCCACCCTGCTGCTTCACAGATTCACGTAGAACGTCAGCAATCTCTTGCTGCTGCCAGCTAGGGAAGAGAATGTCAGAGGAAACTCCAACCACAAGAACCTTGTGGTGTGCAATATTCTTAACGCCATCAACAAGATCCTGTCGAGATGGTGTCTTTATTTCGTCTCTAGGCTGCTCCTCGATGAGCTTGTCGGGAAGAGGACATTGGGGAACCTCGTCCTCGTGACCTCGGGTCTTCTCTCTGATTGCCTTCGACTGCTTGGTGGCGATAACACCGAGATCAAAAAGATCCATACCCTTACTGACATAAAGCAGTGAGTTGGCATCGTACTCGAGGCAGAACTTTTCGCCTGCATGATCAAGGTATGTCTCGATCAAAAAGTCAGGACACAAGGCAGGGGCCCGTGTGGGATCGGCTCGATCTCGACCAAACCGCTGCTCCCATTCGGGGCCCGATCTGTAGGTAATTGTGGCAACCTCTCTGGCTAACTTCATGCCCACATGAGGGGGCACGCTATCGTAGTAGTTGCCTCTCTTCCAGTTGGCGTCAGACATGAGGATCTGGCGTTGCACGTGTCTCATGGCAATTGAGTACGGGTGGGATCTGGCACATCCAGACACAGAAACAATTCTGTCCACCTCGCCAGGGAAGTCGTTGGCGTATGCCAAGGATTGCATTCCTCCCATGGAGCTTCCCACCGATGCATGCAGCTTTTTAATTCCCAGAGATCGAATGAGTCGATTCTGGCCCCGAACCATGTCGTTGAGAGACACAATTGGAAATGATGTCGCATATCGTTTCCCAGTGGCGGGATCTATGCTAGAGGGACCTGTCGAGCCGTAGCAGCCGCCAAGGACGTTAGTGCACACAACAAAGTACCGATCTGTGTCAATCGACAGACCGGGACCGATAAACTTCTCCCACCAGCCTGGCTTTGTGTTTTCGGGATGTGACTTTGCGTGGGAGCTCGCAGACAGGCCTGTGTGTATTAGGATGGCATTTGATTTGTCGCCATTGAGCTTTCCCCAAGATTCGTAGGCAATGTCGAACTCGGGCAGAACACCCCCAAAGTCGAGATAGAGGGGATCACCGCTGTGGAACGTCTTGTAGCCCTCGTTTTTACCGTAGCTTGGCTCGGGGCCCGACTCGAATGATTGAGTGATGCGTTGTTGCTTGGACTCCAAATGATCCAGGCACGGGAATGCTAGCTGTGGATTTGACGATTTGCGGACAGTGGTAGTGGCGACCGTACGAAACGGGTTCATGCGTGGGCGGCAGCCTCTGAGGAGGCGTGGGGCGGCTCGAGAAAGCTTCATTGCTGACGTGTGCGAATGGAGAATTGGGGGTTTGAGTAGCTGGGCAGTGGGTCAGTTGGTGCAGATATATAACAAGGTTCACAAATCTCGTCATGTCACATGCAGGTTTGCTGCAATCGGATTGTACAAGAAATTTCATCGAAAGTGGGCTCGCTCAGTGTGCAACAAAATAACTTGTGGGTGCAAAAGTTGGTTTCTGAACCGAATCTTGCATCAGATGTTGGAACCTCAGATAGTGCCATCTCCTTCCGACGATCTGTCATTTGGACAAACTTTTTGGGGATGCTCATTAAATAATTGTTGCAGCCGCGCGCTTAATATCCCTCTGGTAGAGCCCAAACAAGAGCACGTCATCTAGCAATAATCTCGGTCATGAGGCCATGAGATTTCTGCCAGTAATTGCGAGAATGATATCTTGTTGAATGTACACTATACTCAGTTGATTTCTTCGAAGAAAGAAATTGCTGTTTAAAAAAATACTTCGCATTGTAACGTTTGATGGCAAAAAGATGCGTTGCTGTATGTTGGAAAAATAGGCAACACATACAAGCACCGAAAACAAAAATGAACCAAGGAATCATCCTTGTGGAACGAAAACATACACCGAGAATTTTTACCTCATACGATCCAGGCGTTCACCAGAGTCTTCAGACCCTCTGGGTAATACCACAATTTTCTAATTACCTGCACATAATAATCCAAAAAAAGTAGGCTGAACCCTAATTCCACGCGATTCACGCGATATCAAATCCCTGGTATCACAACGAGCGACTTAGCAAATTACTATACTTTTTAAACAGATGATTAATTGAGAGTATGAAATTACGAGAGGCACTTTTGAAGAGATTTGTTTTTGAGAGAAGTTCCTAGAATTTTAACAATGACTATGATAGAAGGAAGAGAAGTACAACAAATACGACTGAGATCAACCAAGGCAAATTGGCGTGGAGTGCTCCAGCCCGATTGTGTTCAATGAAAGGCGGCTTAGACGTGTAGGCAGTAATGAGGCTAACAGTCGAAGAATACGAAGACCTAGAAGGGCTTGTCTGGGCGAAAGGGATTGGAGGGATACCTGTATGTACCATCTGAGGCTGGCTTGAAACTATGAGCGACATCGGCACTAGGGAAGGAAGGGCTTCGGAAATAGGGGGCATCGACTGTTCGGGGAAGAGAGATCTTAACGAGCGTAAAATTTCGGAAATGGCAGGCGACGGGACTGTTGAGGGACCCGATGAAAAGAGTGGTACCGTGGTAGAAGTCGTAGTGACTTCCAGCACTGAAGATGGATGGGTTGGCACACTAGATCGAGTGGTTTCCGTTACTGTGGCTGTTGGAAAGGAGTGGCCGACTATTTCGGAAGCTGCATTGGAAGAAGTTGCTGAAGGGATAATAGTGAATGTTCTGGTTTTGGCGACACTCTTGTCCGATACACTCTCATTGCATGTTTTCGACATGGTGGTAGTCCGGTCAACATAGACAGTAGATGTGGATGTCCATTTCGTCATGAGGGTTGTATGGTTGGCAAACATTGTGTAGACGCTAGTAACAGTGTAGATTGTCGTTAGTTCAGTGGGAACTAGAACAACTGTCGTGTAAAGGTTCGGGGCTCGAGATGAAGAGGGCGATGGGATAGCACCCGAGAAAGGCTTAGTTGCATTGGCAAAAGAGGTGGTCAGAGTGACAGTGCGGTTAACGTAACGAGTAGTGAGTGGGTCACTGGCATTCATAGGAAGCTTCGAGAGGGTATAATTATCAGAGGAGTGAGTGGTGTGATTCAAAACGAGTGTGCGGTTGTAAGAAAGAGTGACATTTGGAGACAGTGCCAGAGACGATATGTTCGTCCTCGGCATTACAGCGGAAGAGGAATCTGGTGAACAGATAGTTGAACTGGTCAGGTTAAGTCCTTCAACTGACAGAGACAGAGCCAGCTCCGTTGGCCGAGCCATGTACTGAGTAGTCCAGCTAGTAGTACTGTTGGGGAATGAAAGTGACATTTTGCGTGTGGCTCATGGATGTGCCCCACCCTTTATAAGGGTATCAGGTAGCAGCTGTTAAGCAATACAAAAGTCAGCAAAACGGACCAACCATGTACCTTAAGCCGCAGGGGTATCAGAAAAAAAACCCATATAGGAAGGTGGAGCTGGTGTCAGGCAAAACGGCCGATTTGGGCTTGTAACGGCGTAAACGGTAGCTCCATGACACATTTCGGCATGCAATATTAGGTATCACACAAAGCCACAGGGCGTGGGCCCTAGCCGTGGCCATGCTGCTAATTTATCTCGGGTATCTGGCTGGACCGAAAATGCCACGGTATCGTTTATCTGATACCAGTCCTACTTGATGCACTAATCACGTGAATCAGTGAGTTAGGGTTGGTTTCCCAAAAATGTACATGCATATTTTCGTTAAATCTGAAATCTAAAAATCTGACGGGTGAGGAGCGCGCGCTTGAGAGCGTGGGAAGGGGGCTGGATGGATGATGGCAAGCAAGCGCGGGGCCGGAATTGGCGCCGAGACAATTGTGTCCACACCGTACGCAGTGACTATCGCGTTGCTTTCTGATTCGCGGCTTTAATTAAGTAGACTGCAGATATCATCGTTCCTATTCGACCTACGCGTATCCAGGGCTCCTTGCAGTTCTGATATACCGTATTAAAAAAAATTCCTTCAAAAGTTTTATACTAGAAGATTCTCATTTGTTCAGCCCGTCGGCAAACCACTTCTTTAGCCCGTGTGGCCTCCCATGTACGTAGTTATGCTCCCATACTGTAGTGCTGCCCTTCGCCCTAGGCTCCCGAGCTTGCTTGATGCGATCCAACCTTTTCCTGGCGACCACTGCACAAAAACTTCGTGTCCCCAACCACGTTCAACATGGCAGACCAGGATCCCGCACAGAACGGCCACAACGGTGCTCATTCCAGCGCGACTGAAGAAAGTCTCTCGTCAACGCAGCCGGACAATATGGATGACAACCAACATGACACTGCGCCCGTCTCCCCGACGACAACGGCGTCTTCCACCGAGGTCGCGCCTTCCACCACTGACAAGGACAGCAAGAAGGCTGAGCAGACTGAAACACCCACCAAGCGCAAGGCCGACGTGCTCGATACACCACCCACCAAGCGAGAGAAGATTCCATCTCTGAAGCTGCGACTGAGCCTGAGCGATGAGTCCAAGCCCAAGAAGAAAGCCAAAGCCAAGGAGACCAAGAAGCCTGCTGCCAAAAAGCCCGAGGAGACCGCTGAAGCTCCCAACTCGGACACTCTGCTCAAGTCGGATCCCATCGAGGGCACTCCAACACCCTCCACACCTACAACCCTCAAGGCCAAGAAGGGTCCGCCATGCCCGCCAAAGTTCCAAATTCTGCTCTCCGACTACCCAGACTACATCATCTGGGGACGGCTCCAAGTGAGAGAGTTTTTGATTCGATTCAACGACATCATTTCCATTGGAGCTCGACACGGCCCTGTGCTCAACGACCTAACTGGACCATGGAACGAGTTCATGTACAAGCACATCATCACGGCACTGCTGAGTGTCATGGGTAAGGACTACGCCATCCATGCTGCTATCCCATCCACCAGCAACAACACCTACAACCACCCAGCTCCACCCATGGAAAAAGAAGTACATCGTGACCTGACCAAGCAGATCGAGCGAATCCCTGCAGAGTCGGAGCGACTTTGGCTCATGCTGACTGACTATATCGAGATTGCGAATGAGAAGCTCGGAAATATCGATCCTGTCATTGGCAAAACAGAGTTGAAGGAGGAGAGCGAGGAGGAGCAGGAGGAGGAAACTAAGCAAGCCACTGGCGAGCTCGCTAAGCTAGGCGAGCTCTCCGCAGAACTTGATTACGAGAAACGATGTCTTGACCTCGTGGGGCGCCTTATGACGCTTGTGGCTTCTACGGAGCAGATCCGGAATGCTCTGGCTCGTGATAATGATCAGCGAGAAGGCACATACACGGAGACAGTCAAACAGCTGAACGTGCAGTGGTACAAAAAGCGAGAAGAGCTCAAGCAGACCCGACCTAACGGCGCTGGCAAGGGCCGAGCTGCACTGTACGAGTGGATGGAAGTGCACGCAGTGGCGAAACAGGCGTGGATGCAAAGCGTGGAACAGGCCAAGTACTCGGTGCTGATGAACAATCGTCACAGGCGCCACCGTATGCAGCCTGTAGGAACAGACCATCTTGGTAACGTGTACTGGTTCTGTCAGGAACGTGTTACAGGAATACGGGATTTGTCGAGTTTCATTCTCGTCGAGAAGGCTCAGAGCAGTGACTATCCTGTCGACATGGACGAGCTTATAGCCTACAACGCGGCCAACCCGCCAAAGCCCAAGAAGAAGCCTGCCTCTAAGAAGAAGGCCGCAGCGTCCTCGAATGGCGAGAAAAACGAAGGAACGGAGGAAGAAGATACTGTTGTTCAAGAAGAGGAAGAGGAGGTGGCGGAGGAGGAAGAGGAGGATGAAGAACCTCCACTGCTTCCCGATGCCAGCCATGAGTTTTACCATTTCAGCATGAATACCTCCCGCCCACTCCTAGGCCCTAACCAAAACCACAACATTTACATGGTGACGTGCCGAGAAGATGGCGAGCTACTGACCAAGTGGCTGCTCTATCACATGGGCGAGAAGGACCCTACAAAGCCGCCAAACGAGCGAGACAAGTTTATCCAGAAGATCAAGCAGATGAGCGAAGTCATGCTACCTCGAGATGTGATCGCTACTTAGACACAGTACATAAAATTATATTTAAGCATTGTATTATACATGATGTGGACAGCCCTCGAGCTGTGAGCTGGATTGACGGCGGCTTGTTAGTGATAATTGGCAGCTCATGACATTTGTACGTCACCATCGGTATCCTTCGCTTCCTGCTTTACCTCTTCCTTGACCCCGTCCTGGGCTTCTTGCTCCTGCTTGATCTTTCCCTCCACATCCTCATCGTTACCAAAAACACCCGCCTCACTTGGCTTGATCCATGCAAAGTAGAACTCGTCCATCAGCTGCTTCGCAAAGTCAGGCCGGCTGATCTCCTTGCGAAAACTGGCGTAGTGGAGAAGCTTGAGAACATGTAGGCAGTTTGGGTAGACGAGAAACCGCGCATACTTGGGCTCTCGCCAGTATTCAAGATATGATAGATACCTTAGAAACTCTGGCGATTCCAGGTACTTGTTGTGGGCCAGGTATGACAGATATTGGGGGTTGGCGAGTGATTGAACAAACTGTGTTAGCGGAAGTTGACCTGGAAAATCCGACATCTACTCACCTCGAGCTCAGCCTCGAATCGAAGAGACCGATCTGGCTCACATGCCGCATCTTGCTCCTCTGTGGGCACTGGCTTTTCGGGGGTCGCAACCTCGGCCATTTATGGGTGTGTAGTGTGTTGGCTATACTTGCAACTTCTCACCTTGCAGAACCTATGCACGGTGCTGTTCGCGGAGTAAATAGACACGATTTTGATCAGTGGCGTCGAGTTGGTCTGGCTGCCATGGACAACAGAGTCATCTGAAAATCCGCCAAATACCATATATGACGTGGCCACATCCCTATATACGAAAACAAATGGCGCAAATAACACCACCCATAGAGGAGCCTCATTCAACAACACGTGACGCAGCTAATGTAGACTAAAGCCTATATTGGCTATCTTGGCCGCCAGACGTAGCTGCATTGCTACATTACCAACCGCAATGCCAGAAGCTACAATTGTGAAGCAGGATACAGTGACGAGTCCTGACGGGCTGACGTCTACCACGACGACGGTGGACTCCAACGGAGTCACAACTACCACTTCCACCTGTGGCACTGTCTCCACCACCACTGTGGTTGGGCCTGATGGTGCCCAGACCTCAACTGAAGGAGAGAGTTCCTACGAAGCCTCCTTCCCCAACCTCATCAAGATTCCTGTTGGCAGTCGCAATGCTGACCCACCCGCTTACGGCGCTGCTGCTCCTGGGACCCCTGTCAGAAGAGGTGGCAACCCGACCTCTGGGAGTTCTCAGAAGAACAAGCACCCAGACCTTCACACAGAACTGACGGCCAAAAGCTTCGGTAACGGTCTCTTCTCTCTCCTTGATCTCGCTCTTGTCGGATTGGTATTTTCCGTCCTTATTCTTGGAGCCTGTGTTGGCACAATTGTCGACCACACTTACTTCGCCGACAAGCGAAACCTTCTCAACATCCTTTTCGTCAAGAATGGCTGGCTCTGGACTACAATTGCATTTGGATACATTATGTTCGAGACCTTCTCAGGCTCAATTGGCCTGGGTGTGTCATTCGGCACCAACACTTCCTCTGGCACTCGAACATCAACCACACACGACGGCGTTTCCCAATCCAACTCTGACAGCAAGTCCAATGCAGCATTGAAGCTTCTGGTTGGAATCTCAGCCCCTACAACGTTCGGGCAGCTCAGCAGATACGCTATTCACAGCCTCTGGTGGCTTATCTTTACTCAATGGTTCGTGGGGCTTCCCATCATGGACCGGTTTTTCGTTGCCACTGGTGGCAAATGCGAGTACAAACACGAAGTGACAAACCCAGTCACCGGTAAGACTGTCTCCTCTTCTTCTTGCAGACGAGGTGGTGGACAATGGGTTGGTGGTTACGACCCCTCAGGACATTGCTTTTTGCTTGTCCTCAGTACACTGTTTCTGGTGTATGAAACTGTGCCACATCTCAAGCGTCGGCCATTCAAGCTCAGTTCCAAAATTGCCTTGGGAACTGCGACTCTATGGACATGGATGTACTTTATGACCTCCCTGTACTTCCACACTTTCTGGGAGAAACTTATGGGTGTCATTTTTGGCTTGCTCACTGTGCAGCTGGTCTATGTCGTTATCCCTTACCTCTCTAGACCCAAGGCTACTCCCGCTAGATGATGGGTGTTGTGACAACGGTAAAATGGTTCGCTAACTACTGTGCAAACTATCCGTTCAAGGACTAGCGACTACATGAAGATGCCTGGTAAAATAAATAATATATTGAATAAATAAGTGACACAGACTCGAGCGATATTATCTGTTGGCTCTCTCGATTCTTCGGCGCAGGCCAGACAAGGTACCTAACAAGTATGGCTTGCCATGCTTCTCCACAACGCGCTCAACTCGAGTTAGACTGCACACAAGTGTGTACTTTATGCCGTGCAAGCTCACACGGACAAGTCTGTAAGCCTCATCTGTGTCCACACCCGCGCCTAGTGATTCTAGCTCCGCAAACACTTGCCTTTTCTTTTGAAACTGTTTTATGCCTCTTCTGACCTTCCTGACAAACTCGAGTAGGTTCGTTTTCTCGCCAAGGTAGTGCTTCTCAAGAAATTTAAGCGGAACATGGCTAGGAATAGTATGTTTGAAGACCCCAAAGCCTTTGCCTCCGGCTGCTCTCTTGAGAATCATGTAGTATGGAGCTGCGAAAGTTCCATCCTGCTCAGAGAAGCTCTCGATACGCACACCGAGGCAAGCAGGCTCGTTCTTGACACGGAACGCAGTGATGCCAGTAAGTCGGTGTAAGTTTTCGGCATCAAACTCCTCCTGCTCCCTCAGGTTGGTCTGTCCATGGGCTAACAGCAGGTCAGTTAGTTCTTGCTTGTTGAAGTCTCGCGACGCGGTTTCCTTCATGACTTTGACGGAGCTTAGCGGCGTAGAAGTGGCCTGAAGCACCGATAAACGGTTCTGGAGCTTGCTATGACGCCTCTCAAGTAGACGAATCTCATTTCGTAGAGCAACCACATCCATTATTTCGAACTGTTGATTGTTGTGATGGTGTGGAATTTAGGGTTGGGGTGGTTCACAGTAATTAGGTGCACCTGAATCAAATAAAGTTCACGTGATTGAAGTCGCCCTCAGTGATATTGGGGGGGCAAATTAAAGTTTTGAATGGGCTCACAGTGCACAACCAACCTGTCAAAAGCTCTAGAAATGCTCAATCAAATAGAGCTAATCAAAAATACGGGGTACAATCTCATGGTAAATCATATATCAAATAGTTTATAAATCACTGTCTAAGCTCGCAGAATCTTGCAAATGAGATCAGATCCATCAACAGAGTCACCCTCCTTGACGGGGACCTCTCCAATCTTTCCAGAGACAGGGGCGGAGATAACCATCTCCATCTTCATGGCAGAAAGGACGGCCAGAGGATCACCCTTCTTAACCTCAGTGCCCTCATGGACACGGACCTCAACAACAACACCAGCCATGGGGGCGCCGACCTCATTGGGGTTACCAGGCTCAGCCTTAGGTCGAGACACGGTCTCAACGGCTGCCTTCTTGTCCTCCACTGAGATCTTTCGCATCTCACCGTTGAGCTCAAAGTAAACTTCTCGCTGGCCAGTCTGAAGAGAAAGGTCACCGATAGCCCGAAGAGCAACGATAAGAGTCTTACCCTTCTCAATCTCAACAGAGAATTCCTGATCGGTCTGGGGGGCCTCAAGGAAGAGTCTGGTAGGGACCAGAGACAGGTCGCCGTACTTGTCGACAACCTTTCGGTAGTCCTCAAACACCTTGGGGTACATGCCGTAAGATGCAATGTCGCACTCGGTGATGTGGCCAAATCGCTCCTCGAGGTCCTTTCGGACAGCAGCGAAGTCGACGGGGGGCAGAGACTTGCCGGGTCGCTCGGTCAGCTTCTTTCGCTGTCCTCGCAGAGCCTCAGTTCGGAGAGGTTCAGGGAAGCCTCCGTAGGGCTGTCCCATAAGACCCTCGAAGAAGTCCAGGACAGAACCGGGGAAATCCAGAGAGCCGGCCTGCTTGATGACATCATCGTAAGACAGCTTGTTGGACACCATGAACTGGGCGAGGTCACCAACGACCTTGGAGGTAGGGGTAACCTTCACAATGTCACCAAGAAGCTGGTTGGCAGCAATGTAAGCCTGCTTGGTCTCCTTCCACTGAGCACCAAGACCAACCTGCTGAGCTTGGAAGAGCAGGTTGGTAAGCTGGCCACCAGGGATCTCGTGCTGGAAGACCTCAGGGTCGGGACCCTTGAGGTCAGCCTCAAAGCAAGAGTAGAGAAGTCGCATCTGAGCCCAGTAGGCATCAAGCTCACGGACAAGAGCAGGGTCAAGTCCAGTATCGAGCTTGCCCTCAAGGGTAGCAATGAGGGCAGAGATGGAAGGCTGAGAAGTCATACCAGACATGGAGTTGGAAGCAACATCAACAACATCAGCTCCAGCCTCAGCGGCAGCAGCCATGGAAGCAACACCGGTTCCAGCGGAGTCGTGGGTGTGGACGTGAATGGGGAGGTTGGGGTACTTGGCTCGGATAGCACCAATAAGCTTGGTGGCAGCGGCAGGCTTAAGAGTACCGGCCATATCCTTGATACCAAGAATGTGAGTACCCATGTCAACGACACGGTCAACGAACTCAAGGTAGTACTCGAGGTTGTACTTCTTCTTGGGGTTGAGCATGTCTCCAGAGTAGCAGACAGTAGCCTCAACAACACCGCCAGCCTTCTTGACAGCATCAACACCAACCTTGAGCTGATCAAGGTCGTTAAGAGCATCAAAGACACGGAAAATATCGACACCGTTGTCCTTGGCCTGCTTGACGAAATGGTCAATGGCGTTGTCAGGCAGAGAGGAGTATGCAACACCGTTGGCACCTCGCAGGAGCATCTGGAAGGGGATGTTGGGGACAGCCTTTCGCATCTTTCGAAGTCGGTCCCAAGGATCCTCATAGAGGAATCGCATGGCGACATCAAAGGTGGCACCACCCCAGCACTCAAGGGCAAAGGCACCTGAGAGAGCATGAGAAGTCTCGTTAGCAATGGCAAGGAGATCGGTAGTTCGAACTCGGGTAGCCAGCAGAGACTGGTGGGCATCTCGCCAGGTGGTATCCATGATCAGGACACCGTCATTCTTTCGCACAGCCTTAGCAAAGGCCTCGGGGCCCTGCTCGACGAGAATGTTTCTCCATCCAACAGGCTCGGGCTTGGAGCAGTCAATGACCTTGCCCTCAGAGTCCTTGAGAGCGGGGATGACAACCTCAGCTCGCAGCTTAGGGTTGCCAACCTGGCCCTTGACCGAGGAACCGTTGACACAGAGGTCAGCAAGGTATGCCAGCAGCTTCTGGGCTCGGTTCTGGGAGGTCATGAGGTCGAACAGAGAAGGTGTGTCATCGATGAAGGTAGTCCAGCACTTGCCCGCAATGAAAGTGGGGTGGGTGAGAAGGGCCAAGAGGAAGGGGATGTTAGTCTTGACACCTCGAATTCGGAACTCGACAAGAGCTCGAATCATCTTTCGTCGAGCAATCTCAAATGTGGTACCGGAACAAGAGCACTTGACCAGCATGGAGTCGTAGTGGGGAGAAATGATAGCGCCGGCAAAGCCGTTGCCACCATCAAGTCGAACACCGTTACCACCTGCAGATCGGTACACCTCAATCTTACCGGTGTCGGGCTGGAACTGCTTGGCGGGGTCCTCAGTTGTGATTCGGCACTGAATGGCAAAGCCTCTGGTGGAGATCTTGTCCTGTGTAAGACCGAGCTGAGCCAGTGTGGCGCCAGCAGCAATCTGGATCTGGGCAGCGACAATATCGATGCCGGTAATCTCCTCAGTGATGGTGTGCTCAACCTGGATTCGGGGGTTGATCTCAATGAAGTAGTGTCGGTTCTGCTCATCGACAAGGAACTCGGCGGTTCCAGCGTTTCGGTAGTTGGCATCCTCAGCGAGACGCACGGCATCGTCAAGAATGGCATCTCGGACCTCCACGGGAAGATCCTTGGCAGGGGCAATCTCAACAACCTTCTGGTGTCGTCGCTGAACAGAGCAGTCTCGCTCGAAGAGATGGACAACGTTGCCCTGGCCATCAGCAAGGAGCTGAACCTCAATGTGCTTGGGTTTGTCCAGGAATCGCTCGATGAAACAGGTACCGTTACCGAAGGCCATCTTGGCTTCGGAAGATGCACGGTTGAATGCGTCGACAATGTCGTCGCCCTCTCGGACGACTCGCATACCTCGACCACCTCCGCCGAAGGCAGCCTTGATGATGACGGGGAATCCGTACTTCTTGGCAAACTTGAGAGCATCCTCGGGATCCTTGACAGGTCCGTCAGTACCAGGGACCACGGGAACGTTGTTCTTGATGGCAAGGTTTCGAGCAGACACCTTATCTCCAACAGCATCGATAACGTTGTGGGGAGGTCCAATCCAAGCCATGCCAGCCTCCTCGACCTTTCGAGCAAACTCGGAGTTCTCAGAGAGGAAGCCGTAGCCGGGGTGGATCATGTTGACACCGTGAGTCTTGGCGATCTCGATGATCTCATCGATCTGGAGGTAAGCCTGAACAGGGGTGTACTGGCCACGGGTACCGATAACGTAGGCCTCATCAGCCTTGAGTCGGTGCATGGAGAGACGGTCCTCATGGGCGTAGATGGCGACAGTCTGCATGGAAAGCTCATGGGCAGTTCGGAAAATTCGGATGGGGATCTCTCCTCGGTTGGCGACTATGTTAGTTCTGTTGGTTTGACGTTTGCAGGCAGCGGCCTAATGGCCTAAAGGAGTGTCACATATGCATAGCCTGCATCGTTGCATAGGACCACCCCTAAGTCTAGCGACCCCCACTGAGTCCTAGCTCTTCCCAATTCTTCTCGCCCCCCACCCCCATACTTTTGGGAGCAATTGGCGTGCCATGATGTGCTCTGGCCAATTAGCCAGCAGCTCAAATCTTTTGTACTCACCCAGAATCTTGTTCATGGAGCCCAGAATGGCGGAGTCGGCTCGCATCTTGTCGAGGCGGTTGTGGAGGGCCTGGTCGGGCACCTCTGGTGTCGACAGGGAAGGATCCACCTTGGTCTCAGGAACGTTAGACATGGTGTGCGATGCTGGGCGAGGAAGGGAGATAGCAATATTTATATAAACTATGCTGCTATCATCTGAGCTTAGTGCAGCATGGATTTGGGCAGGGTGGGATTGGGTTTGCACTGCAGTTTTGTCTTTTTTGGTAACTCCCTTGTCTGAACTTTACCCCGGACTGAACGGAACTCCAATAGCCGACACAAGCACATAAAACATGTCCGAGTCGGACTCGGGTGGAAGTGGGGAAGCATCGGACAAAAGCTGGGACCTGGGTGAAAAATATGTATGCTGGATTTTCGTGATCTAGCGCTTGGCTATTCTGCGTTGTGATCAGCTACACGTATAGTTGCCCCCAAATGGTCGCGTTGGGAATCCACGATAATCTAACCACATTTAAACGTTAACCACCAGCCCAAGACTATCACATGAAGATGTCAGACGGGGGAGCTGATGGATTAGTCGCTCCAGAAGGTTGGATGGCGGCCATTCCAGGGACCATGTGAGCACAATGGGCCCAAGTTTATGTCTTATCGCCTGGGGCAATTGAAAGTCGCGTGTTCCAGGACACTATGCCCGTATGCGAGTGGGCAACCTTGGGTATACGAGCGATGTGATTGGCACCCCTACTGGGCCACACACGGGACGAGGAGGTGCAACTGAGCGGAAGCTGTGTGCGGCTGGAGGGACAGCCCACACTCTCCTGCCAAGCGAGCGCGCTATATCGCTGAGCTTCGTTGTAGACCGGCCCCTCCGTGTCAGCCGTTTAAAGCCTCATTCTCCACAAGACTAAGATATTACCTAGCAGCCTACCCCCTCTCAACTACATACATGTACCACCACCAGTAGTAGTTTTGCTCTTGTAACCAGATTCTTCCATTTAGGGAATTTTTCCCGTGGTATTATTCGGGGTGCACGAAGGCACACAACCGACTGCAAAAAATATCGGCCTACAATGGCCCCACCAAAAAATACAATGGCGCAAATCCTTCAATGCCTGCGTATCGTGCTCAGTTTTTTACCTTGCTGCGTTAACGTACATACATAAACCTATAGGGTAAGGACAGGCGGTTTCTCTACAAGTGCAGACGGAATAAGCGTAAACGGACACCCGGAGCTGTTTGTCTAGCTAAAAACAAAAAGACACATAATCGCTTAGTGAGCACTCAAGGGGAAAATTTTGGATTCGTTGAGTTGGGGTAACAAATCCGAAAATTCAAAGAAACCCCGCTTTCACAGAAAGCCCACCCAGATCGATCCAAACAATCGCTGCTGATTAACAGCGCGGCTACAATTATTAAAAAATTTTCAAGGGCAAATTATTCAATTACTCATTGTGCTTTATGTTGCACTTTTTAGCGTACATACCCCACGCGCGACGTGCGGATAAATGGCGCAGCCGGAAAAACCGCAGCCAATCACAGCGCAGGATTGACTTATCAGGTCAAACCATGTCGGGATCTGTACTGCTCGGTCATCTGATGGACATATTGACCGAGGTGCACAACTCCGGTTAAAGTAACGGAAGCCGCATCATCCTTGGGCGCAGCTCCAGACAGCCGCTCCTCCTGCCCATACATCTCCCCCATGACCGCCTCCAGCTTGAGGGAGCCACCCAGCTTGGTCATCATTTCCTCCAACTCCACGCATTGACGAAGCACGTCATAACGGCCAAGAACGTAAAGACCCAGTCTGGCTCGGGACACCGCAACCGTCATACGCCGAACGTCTCTAAGGTAGCCGACATGCTTAGTTCGAACAAGCGAAACAATGACGTAGTCGTTTTGCTCACCCTGGTACTGGTCGACAGTAGTGATGACTCTTGGCATGCCAAATGTCTCTCTGTCGCCCTTGGTGGATGCACATCGGCGTGAGCAAATCTCCTGGAGCAGCGCCTTTTGGCCATTGTACATGGTCAAAATGGTGATTGAGTCGGCTGGGTATCCCAGCAACCGCATGTACTGGTATAGAGCAATGGCGTACTCTGCTTCTCCGAGGTTCTGGATCACATGGGGTGAAACTTCTGTCTCTCCTTGTCCCTCATAGTCATCCACGTTGATGAACTGCACGTCATGCAAAAACCCAGAATTGGCATACTGATAAGCCCCCGAGGAGGTGTGAGGAAGGTTCTTGAGCCCACCATAACGCCAGCCGTAGATTTCTGAAATAGCAGGTTTAGCACGGCCTTGAGCGTCTAGCAGGCAGGTGGGCATCCCAAGCCGGATAAACCGTCCAAACGTGCTCTGGTCGAAATTGCACTTTCGGATGAGCTCATTCGTGACAATGGGCGCATTCTGCTTGTGATCACCGATAAGCACCACCCGCTTGAGAAGGTCAGCCTCTCGCTGCATCGTCATGGGCACCACCAACTCAATCTCCGTTAGCTGGGCCGATTCTTCCGCAATCAGGGACGAGTATCTGAAACCTAATTTAACGAGGGAATCATGGTGCATGGAGGCATACTTGGCTGTCATGGCAACCACCCTAGCCTCTCGTGCCAGCATGTAGTCATTCTGAGCCTTGCCTGACATGTGCTCAACCGGTCTGATGTCTGCGAGGTCTGTGAAGATCTTCTCAATGTGGTACCATTTGCCTGCATCAGCGGCCTCCTGTTTGTCCCCGAAATAAGTGTTAAAAGGAAAGTCTCCGCCCTCCTTCTTCCACTCGTCGTACTTGGGGAGCACAAACACCCTGTAGAAGTGGCCGGCTGTTTCACAGCTGTCTCCATGTGCACCCGAAATCTCCATGCTCTCAGCGAGCTTGTCCACCTGCTGCAACAAGCTAGCTCTTCCTTCAAGAAGGTTTTCCACCCGTCCAACCTTACTGAACGACCCACCCTTTGAGATCTCCTCCCGAATCATATCTTCACCGTGACCCAGTCGAAGGAGATGCTTCTGATTGACGTCAAGCAGCGCAATCTTCTCAAACAGGTGGTTAAGCGCCTGGTTGCTATGTGCGATCACCAGCGTCCGCTCTTCAGGGTGACTGTGGTACAGATTGAGAATGATCTGTGTTGCGACATCAGTTTTTCCAGTTCCAGGAGGACCCACGATGATCGTAAGTCCAGGCAGCGTTCCTGAGACAATAGCCTTGCCCTGCGCGGCTGTAAACTCAAGCTTGTTGGCATGGTCTTCTTTTGCAAAAAAGGGTCCCTTATCCACAGGTTCGTAAGGTTGTAGTTTCCACTTGTCTCCCGATGGTAGAAGTTTGAACGGAGCCGCAACCTTGTCCTGTTTGTCGAGTTTATCCGGGAAAGCGGCGCACACCTGATCGCTAGACTGGAAAGTATCGCCAAGATCGATTGTCTTCATATCTTGCTCTTGTACGTTTCCATAACCGAGAAACACTCCACCAATCCACTCTGGCAGGATTGCTTGAGATTTATGCAGCCCCTTGATGGTCTTGAGGGTAGGGTAGAACGCGGCCTCCTTCGACTTCCTTCTCATTAGCACGTTAAACTCCAAGCTGCCGTCCCAGTGCGTCGGGTCGACGTCGAGAATGAACCGACGCCGCGAAGACTCCACCTCGTGGTACCCTCCCCATTGAACAATGCTCTTGTTGTCAGAGTCCAGAATATCATGCACAAACGCTCCTCTGAGGCTCTCCAGCCCATTGCCCAGCACCAAGAGGAACACGACATCGCCAGGCTTCAGCGAGTCCCATTCCCGCTTATCCTGTCTGTAGACGTCAACACCAATCTCAACCCGGCAATATCCCGGATGGGTGTCGCCCACAAACGGCGGGGACACATGCAAGACAGCCTTGTTGAGAATCTTTGTAGCGTATTTACTGAATCCAGATATCTCCTCTCCTTCGTCGTTTCGCTTCCGCGACTTGAGTCTGTTGACAACATTTTCGACATCGCTTTTGATTTGGTGAAAGATCTCTAGCTGTTGCAGCCGCAGTGACTTGAGCACAAAATCGTTCATGCTGAGGTACTGTAGTGTGAGTCGGGGCAGGGTGAGCTCTGAATATGTCGTGTCGAGTGACTTTTCCGTTGGAAGCAAGTCAATAGCACTAAACTCGCCATCGAGATTTCGGTTCGACGTTAGCGACGCGAGATGGTAGTTGAGCACAGACAGCTTCTTTCCTGGGCTACCCAAGTGCCGCAACAGACCTTCGATATCTGTCTTGGATAGTTTTGAAAGCTCCTCCTTGATTTTTGCGCTGGTGAGAGATGCAAAGTTGCACAGGCTGAGGAGTTTCGCCTGCTCCCCAAACTGCTCGAAGGCGTACAGCTGGAATCGCTCAAGTATACTGGTCTGTATCTTTCTCACCTCCAGAGGCGATAGCTCATCACCAGTGAAGTCGTCGATGGGGAAGTTGAGGTAGAAGTCCAGCGACTGTAGAAGAAGTGGGTTTCCTTTTTTGAGCAGTGGAACCACATTCTTGTACTTAATGACACTGTTGGCGAATCGACGAGATGGGATTTGAGACACGATAGCGATCAGCAGACCGAGATAGGCATCAACAAAGTCGCTATCGTTATCCTTCTGGAGAACATTGTCGGTAAGCTTGTCTAGGAATGACGATTGCTGATTGATTTCCTCCTTGTTGCCCTTCTCGTAGGCTTTCATTGCACTCCTCCACAGCTTGCCCAGTCGCTTGTTTCCGCTGAGCAGGGCTTCCCTCACTTTTTCATCAATGTGCATCCATGTGTAGACAGACACCACTGCGCCGGCTTCAGATCGGACGACTGGTGAATCAAGCCATTGGAAGGACACAGCAACAAACCGGAGCAGTTTAGCACGCACCTTCTGGTGCTTGGTCTGTTTCTCTCCAGACACGAGACCCAGGATGGCTCTGTAGAAACTGCCAAAATTCTCGGGCTCCTTCTCGAAGACTGTCCAAAGATCTAGACCTTCGTTAGCCTTGCAGAGGACTAGTAGAGCGACCACGGTAGCGTGTCGATCGCAATTCTTGGGCTGATAGAGCGGCCATAGTCTGGGTTAGTTTGTGTTCTTGTCATCTTCTCCTCAGTTCATGATACTCACTTTTCCAGTCCGTTCAAGGATTCCAGAGTCTGCACATCGCGGTCATTGAAGCCGCTCTTTTCCAGAAACTGATAAACAGAATTCAGCGAGACATTCTTCTTGTTGAGAATGACTGCGAGCGGCGAGGCCTTCAGCTGGTCTGTCGATAGTGGCATTTTTTTTCCTGCCCCACTTGCCGTCTGTCACCTATTAAGCACTCTTGAAGCCTACTGCTGCATCTTGAGGGCTAGGGCAGACAAAGTTAATGAAAAAAAATTAGTAGCTGCATACTTGCCCTTACCAAACCATCACAACTACACAACTATGAGCTTCAGAGGACGAGGCGGATTCCGAGGAGGCCGAACTGGCCCTCCTATGCAGATGGGCCCCCCCGATCAGGTTTTCGAGATGGGTGCTTTCCTGCACGCTTGCGAGGGCGACATTGTCTGCAAGTCCATTAACGAAAAGATCCCCTACTTCAACGCCCCGATCTACCTTGAGAACAAGACTCAGGTCGGCAAGGTCGACGAGAT
Organism: Yarrowia alimentaria; assembly: GCA_900518985.1. Classification (NCBI taxonomy): domain Eukaryota; kingdom Fungi; phylum Ascomycota; class Dipodascomycetes; order Dipodascales; genus Yarrowia; species Yarrowia alimentaria. The sequence goes on from ULGN01000001.1 coordinate 40,484, forward strand.
TCTCGGACCCATGAACGACGTCATGTTCACCATCAAGCCCGTGGATGGCTTCCCCGCTTCTTCTTTCAAGGACGGTGACAAGTTCTACATTGGTGGAGACAAGCTCCTGCCACTTGAGCGATTCCTGCCCAAGCCCAAGACTGCTGGTGTCAAGAAGCCCAAGTCAGCTGGCGGACGAGGCGGACGAGGCGGTGCTCGAGGCGGCTTTGGTGCTCCTCGAGGAGGCCGTGGAGGCTTCGGTGCTCCCCGAGGAGGCCGAGGTGGCTTTGGCGCCCCCCGAGGCGGACGAGGCGGATTCGGAGCTCCCCGAGGCGGACGAGGTGGATTTGGTGATCGAGGTGGATTTGGTGGCCGAGGTGGTGGCCGAGGTGGTTTCGGTGGTGGACGAGGCGGTCGAGGCGGCTACTAAGCTCCATTGTCTACCGACTACTTACTCTAACCAGTCATATCTAGCCATATTTCTGGTCCATCGCATGTACTCTTTATTTTATTGATTGTATTATATGTTGAACGACAGTAGCATTTTCCCAGTACTGTACAGACTGTAGGTATTTCCCAGTCGGTTTTTTTTTTTCCTCTGTTACAGATAACGGTTTCCCGTACGAATAAATTTTCAATCAAGGTTTGAAAAATTCCCACACCCATTTTAATCTAGTTACCCGGCAGTTCTTTGGTTTCGGAGATATCGGAGATATCGGAAATGTAGGACGCATTGGGAACCTCTCCAGGCACGACGTTGTTCTGCTCCAGAACTGGGACAGCCCACAGCTTCAAGCTGCTCACAATGTAGTCACGAAAGAACAGAGCGTCCCGCTTGAAAATCGTCTGGACCGCGGTTCCGAGCTTTCTAGACCACTCCAGAGTGGAAAATTCTAGTCCCGTAGCCTCGTTGAGCACCGTGGTAGCCGGAAATTCCACCTTGCTGGCTGTGCCCACGACCCACTCAATCCAGGAGGCCATTAGGGGGTAGGTTGGTTCAGGCATGTTTAGGTGTCAGAAACGGAGAAAGAAGGTTGTCAATGAGATAAGTTACACAGGCACTGCCTTGTCTTTATATACAAATATTTAAATGGGCTATCACCGCCAGTTTGATACTATTTTGCGGCCTCACTAGCAAGCAAAGTGCAGCTTAACATGACTAGTGCGGGGAGAAGCTAGTGTGAATTGTGTGCCTGGCTCCTGATTTGTCAGTGCCAAGGGCGCCCTTTTGGTCGGACACCTACGACATGCCGTACTTTGCCATTTCCTTCCACATTTTCTGCTCGTGAAGACCGAGACCACAAATCTGCAGAATTGCGTTTCGCACCACGCTCACCCCACTGCCTCCAAACTCGTGCTTGTAGCCCTGCAGCATTTTAGGGCTGTTGCTTACTGCGATCACCCTCTCTAGCGCCTTGGAGGGACACTCGGGCGTGTTCATCTTTTTCACCTGAGCCAAGGTTTTGTCTAACTCGGTCTGGATTGATGTTTCGGCTAATAACGCCTTCTTTGCCCACTTTTCCTTTTGCTGTTTGGTCATTTTCGCTGGAAGGCTGCCGTTCTTTGGGGGGTACGCACTCAGCCACAGTTCTCTGCCCAGAGCATCTAGCTTCTTGTCGCCTCCAATTAGCATGTCCGCCTTGGTGAGAACAACCTGCCACGTGACTCCGAACCGGTTGAGCGTCGACAGCATGTACTTGTCCTCCTCCTGGATGCCACGGGTGGCGTCAATGACAAGAATGGCCATACGCAGGTTGGTACGCCGCTCAAGGTACTGCTCGACCACAGAACCCTGGTCCTTTAGCGACTTGTACCCATAGCCGGGAATATCCACCAACCGGATTTGGTTTCCGTGAGAGTTTGGGATGGTGAGACCGTAGCAGTTGAAAGACTTGGTAAAACCGTGTTTTTTAGAAATGACCGGAAAAGCCGAGTTGATGGAATTGCTCAAAGAGCCCTTGTGGCCCTTTTTGGACGTTGGCGAGTGCAAATGAGACTGGGGCACGTCTGGTCGACCCCACGCCAGCACGTGTTGCACCAATGTCGACTTTCCCGCATTGGTGTGACCCATGAAGACAATCTCGGGGAAGATTTCGTTTTTATGCACTTTCTTGAGGTTTTGGTTTGTAGGAATGTTGGCGGCAATCATTCTAGTGTTGGTGGCAGGCTTCATCTCCTGATCGTACTCGTTTTCGCCCTGCTCAAACTCCTCAGCCTCGAGCTCCTCGATCATGGACCAGTCGTCGCCCTTGGCTCGCTTCTTTTCGTCGACAGGAGCAGTGGGAATCTGGTCGAAAGAAAAAGCCGTCCACCATCGTTGTAGCTTGCCCTTTTTGAAAACTTGGTCGGCGTATTCAAGAGACTGCTTGTCTGCCTCCGGCATGTGGGTGTCTTGAACGTACAAGGGGGTTGACGTCAGCGAGCGAAGGTGAAATACCACACTGCTAGCGGGCTGCCTTATGATGGGCCGTATCGTTCGCAACATGTCGTGTTAATGCAAGAAGTGTTGGATCTGGGCATTGAAATTTTCGCTCCCCTGCACGATAAGAAGCTTATCATGGGCGGGGGGATTTTGAGGGCACTGGAAGAGCACACAAATAGGGATCCAGGATACGGACTGAAGTTGTAAATGCTGATACCACAAGAACAATACCGTTTACTTATTCAGTTTTTTGATTTGAATCTGTTCGTGCCTCCCTTGGCACATGAGCTGTGACCAGTGGCAAACCTTCCGTGAAGTCTCACCCTGGGGTGCACCGTAAAGCAGTGCTCAGGTAAGACAACGGCTCACTCTCGAGAGGCTGAACGGTTCGTATACGTGAACCAGATACAGTTTTGTAAAAAAGATGTCTAATATAACTTACATACGGATGTTGGCACGTGTCTATTTGGCGGCGAATACCAGGTTAAAAGAAACAGAACCACCGGCAGAACCAGGGGACACACCGACCTGCTGGGAGCCAGAAGGAACGGAGGGGGCCGACCAGTCAGACTTGCCTCCGTAGACAATGTTTGCTCCATCCTGGGTGAACTGACCAGCGTTGTTTCCGGAGCCGCAAGAGAACTTGCCGTTGACCACATCACAGGCACCCTTGGAAGAGGTGAGGGTGACACCACCGTACTGAGACTCGCCCAGAGTGTAGGTGGCACAAGTACCAGAGGTGTACCAGTTTCCGTTGGAAATGAGGCAGCCGGGCTGGCCAGAAATGTTAATGGAGCCTCGAGATCCACCGGAAGGAGGATCGGTGGGGTCGGTGGGGTCGGTAGGAGGGGGAGGGGTGCCGCCAGATCCCTGCTTGGGAGGGAACTTGAACTGGTCAGGACAGTTGGAAGATCCAATGTCGTCGATGGGCACGTACTGGCCGGAGACGACAGAGCCCTTGAGGTGGAAGTAGTACCAGACCTCGGAGATGTATCCAGACTTGCAGGAGATGTGGACCTGCTTGCCGTCAAAGTTGGAGTTGAGGGCGTTGAGGAAGTCGGTCTTGCTGTAGGTCTTGGAGGAGTCAGGGGTGATTCCGGCGGCCTCAAGGAATTTGTAGGTGTTGACGGTCTCGAAGACGTTGACAACGGTGTGGGCCCAGTCAGCGAGGGACTGGTACTGGGGAGCATCGGAGCTGTAGCACTTGCTCTTGAGGGTGGACATACAGGTAGCATGCTTGTTCCACTCGTGGGTCCAGAAAGAATCGGTGGAGCCACGGTTGGGGATCCAGATCTTGTTCATCTTGGCGAGGAGCTCAGTCTCGCCGAGCTGCTGGAGAACGGCAGCCACGGACTGGACCTGCATGCTGTTGTCGCAGAACTGGGCGTAAGAGCCGTCACAGTTGTCGGGCCACAGACCGTGCAGGGTGAAGAGGTCGTCGGGGCCGATAGCGGGGGTCCAGTCCCAGAACTGGGTCAGAACGAGCACGCCACCGGGGGACTCGGTGCAACACAGATCAGCGCTGCCGGCTCCGGAAGAGCACGACAGGGGGGTGTCGCTGGGGCAGGTCAGATGGTCAGCGGATGACAGAGGTGGCGACGCGAACGCGGCGACGGAGTCACGCTTGTTGTAGGGGCAAACGAGGGCCGAAACGATGGTGGCGGCCGAGGCGACGGCTGCGAGAGAGAACTTCATGATGCAAATGCGTTTGTGTGCTGTTGAACGAGGGGGTTTTGACGTGTTTTATATGATGCTGGATAGGGAAGGTGTGGTTGATGAACGGCGCCTGGATTGGGTTTGGCTTCGGAGGAGATAGAGTGTGATAGCACCGGGGACCTCTAAGTCTAGCCCACGACAAGGAAACCACTCGGAGTGAATTTAATTTGGGGAGGCACAAAGCGAGCTGATCGCTTGCAGTTTTTTTTATATCTGTTTCTTGTCGTTGTCACATTTCCTGTCTCCTGGTTGCCCTGCGCCTGGTTGTGGCCCCCGCCTTTGCCTTATCAGCCAATGATAACAGAAACCCACACAGTGTGCCTGCAGGTGCGTCTTCTTAATGCGGAGTGCGAAAACATGCATGGCAACTAACCCAGGGTGGGCGACGCAACAAAGCTAGTGGGACTGTTAACGGCCAGAGAACGGCCCAAAAAGTGACTTGGCTACTGTCTAACAGCCGTTAAATGTCTGTCTTCTGTCTACCTTATACTGGATCTAATCCACACCTCGTTTTACAACGTTTTCGCTTACTACATACAACAGCTGATTGGCGAGTAATCGGTAAGGTACAGCGCCTTTTTCTTGGTGACATCTCAACCGGCTCTACCTTTAAACGCTTCTCACGTCTCTCCTCCACCACCCCTATGGGACGATTTTAGCGAGACTATCTTTTTTGTACCTGAACATTGCGTAAACTCAAACTAACAGCGTTGACAAGACGCCGTGTGTAGTATTCGGACTGTGTGATTGGGCCGTCTGCAAACGAAATTTGACGACGAGCTGGCGCTTGATTGACGGGTGAGCTTGTCTCCGCAGGCTTCTCCGCAGGCTTGACATATCCTTCTTTCTCTTGCAGAAGCGAGATGAGCTGCTCTACAACGAGTTTCGATTCAGGCGAGAGTGTGTTCATGGTGAGCGATGAGAACGACATTTCAACTTCAGAGGAGCTATATATATTTGTATTGGCCACGTACGCGACCAGTCGTGTTTATGTTCTTGATGAGATAGGTCGTCTCACAGTTCTCAAGAGGCTGTGTGATAGACTACGTTGGACACATTTTAAGCCTGCAGATACATGTGCACATGCCAATATGCACGGCACAGGGACCACGCCTTGTTTCATCTTTGTTGCATGGACTGGAAATGAAAGCAATCTAGCAATCTTGTCAGTTTGGAGATGTAGACTACTAATTCAAGGGTGACATAGTTCCTGCTTTCGATTTGGTCTAATTCAGGGCCACAGTTCCTGAGATTGGGGGGTTTTCAGTGCAGTTCTGCTTTTTCAGATCTCGTTCCAAGTATTCCTCGGCTGGAAGTCTAATCGATGAGACTGTTGAAATATTGATGATCATGTCGGCTACAGAGTACAGATGTACAGATGTATACAACACTGTACATCTTTTCTTTCGACGCCCAAGGTCCCTTCGATCTGACTTCATTCAACCTTTCTTTCGACAGTTATTGGTGTGTACGAGCACATGTCTTCCAACCCTACATGACCGGTGAGTGAAGACTGATCAGGTCAACCATCCCCACTCCCAGAATACACACGCTCTACGTTTACACGCTCTACGTTTACACGCTCTACGTTTACAAGTTTTTTTCAATCATTAAACAATTAATTCATCGTATTTACACGGGCTTGCCGCCAATAAACTCGCTCCATCGTCGAACCTCGGGAGGAATCTCACCGGTCTTTCTGTTGATTCGGGTGAGAAGACACTCAGACATGAGCTTGGCAGTCTGGGGCTCGTTGAAGAGAGGAATGGCAAAGTCAATGGCGTTTCGTCGCATGACGTAGTTCTCATCGAGAAGAGAGTCAGCTCGAGACTTGGTCAGGTTGTAGACGCACTGGATATCGTACTTCTGGAAAATCTCTCGGAGAGCTCGCTTGTCAGTCTTGGGGAACTCAATGGTGGAGACGTTGGTCTCGGTGGCCACAGTGAGAGTCTGGGCAAGCTCGGGAGAGGCAGTGTACAGCTTGTAGCCAGTCTTGGCAGCGTTCTTGGCAATCTGGATGAGCTGCTCAGTGAGGTCACCACCAAGAAGGACTCCAGCGGGGGGGATGGGGACCTTGAAGTTCATGGTGGACTGGATGGAGGTCCAGTAGGCCTCGAGAACATCAGCACCGAAGCAGGCAACCTCACCAGTGGAAGCCATCTCGACACCAAGGTAAGGGTCGGCACCAGCAAGTCGGGTGAAGGAGAACTGGGGGACCTTGGTGGCAACGTAGTCTCGCTTGATGGCCATGAGGTCGACGGGGGCGGGGACACCCTCGTTCATGAGAGCCTTGGTAGCAACATCAATGAAGTTGACACCGAGAACCTTGGAGACGAAGGGGAAAGATCGAGAAGCTCGGATGTTACACTCGATAACCTTAAGAGCAGGCATGTCAGTTCCGTCGGGAACCATGATGATCTGCATGTTGTAAGGACCGGAAATCTCCCAGGCAGCGGCGACCTTCTGGGCAATATCCTTGAGTCGGGCCATGGTCTTGTCGTCAAGGTTCTGAGGAGGGAGAACAAGAGAAGCATCACCAGAGTGGATACCGGCGTTCTCAATGTGCTCAGAGATGGCGTGAACAAGCATCTTACCGTTGGCGGCAACAGCATCGACGTCAATCTCGTGGGCGTTCTCAATGAACTTGGTGATGACAACGGGGTGGTCGGGGGAAACGGCAGAAGCGTTGTTCAGCTTGTGCTCGAGCTCAGACTCGTTGTAGATGACAGACATGGCAGCACCAGAAAGGACGTAAGAGGGTCGGACCAGAACGGGGTAGCTGACCTTGTCGGCGAAAACCTTGGCCTCGGCGACGGAGGTGAGCTCAGACCAGGCGGGCTGATCAATTCCGATGGAATCAAGGATGGAGGAGAACTTGTGTCGGTCCTCGGCCTTGTCGATGCTGAGGGGATCAGTACCGAGAACGTTGGCACCCTGCTCCTGGAGAGTGAGGGCAATGTTCTGGGGCAGCTGGCCACCAACAGAGACAACAACACCCTGGGCGTGCTCAAGCTCGTAGATATCCATGGTTCGCTCGAAAGAGAGCTCCTCAAAGTAGAGTCGGTCAACCTCGTCGAAATCAGTGGAGACAGTCTCGGGGTTGTAGTTGATCATGATGGTCTTCTTGCCAGCCTCTCTGAGAGCTCGCACAGTAGAAACGGCACACCAGTCAAACTCGACGGAAGAACCAATTCGGTAAACACCGGAGCCAAGGACAAGAGTACCGTGCTCGTTAAAGTCGATATCGTGCTCGGAGGCGTTGTAGGTGGTGTAGAGGTAGTTGGTGTCGGCGGGGAACTCGGCGGCAAGGGTGTCGATTCGCTTAACGAAGGGAGTGATGCCGAAAGACTTTCGTCGAGATCGGACAGACATCTCATCGGAGTTAACAGCGTTGGCAATCTGCTTATCGGAGAAACCAAGCTTCTTGGCTCGCTCAATAATGTCGTGGTTGAGGGCGGAAAGAGAGCCGCAAGCCTCAATCTCTCGCTGGAGCTCAACAATGTTCATACACTTGTACAGGAACCACTTGTCAATCTTGGTGAGGTCGTGGACCTCGTCGACGGTGTAGTTCTCGTGCATCAGAGCCTGGCCAACAGCCAGCCATCGTCGGTCAGTGGGGTTCTTGAGGGTCTCCTCGAGGAACTCCTTGTTGTTAGCAAAGTCGGGGTGTCCCTGGAATCCAACGAAAGAAGGATCGACCTGTCGAATAGCCTTCTGGAAGGACTCCTCAAAGGTTCGGCCAATGGCCATAACCTCACCGACGGACTTCATGGCAGAACCAATGTCTCGCTTGACGTGCTGGAACTTGGCCAGATCCCATCGGGGAATCTTGGTGACCATGTAGTCAAGAGAAGGCTCAAAGTTGGCGGAGGTGGTCTTGGTAACAGCGTTGGGGAGCTCGGGGAGAGTGTAGCCAAGAGCAATCTTGGCGGCGGTGTAGGCGAGGGGGTAACCGGTGGCCTTGGAGGCAAGGGCGGAAGATCGAGAAAGTCGGGCGTTGACCTCAATGACTCGGTAGTCGAGGCCGTCGGCCTGGAGAGCGTACTGGACGTTACACTCACCAACGACACCGAGATGTCGGATAATCTTGATGGCAGCGGATCGGAGCATGTGGTACTCCTCGTCAGAAAGAGTCTGAGAGGGAGCAACGACAATAGAGTCACCGGTGTGGATTCCGAGGGGGTCAAAGTTCTCCATGTTGCAGACAGTGATACAGTTGTTGGATCGGTCACGGACAACCTCGTACTCAACCTCCTTCCAGCCCTTCAGGGACTTCTCGACGAGAATCTGGGGAGCAAGAGAGAGAGACTGAGAAGCAAGGTTTCGGAGCTCGTCTTCGTTGTTAGCGAAGCCGGAACCAAGACCACCAAGGGCGTAAGCAGATCGGACAATAATGGGGTAACCAACGGTCTCGGCGGCCTTGAGGGCGTCGTCGACGTTTTCAACAGCAATGGACTCGGCAGTGGGGATATCAATTTCCTTGAGGGCCTTGGCGAACAGATCTCGATCCTCGGAGGTCTCGAGGGTCTTGATGGGGGTACCGAGGACCTTGACGTTGTATCGGTCAAAGACACCCATTTTGTTGAGCTGCACACCGACGTTAAGAGCAGTCTGGCCACCAAAGGTGAGCAGGATACCGTCTGGCTGCTCTCGCTCGATGATGTGGATGATGTATTCGGGGGTCACGGGGAGGTAGTAGATCTCGTCGGCGAGGAAGTGCGACGTCTGGTTTGTGGCAATGTTGGGGTTGATGAGGATGGACTTCTTGCCCTCCTCTCGAAGAGCCTTGATAGCCTGGGAGCCAGAGTAGTCGAATTCACCGGCCTGACCAATGGAGAGACCTCCGGATCCGATAACGAGGACCTTGGAGACATCCACAAGCTGCTTATCGGCGACCTGGGACAGGATTCCAGCGCCGGCATACTCGGGGGTGGTTGTGTATTTTCGAACGGAAAACGAGGTCAATTTTGTTCGCACGGCAGTTCCAGCTCGCAATTGCGGCTTCGCCAGTCGCAAAAGCGATCGCGCTATCATGTTGGTAGTTTTGGGAGCGTGTGAGAGTGCGAGGTGTGTGCAAGTTGAAAAGTCACTTTTCAAGACACACCAATTTTCAAAATCTTTTTTTTATGGAGCTTAAAATCTTGCAGACGGAAAAAAGCGGATAGGGCTGGGGAAGGAAAGAGCGAGAGAGAAATTCCTATGAATCGAGGATGCAGGTTATATCTGCCGACTCGGCAATTGTATATTTCGGCTTCCTTGAGTCTACAGTGGCTCGCTGTCCTTGATGTAAAAAAAATTAGCCGATTTGGATGCCTCAGGTTGCCAGCCTCGTCGACCCTTATTGACTCCAATCAACACCTTTCCCCTGTTATCTCTGATAAGGATAGACTTAATGAGTCAGAGTCTGAATTACCGACGGTTCTCTCTCTCTCTCTTTTTTTTAAGCCCATGCGGTGTGACTATAGGACATGCACTTCCAGGTAGGGAAAAAAAAATACGATCCCACAGCAGCAACTATAGGACGGTGATGCAACTGTTAAAGTGGAATGAAGCCATGAGTCAGACCTCCGTTTCATGTTTTGCTTTCATCGACGTGCATGCCGAATTAGACTGAACAGGTCCACGACTGACATACCAGCGATCTCGAACTTTATGCTATACGAACCGAGCGGGGCATTGGAGGCATGCTGATAATGTGGTTCGTCACCTGTAATCTCGCAAAGAAAAAAGGACGACATTTGCAGTCCATGCAATCTCCAGATACCGTTATCTACTGTCTATCCTCCCTCCCCCCAACATGGACTTGCCTCTTACAGCTCTGCTGCCCAGTACCCCAACCTTCATGCTCTGTATGATGCAGCCCCGCCACGCAGGAGACACACTACTGTTGACAGCGTTCTAGTCTGCTGTAGTCTGGGTATGGAACGATATCTAGACCCGCTAGCACAGTTAGGCTGACAATAGAAAGAAGACATCCTCGCCTCGGTCTCGCCTATAGTTAGACCTCATAAAAAAGTCACATGCGTCTTCATCTGCACTCTATCTACTCATATAGATTAGAGGAGCGAATGAGGGTAGGGGCTCAAGAAATAAAATTTGTCACTTCCAGATTTGTGCATGAGGCGATTGTGTGAGGTGTGCTGTGCTGCAAGTCAAACTTGCTCAAGTGCATCAGTTCCACCTGTGCTTTCTACAGTCTCTGTACGTACAGTGCGTACGTTGTACGTACGGATTTGCATCATGACATTTCGTGGTTGTTTTTCTTGGGTGCAGTGCCATGCAAATGTAGCTTCTATCAATTGGATTTTGGATCTACAGTATACACACAAGACGACGAACAATATATAAAAATGATATTAACATCAGACATTCTATAGTCCGTATAAAAGTTGAATGGTTCTCTCTTTGCTCGATCCCTCCCCATTTACAGCAGACCCTCATCATCCTCCTGCTCGGTGATGCCGTTCTTGATTTTAAGCAGCAGGTTGGTCTTCCACTTATCCAGTTTGCTGAACTGATCGTACTCGTACACCTTGTCGGCAAATACCTGGGCGTCCTGGCTGTTGACAGCCTCGCTGATGTCGACCAGCAGGCCGTACTCACGGGACTGGCCAAAGGCAGGATCCCACTCAAGGTAGGCATTGATGGGGCCAGAGCAAGCGACGGGGTCGGCAGCAATTCGGCACAGACCAGCCTTGAACAGGTACTCCTTGAGAGACCACTTCATAATGTTGGAATTGAGGTTTCGTCGGGCAACCATCTCGAACATCTCAATGGCCTTGAAGAGATCGTCATTCTCGGCAGAAAGTTCCGCCACCTTGAGGTAAGCCTTAGAAGACAGAGTCTCGGCCCGGTCCTCGGAGAACCAGTCACCGGCGTCTGTGTAAGCCTCCATGGCCTTGGGGATATCCTCCAGCTCCTTCTCGTACAGCTCTCCGAGCTCCATCTTGTAGTTTGCGCCTCGTCGGAACTGGCCACGTGTGGTGAAGAACTGAATGGCCTTCTCGAGGCATTTTGCTGCGTCCTGGGGCGAGTTGGATCTGTATGATTTGTAGGCCTCCAGCAGCGAGTTTGCTGCCTCGTCCTTGCTCTCTGACTGTAGTTGGGCATCGGCTGCCTTCTCGAAGGACTCGCCTGCAAGCTTACCGTTTCGCTGGAGCTTGTACTGGTTGGCGGCCTCGGTGTAGAGGTCCGCGGCCTCCTCGAATCGGGAGGAGCCGCCGCCGAGGAAGGAAAACATGCCGCCCGAGGCGGACATCTTCTTGTCTGCTCGCGAAATGAGGGCTTGGGGGTCGGACATGATTGAGATGATCTTCGGAGAAGGCCAGGTTGTGGAGTATGTCAAGGGATAAGGGTGCTTGCATATGAGGAGGTGTGTGGGGTTCGAACCCTGGGTGACGCGTTTTTTTTGTCGAATTTCCAACGCGTTTAATGCAGCTCCGAGATAGCGCGCAAGGTCTAAACACACTATTATTACCGAGTTGATAATTTCACGAAAGGACATGGAAGCGACAGAAATAACCCCCAGAGAGAGTGGTACGGACGACCAGGAGCAGCTGGAACAACCACAACAGCAGCTCGCACACTCCGAAAGCGAGCCGTCAGTCTCCACGCAACAACCACCAGGCGAAACTCAGGATAGCGACATGACCGCGTCCAAGGTGGAGGAACCAAAACAAACGGAAACAGATGCGCTTGAAGATGCGCCCATAGACCAGGAGAAGATACAGCTTGGCGCAGTTTCTGACCACACGGAAAAAATAACGACATTGGCAACCATGAACGAACCTGAAGACGCTGAATCGGCACGCGACACTCAAGATACACAAGAAACGGCAGCAGCAGCAGCAGCAGCAGCGTCAGAACAAGCCCACAACCAGGAATCACCATCAGCGTCACAAGCTCCAGTCTCACCAGACCATCCTGTAACCTCAGCATCACTAGAAATGCAACAACCACCGCAAAACATGGACGAGCCCGAAACTGCGGCCGAGCCTCCACAGCAAGTATCGGCACGTTACAGACGACTGGTAACCTCTTCTTCCACAGCGCTGGCTCACGCCGTCAAATCCCTCACATACAAGCGAGTCGCCGCATGCTACCCGACGATAGCACGGACACAAGCTGGTCAGGAAGCGCTTCGCGACGCTCTCAACCAGATTTGCAAAGCTTGGCAAGACTCCGTGCAAACGGAATTTGACGCCATCTTCGACGAGAGACAGTTGCCACTTAAACTGTCTCAGCTGGACCAGCTTGTCAAGGAAGCAAAGTTGCGCATGAAATCAAACACAGACTTGCCCATCCATGTAGACAAACTGACCCCCGACCAGATCATCAAAAGCCACCTCCGAGAGACAAAACTGGCGCGCATCAAGAAGCTGAAGCAACTGGCCCATACAGTGAAAAAGCAGAACTCCGAGTACCAAAAGAAAATCGAGGATGATAACGACAGAGTACATGCGTCACTGGATCGACTTCATAAGATGACTTCTGACATCTCCAAGGCTGCAAACAGTACACAAGAGCTACCGGAGCGAGTTCAGCTTTATGATTCTTGGAAGGCTGTCTAGAGCTACATCCAAAACACTCTCTACTAATCTAATTTAAATTGACAAAATACATAAGATCTAAAACATTAATGAATTACTAATTAATCACTTGGTTAACTCTGGTCCAGCAGGAAGTTGGTGGCCTCAGTAACATTGTACTTGTGCTTCTGCAACGCCTGGATGGCCTTCTCCTCCGAGAATCCCATGCCTGTGAGCTCCTGCACGGCCCGGGATCGAGGCGTGGAAGCTCGAGCGGGGCCAGAAGCAGCAGCAGGGGTGACAGCAGGAGGTCCAGAAGCCATACCAGCAAAGATCTGCTCCCACTCATCGTTGGCGGGGGCCTCAGCGGGAGCAGGCGCCTGAGAAGACATATCGTCAAAAGCATGGCTAAAGTCGTCGTTGTATTGGGAATGGTCGAGAGAGGTGTTCTGCTCGACATTAGTCTCTTCGAGATCAGCAAAGGCATCATCGAAGAAATCGTCCTGTCCAGAAGAAGCCAGGGTAGAACCAGCTGGTGCTTCAAAGTTGAAGCTGTTGGTGTCACGGTGAGTACTAGCAGTGGGTCCCTCGCTCTCGTCATAAGTGGGAGGGTTGGGAGGCAGCTCCTTGTTCTCAGCAGCAGCAACAGCAGCCTGTGCCTTCTCCTCAGCAGCAGAGGCAAAGGTGCCCTGTCGGGAAGGAGTGGGACCACCGGGGAAAGCCACAGACTTGTTGACAGGCGAGCTCTGCTGTTCCTGTTGGGCTGGGGCAATTTCGTTGCTAGCCTCCTCGGGGAACGTGCCAGGGGCAGTATGTTCAGGCTCAACCATGGATGAGTAAGTAGGCTGAGCGGCCTCATGCTGGGGTGTGGCGACATCAGAACTGGTCTCATGATCGGCAACAGCATCCTTGGGCTGGTAGTTCTTGTATCGGTTAATTCCAATCTGCTCCACCTCGTCATCGTCAGAGGAGTCGTCATCGATGGCAGCCTTGCCCTTGTCTCGGGGCATCTCGTTGACAGAATGCTCATTCTCATCAGCACTGACAAACTCGAAAGACTCGTTTCCAGAGTCCTCCTCAAACTGGGTGGGGTTGGAGCCGAATGGCTGGGCGAATGGCTGCTCAGGGAAAGGCTCGGCAGCCTTTCCAAAGTCGGGCTGGCCAGGCTCAGCGCCGTCTGTGAACTTCTCTAGAGCAGCATTGGTCTCAGGATGAGGTTCCTCACCATGGAACTGGGGAGGTGTAGAGAATGGAGCAGGCTGGGCAGCAGGGTTAGCTCCAAAAGGCTGAGCAAAAGGTTCAGAGGGGAAGGGCTCAGAAGATTTGAGTTGAGAGGTGAGACCATCCACATCAGGAACAGACTGGGGAACTCCGTGGGGTGTGGGCTGCTCAATGTCGGCACTGATGGTCTCCTTGGAAGCCAGGCCGGGGTGACCAGCGGCTCCCGCAATTGCACCAGTAATCTCATTGTCAGCACTTCCAGGGACAGTGACGACGTCATCATGCTCTCGAGAGCCCTCGAAGGGGATGGGAGCTGTGGAGTCACTGAGCCGGGTAATGTTAGAGACGGGAGAGTCGGGTCGGCTAAAGTTCTCACCCCGAACTGACAGAGGGGCATTGTTCTGTACAGATGAGGTGGAAGAGTGAGGTCGAGCAAGAGGCAGAGTGAATCCAGCATTCTCGGGCTGGTACTCGTTGAAGTCAGACTGGACAGAGGAGATGGGAGTATCTGCGGTGACAGAAGAAGGGGCCTGAGAGGGAGAAGCATCCATTTGGCTGAAGGCCTCCTCAAAGTCGTCAATCTTAGGCTGTGCTTGATGCTGGCCGCCGAAAGAGACTGGAGGGGGACCCGAAGCGGCATGGGTAGCGTGTGTGGCAGCGGCACCCCCAATGGCACCGAGAACAGCACCACCTGCAGCAGAGAAGAATGGGTTGTTGGGTGAGCTTCTGTGCTCAGGCGCAGGAACGGCACGGGGAGCAGGGGGAGCAGGTGCGGGTTGCTTAGCTCGCTCCTCAAGCTCTCGCTTGGTGGCAGCAATCTCTGCGTTATGGGCGTCAATCTGAGCCTGCATCTTGGCATGCTCTTCCTCAAGCATCGCACGCTGCTTGTCGTTGATAGAAAGCAAGTTCTTTTGGTGCTTGGCCTCCTTCTCGGCGGTTGCCAGCTGCTCCTTGACCTGGCTGACCTCCTCGTTAGAAAGACGAATCTTCTCCTTCAGCTCGACATTCTTAGCCTTATCAGACTCGTATGCTGCAGTGACCTGCTGGTACTGAGACTGGACTGCATGCAGAGAGGCATCGACAATAGAAAATTCCTGCTGGACCTTCTCGGTTTCAGCCTTGGCAACAGTAAGATCGTGCTCCACCTGCTTGACCTTGGAAACCTCTGACTCGTAAAGAGTTCGCAGCTGGGTAAGCTTAGTCTCAATATCCTTCTTTTTGGCCTGCATGGCAGCAAGCTCGGCCTCAGCCTTTGCTCGCTGATCCTTGATGGAGGTAGTTTGAGATGTCAGAGAACCAATCTGGTTGGACAGGTTGGCAAAGTCTGTAGAAGCAGAAGACAGCTTATTAGACAGCTCATTGTTGGACGCCAAGAGGTCATCGGAGTGGATGTTTCGAGGGACAACAGGGGGACCAGTGTGGGACGGGTTGCCAAGCTGCTGTGGAGCAGGAGACATGGTCTGGAGGGGAGACCGGACTGTAGGTGGCTGCTGCTGCTGCTGCTGTTGCTGCTGGTGCTGAATGGGAGACTGGGCAGGCTCTACACCCTTAATCTTCTGGCCAAAATCAGAGGAAGGCACGAACTGCTTCTGCTGAGGCGGCGGAGAGCTGAAGAGGTCGTTAAGCTGCACCAAGTCGTCGTTGATAGTAGGCTTAGGAGGAGCAGGCTTGGGTTGTGAGATGGGGGGAGACTGCATTCGGTTTTGGGGGGAGTGTTGCTGCTGCTGGGGCTGAGAGTTTCCGTTGACCTCTCTTTGGAGAGACTCAGGAAGCTGCTGAGGAAGCTCACGACCACCAATGTTCTGCTGAACAAGGTGCATAGCAATGGCAAACTCAGCCCGGCCAAACTCTCCTCGGTTGTTGACGTCAGCCAGATCCCACACCTGGGCAAGAGCGGCCTCGGGAAGCCGGGAGGTTGTGAGGAAGGGGACCACAGCGTCGGCGCCAATAAGACCGGTCTTCTTCTTGTCAAGAGCAGCAAAGATTCCATCGTATCGCTGTCGTTCCTGGGGAGTGATGCTCCAGTCGTTACCCTGGCCAATCTGCTGGCCAGTGTACTGTCGGATAACTCCGGGGTTGTTGGAGCTAGTGGACATGAATGAGCTGGCAGACGAGATACGAGCAGCCTGGGGTCGCACGCTCTCAATGTATCCCTGGGGTAGCTGGGAGGGGACCTGGGGCATGGAGCCGTTCATGGAGCTCTGGATGAGATGCATTGCGGCGATGAACTCACCCTGGTCCAGGGAACCCCTGTTCTGCGTGTCGACGAGGTTCCAGATTTGGCCAAGGGTCTCGTGGGGCAGACGAGCCTTGAGGAAGATGTCTCGAGCAGCACCACCATCAACAAGGCCATTCTGAGCGGACTGGGAGAAGAGCTGGGAAAACCGAGCCTTGTCTTGAGGGGTCAGTGCGGGGAGGCCACCCTGGCCACCAGTCTGGTTGCCGCCCTGGGCTTGGGCAAGGGGCGAGCCCATCCGCTGCTGCATAGCAGGAGAGGCAACACGCTGGTCTTCAATCAGATTGATACCTTGGAACTTGGGGAGAGGTCCCGGGGTATCTCGGAGTTGAGCGGAAACTCTAGCTCCGTTCTGGGCATGGCCAATAAGACGCAGAGCAGTGGAGAAGCCAATCTGGTTGAGGAATCCACTGTTTTCTGTGTCCGACAGCTGCCAGATTTCGCCGAGGAGAGCGGGCGACAGCGATGACTTTTGGAAAAGCACCTTTGCGTCATCGCCGGTGACGATACCCACGCTCTCCTTGTCGGCGGTTTTGAACAGCGAACCGTAGAGTTTTTTTTCTTCCGGCGTAAGGTTGATTGACATCTGTATTAGTAAAGCTGCGATTGCCGCCGTCTGGAGGGCCGCGCGGGTTGGAATTGTCCGTTTGTCAGGGGTACTCACTTGCCGTGGCTGGGGTTGCGGTGTTTACGGGGAAACTTGGCATCTGCAGCACCATGAACCAAAAGTCACGTGTTGGGAGCAGCGACACTCTGCAGCTATCCAGATTTATCTTTCAGTATATATGCATGGTGGCATGCAGTCACGGGGGTAAATTTCACCTGTCTTCTCTAGATGCCTACTCTTCCCACCGAAATCAATGTTCAAATTTTCGCCAAGCTAGATTGCCGGTCACTTGTCAATGTGAACGACACGTGTGTGGAATTCCGCCAAACCGTGCAGGAGCACAACCTGTTGGAGGCAGCAGCCCTGGGAATCTGCCCTTGGCTCACGGAACCAATTGGGTCCAGCTGGGAGAGTACTGCCCGGCACCTGTCCTCCAAGTCTACCAGCGGGTACACTGAGATTTCTAGCTACGACACCAATGAGATTCTAAGTGCTCTTCCGTCGGTGCAGTTTCCAGCGGACCTCGACATGGCGTTTGAACAGGAGGAGCCAGTTGATCCGGATGGCGAGGTCATGTTTGAAACCCAGCGGGCCCAGTTAGACAGCCTCATGTTTCGTGTATCGCGTGAAGGGTGCGGCAAGATATACATGTCTCCCTCAATGAGCAGTGACGTCAGTCTTCCTGAGGTGATGAGTGTGGATTGCGGGTCTCTCACAGCCAAGCCCGTCGCGAAAGGCTATCTGATAGGTGATCCTGAACCAGTTCCTGGCGGATTTGAAAGTTATACCGGTCAACTTTTCAATGTTCCTGAGGGAGACTTTTCTCACCAAACCGTGGCTGACGGCAAATTCTACGGACTTTTACGACGACATGGCGAGCTCTTGCTGTATCGAGAAGGGTCCAAGCACAGACTGGTGCATTTGCCTTTTGGCAGCCGCAAATCGGTGGATATTCGACTTCACATTGTCTACGGACACGCGTTCTTCACAGCTACAAGTCTCATTTCCTCGAGGCCGCAATCCACCATGTTGTACGTCGTGGGCCGAGACTCTGGCCTGATACACCCGCTATTTGACTGTCATCCTTACGATATCCCTCACAACTTTGCAGTGCGCGGTGAGTACCTATATCTTTGTAAGGGCATGAAGCTTTTTCAATTTTACTTCAACGCTGAAGATGAGAAGGTGTATCTCTGCCGCATAATCAACAACCCTGTGGGAAACTCTGCAGCAAAAACATATAGCTGTGGCCAATTTCTGTTGGTAAAGAGCTTTGCCGGCTCCCAGGTCCTCTTTGACCTCGACAACGATGTCATGTCACAGATAATCCATGACCGAGACGTAAATTGCATTGTGCGCTATGAGGATGAGCTTGTGTGCTTTTGCTATTCCAAGTCGTTTCTCACGAGCATTGCCAGTTCTGGTGGACGTGCCACTGCAACTTCATGAGCTTGTATATAATTTGAGATAGCATTGACTGGACAAGACCATATTTATTATGTATAGCTGCCTGTTTCAGGGATTCTTGTTTTCGAGCCTTCAAAATCATGAGCGAATATTGTTGCACTTCACAATGACTAGGTACTCAACGTACAATCAGTTCCTACGCTCTAGCTGATGGATGTGGCCAGCTCTAAGGACAAACTATAGATACAGCACCTTACCATTGCCAATGTGAAATAATCCGGTAAGTCCGGTACAATACTAGTGTGTAGAATACACAACCAGTACAGTAGATATATTCCATTGGAGGAAACTACCGTTGGACATTTTTCGGTTTTGCTCTGAGAGCTCAAACACTGAAAGTTGACTTCACATGTTTCAGAATATTCCTCAACGGCCTAATCCAACATCCGTTTTTATGTTGCCTAAACAGTCCACACATGCTGTGGCGGTTTGATCGCCCTGCATTTCAGCTGCACGAGACATGGTCAAAACTATAGCAGTGCGGAGAATAAGCCCTAGCTAACGCCGGCTTTTCTGGCCTCCATCGTCGTGACACACACTAGCTGTTTACCCCATCCCCACCGTCTGTCAAAGACCTCCTTCTTTTCAGCGTATTCGCAGCTTCAGCACCCTTTTGCTATGGAAGCAAGGCGCCAAGACCCTTAGTGCCGATAACGCCGATAGGGTGATGTCACTTTGAGAGGGCATGACCGTCGTGGGGGGCGAGGTTGAAACATATACCCGGGTTTGGGAGAATTTAATTCACACAGAAAATATCACATTTCAATGGGTCCACCCCCTGGTTGCACGTGGATATGATATTCATCGTCAGCCTCGGCTTGGGAGGCAAAGCCGGGGTATATAAACCAGCAAGGTTATGGACTGATTGAACCATGTGTGGCCTGATAAACCGCCTGACTTTGTAATTAGGGTTTTCGACCCGGAAACATGCGAACGGGGGTAAACGGAGCAATTGCTGTATGCAAAAGCGGAAAGGTGTACTGAAAACGGAATCCAGTAGAAGGACATGGCAGCCAGTTTCCATGCAGCTCGGTAGCTCTTTAAGGTGGTGGAACTAGCGGTTGGGAGAGAGCCTTCCTCGGCCCCAAATGTTTAACTCTCGTATCTTGATATAGTTCAACGCTGATCCATAATGGCATGATTCAACCCCATAGTTGAGACCAAGCGTTATGCTTGTAATTGCAATCATGTGGGGCCCCCGGATTTACCCCAAGTCACGTTTTCTTGGTCCCGCTTCTTGCATGAGCCGAGGCACTATTAGTGGGTTACCCCACACAACGCTGCTGATGCACACCCCCACGAATGTATATAAGGACGACCCCTCCACAGCTGATACGCATCAATTCTAACAACACACAACCAACAGCCAATATGAACAACAACCCCACCAATGTCATCCTTGGAGGCAAGGAATACGACACCTTCACCGAGCCCCCGGAGCAGATGAACCTGGAGCGAGCCAAGACTCAATTCAATGTCAGAGATGTCACCAACTTCCTCACAGGCAGCGAGCAGGAGACTCTTCTCACAGAGAGAATCATGCGAGAGATTGAGCGAGACCCCGTTCTCAACGTTGCCGGCGACTACGATGCTGATATGCCCACCAAGCGACGACAGGCAGTTGAGCGAATCGGCGCCCTTGCCCGATACCTTCCCAAGGACACTGAGAAGGAGGCCATTCTCCGAGGACAGCTCCACGGAGTGGTCGACATGGGAACTCGAACCCGAATTGCCGTCCACTACGGTCTCTTCATGGGTGCTATCCGAGGTTCTGGAACCAAGGAGCAGTACGACTACTGGGTTGCCAAGGGTGCTGCCACTCTCCACAAGTTTTACGGCTCCTTCTCAATGACCGAGCTTGGACACGGATCCAACGTCGCTGGCCTCGAGACCACTGCCACCTTTGACAGAGACGCTGACGAGTTCGTCATCAACACCCCCAACTCTGGTGCCACAAAGTGGTGGATTGGTGGTGCTGCCCACTCCTCTACCCACACCGCATGCCTCGCCCGTCTCATTGTCGACGGCAAGGACTACGGCGTCAAGATCTTCATTGTGCAGCTTCGAGACCTCAACTCTCACTCTCTTCTAACTGGTATCTCTATTGGAGACATTGGTAAGAAGATGGGCCGAGACGCTATTGATAACGGTTGGATTCAGTTCACCGATGTCAGAATCCCTCGACAGAACATGCTTATGCGATACGACCGCGTCTCTCGAGATGGTGTCGTCACCACCTCTGAGCTTGCCCAGCTCACTTACGGTGCTCTCCTTTCTGGTCGAGTCACCATGATCGCCGAATCACATCTCCTCTCAGCTAGATTCCTCACCATCGCTCTGAGATACGCTTGTATTCGACGACAGTTTGGCTCCGTCCCCGACAAGCCTGAGACTAAGCTCATCGACTACCCTTACCATCAGCGACGACTTCTGCCTCTGCTCGCCTACACCTACGCCATGAAGATGGGTGCCGACGAGGCCCAGCACCAGTACAACTCTTCTTTCGGTGCTCTCCTGACTCTTAACCCCGTCAAGGATGCCGAGAAGTTCGCCGTTGCCACTGCTGATCTTAAGGCCCTCTTTGCCTCTTCTGCTGGTATGAAGGCCTTCACTACCTGGGCTGCTGCCAAGACCATTGACGAGTGTCGACAGGCCTGTGGTGGTCATGGTTACTCTGGCTACAACGGTTTCGGCCAAGCCTACGCTGACTGGGTTGTCCAGTGCACTTGGGAGGGAGACAACAACGTCCTGTGTCTTTCCATGGGACGTTCTCTCATCCAGTCTTGCCTGGCCATCAGAAAGAACAAGGGCCATGTTGGCAAGTCAGTTGCTTACCTCAAGAAGCGAGACGAGCTCAAGAACGCCCGAGTCGACAATCGATCTCTCACCGACCCTGCTGTTCTCATCGAGGCTTGGGAGAAGGTTGCCTGCGAGGCTATTAACCGAGCCACCGACTCGTTCATCAAGTTCACCCAGGAGGGTCTCAGCCCGGATCAGGCATTCGAGGAGCTCTCCCAGCAGCGATTCGAGTGTGCTCGAATCCACACCCGAAAGCATCTCATCACTTCTTTCTACGCTCGAATCTCCAAGGCCAAGGCTGCCATCAAGCCTCATCTTCTGGTTCTTGCCAACCTCTTTGCCGTCTGGTCTATTGAGGAGGATGCCGGTCTGTTCCTGCGAGAGGGATTCTTTGAGCCTGCTGAGATGGACGAAATCACTGCTCTCGTCGATGAGCTCTGTTGCGAGGCTCGTGAGCAGGTTGTTGGCTTCACTGATGCTTTCAACATGTCAGACTTCTTCATCAACGCCCCTATCGGTCGATACGATGGTGACGCTTACAAGCATTACTTTGACGAGGTCAAGGCTGCTAACAACCCCCGAGACCCTCGACCTCCTTACTACGAGACCAAGCTCAAGCCTTTCCTGTTCCGACCCGACGAGGATGAGGACATTTGCGATCTTGATGAGGAATAGAGCGATTACTGGAGTTGATATTTTTATAAGTATTGTTAATATATTTCTGTGCAATGATCTGATAATGTAGAATAATACACTTGAGCCATGGGTAGCCTCTCTTTAATGTAGACCAAATAACTACAGTATGTACTGTAGGTACAGTGCAAAAGGTACTCTGTACTGTACTTAGTGCAGCTGGTCTCTAGACTGAAGAGATGGTGCTTTTGGAGGACTGCAAGACATTTTCAGGAATAAAATGGATGTATTAAATTGTTGACATTACAAAAATTAGAGGAGGTAGGCAAAAGCACAAACAATAGCGAGGGCGGGAACAGCCATCTTGTTAGCTCCGTTAGCCTGGGTAGGAGGGACAATGACATTGTCAGAGGCCTGAGGGGGAGGAGTGCCAGCAGGGGGCACATCAGAACCAGTAGGGGGGATGTCAGATCCAACGGGGGGAACCTCGGATCCAGCAGGAGGCTGAGCAGGCTGCTCAGGGATGTCACCACCAGTGCTAGGAGGGCTGGAGGGGACGGGAGAGAGGGTAGTGTGAGGGATGTTGGATCCTCCTGAAGGAACAGGGTTGCCATGAGACTCCTCGGGGGTCTGGGGGACCTCAGGCATGCTGGGGACATCCTCAGTGGGCATTGGTGCCTCGGGAGAAGTCATAGGGGCCTCAGGTGTGGGGTTCTCGGGGTTCTCAGGAGTGCCAGGAACAGGGACCTCGGGGGTAACGGAGGGCTTGGGAGCCTCAGACTCGGGGACCTGGGGGACCTCAGCGACAGGGACCTCAGGAATAGGGACCTCAGATGTACCAGTAGGTGTAGGAGCCTCAGAGGTAGAGACCTCAGCGGTGCCAGAAGGCTTGGGGGCCTCGGGGGTGTCCTCAGTCATGGGAACCTGGGGAATAGAGGTCTCAGGGGACTGAGGCACCTCACACTCTGTGCAGACGACAGTCTCCCAAACAGTAGAGGGGGGACCACCGGTAGAGCAAGGAACAGTGGTGAAGACTGTGGTGTAGATCACGGGAGTGGTAGTGTTGGCGAAACCAGTGGTAACGGGTGCCTCAGAAGACTTGGGGATCTCACCAGTGGACTGGGGCACTGCAGGCACAGTCGAGGTAGGGGGAGCCTCACACTCTGTGCAAGGGATGGTCTTCCAGACAGTAGAAGGAGGTCCACCAGTGGTGCAAGGCTCAGTGGTGTACACAGTGGTGTAGATAACCGGAGGGCTGCTAGGAGCAGGAGCGGAAGAGGTGGTCTCGACGGTAGAGTTACCAGGGTTGGTCTCCAGAGGAGGAGCAGAGCTGACGCCAGGGGTAGAAGAGACGGGAGCAGTGCTAGAAGGCACAGATGAAGAAGCGACAGGCTTGGTCTCCTTGGGGGGAACAGATGATGAAGCAACGGGTTCAGTCTCCTGGGGGGGAACCGATGAAGAAGCAACGGGCTTGGTTTCCTTGGGGGGAACCGAAGAAGATGCAGGAGCAGTGCTGGAAGCCACGGGCTTAGTCTCCTTGGGAGGTGCAGAGGTGGTAGCAGGCTTGGTGGCCACGGGAGGAGGGGGTGTAGAGGAGGTAGTCTTCACCTGAGGAACCTCGGGAACGACAGGGGTGGTTGTCTGGGGCTGAGGAGGCTGAGGGGGCTGCTGAGGAGGCTGGGGAGGCTGCTGGGGAGGCTGGGGAGGCTGCTGAGGAGGTCGGGGAGGCTGCTGAGGAGGCTGAGGGGGTCGAACAGGCCAAGGGGGGAATTCTTCTTCACAATCCTCCCAGGGCTGGGGAGGAGGGGGAGTGAAATCGTCTTCGCAATCCTCCCAAGGCTGGGGAACTGGAGGAGTGAAATCGTCTTCACAATCCTCCCAGGGCTGAGGAACCTGGGGAGTGAAGTCATCTTCACAGTCTTCCCAGGGCTGAGGAACCTGGGGAGTGAAGTCATCTTCACAGTCGTCCCACTGAGGCTGGGGGACCTGGGGCGTAAAGTCGTCTTCGCAGTCCTCGTCGACCCAGTTGTTGTTGTTGTTGGGGAATCTTCCATCACCATTCCAGCCGAAAGTGGCCTGGACAGGCATGATAGTCGCAGCAGCGACGATGAGGGCGTGTGAGAACTTCATTGTGGTTCTTTAAATGAATGACGAAGTTGGATATGAAATGAGTGTCTGATTTAGAAGAGAATGATGGGGGTATCATGGCCTCTTATAAGTTGGAACGGCGTTGGTGTGGTAGCGTCCAGGAAGGTCTTTGTGTGTCAAAGGTCTGCAGAAACCGGCATCCGAGCCGCAAGGAAAAACCACATTCCGCGCCCATTGGTGGTGCCTTTACGGATAATATTCCATACCATGAAACACACATGTCATGCTCTGAACTGAGTTTTGCAGGGTGCGTGTTTTTGGAGACAAGCGAGTGGTGGTGAAGCGCGTCAGCTTCGTGTAGCATCGCAGTACATGAAGCGTTTTGAAGTGCATCGCAGCTGCTTAGTTTAATTGCACCTTGCTTGTGAGGGGCGAAAATAGGGGCGATCAAACGGGGGTGTATAGCATGGTCGGTGCATGGTACCGATGCGATACATCAGGCTGAGGCTGTCCGGCCCATTGAGCTGTCAATCTCGCTAGATCCGGAGCCAGGCTCTTCTCACTGCTATTGCACAACAAGCTGCTATCCGACCTTGTTTTAAACATGAGATGCGTTGACAAGCTGAGATGAGCTGCCTCGGAGACATAATACAGATTTGGGGACCTGTAGTCCGTAGACGCACTGCATCCAACAAACAAGGCCACACTTGAGTTTTTCTCTCTGGAGAAAGCCCGTACACACGCGTCACTACGGGGCTACTCACGTTGGGATTTGGTTATTATGGCCACACAGGCTTGTTTCAAAGATAGACAGACATTGCGCCTACAGATATTCCAAGCACAAGGCATCCCTGACATACACACCAAGATGGAGGAGACGGACGTCAGAAAAATATCCTGATGCAGGGTGTACGATAAATCTGGGGTCCAGCCGATCCATAAGTCGATGACAATTCATAAAAGCTGACATGGATCTACCGCCTTGGGGTTATTGGCAGCCTAGCCCCCCTGCCTTTCCAGCGCCTCCCTGGAGTCCGATCCCCTGTTCCCGTATGATTAAGTTTGTTGTTTAACCTTGGTTTTGGAAGTCTGTTCATTTTGGCGTGTTTGCTCCAAAGAGTGTTGCAACAACGTGTTAGCCGCACAGTACGGAATAACTGACTCTAAAATTAGACCATGCACAATGAAAAGGCAGGTCAGCAACGGGACAAGTACCGTCACCAGATATCTCGCAGGTCTCAAGTACCGCCAGTGGCTACAGTATCCGTTGTGGGATGATATCGCCGTGGGAACTTTATAGTTTTGATAAAGTTTGGAAACCGTTGTAATGCTTGTCATCTAAATGCCGTGCTACGCGTACCACCTGTATCCATCTTCAGGGGGTAACAATTGTCCCCTACCGCACTTTTCAATTCATTGTTCTGCCAGCGACAGGCAGGGCTTGAAAAAAAGCAAAGAATGGACCCCGCTTCGCGTCCAGCAGCAATGGCGTGTCGTATACTTTTGGGAATGTGATGATCTCATGTGCAAGTACAGTTGATCTTTTTGCAGAGCCCTCTCCAACCTTTGCTCATTGTTAGAAGAGAGAAGGCATCACTCCAGGATATAATATAGTCTGTATCTATTAATACCAATGCCCATTATTATCGAAAAAACCCAGATCCGATACACCTATTGCTGGTATCAAACCACGCACAATGCACCTTTGACGTTTCAGATGATGCTGTACATACATGAAAAATCTCTTCCGTCACATCCAATATACTGCCGGCACCGGAACTGTAGGTTACCCGTCGACACACATGCTTGTGCATTTCTTTTGCTTGCGTCTCTGCATCCGCTTTTACGGAACTGTACCCCAAAAGAAACCGACACCCTACCCTGTACACCCTGCTTTCTTTCAGGCTAGTCTTGAGACCTGAATATGGTTCCTGGTGTCAACAACCCCTGGGAGAGACTAAGGCTATTGCGATTTGAAATAAAAGGTATGGTAAGATAGGGGGTGGTAGTTCTTTCTCTGGAATAAAAGACCTACAAACAAATCTGAGTCAAGGGCCGTGCGGGAACATTATTTTTACTAATGTAGATCGTTGGGGATGCCAAGCAATCGGCCCAGCAGGGCTAGAGAGGTGCAGTGTTCAGGGACGGCTGTATTATGATACTGTCTCAACTCAGTACAGTCATGAAGTATAAGTTAATGGGCGCTATTGGCCCTGAACTAACGACTTATGATACCACAGCCATGATAACAAGACCAACATGTTTACAACCAAACTGGGCAGTGAATGCATTTTCAGTGATTATTATGGCTCCAAAACTGCTCTTGTCTATTATTAAGACACTTTTAGTGGCGGCGTAATCTGTCATTACTTTTTCTCCACGCCAACTGAAACAGTCCAATCTAAAATGCGGGAACATACTGCATGGTAGTGACATGGTACTCTGCAGTGAATGTTACAGCTGTACCAGAATATCTACAGCTTGTCTTCCTTCTTGCTTCAAACAAGAGCATAGGACCAACACCGGAACCAGCCTGCTGTCTCAACTCTTCTATGGTGCTCCGCTGTCACTTGATCTATTGTCTATGTACTTGGGGTTTTGGATAGAATGCTGCGGTCGCCGTTGATGACGTCAGCCACATCCTGTGGTCTCTTGCTGTTAAGACCGTAAATGGAACCCAGTTCTAGATGCCAAACATCCCTGGATTTGAGGAAAATCAGCCGAATTTTAGCTGTAGGGTTCAGCGTTGCAAGGGGCTCTTCGTCAATCCCCAGCTCGTCAAACAGCAACAACGACCTGTCCCAGACGACAGTAGCCTTTACTTGTCCCCGGGGTACCCTGTGTACTGTGTGTCGAGTTTTCTCATCCAGAATGATGATGCAGTCGTTGCAGATTACCAGCCGCAAATGGGTGGCACAATGGTGGGAAAGCATGTCGTCGCCAGCAAACAGCTGGTTTAGAAGCAGCCCGTCCACGATTTTCGACTTTGGATTATTGTAGCGAAACCCTTGATCGAGGTTCTTCACCTTGGAGGCGTAGTGGTTGTACGTCGTTGCGTCGCCCTCAAGCTTGACTTTTGGAGATTCAAAAAGTGTCTTCTTCTCCAAAACAGCAAGCATGTCAAACTCGTAGACTCTGTGAGGCTCAATAATGGGCGAAGAGTAGCCATAATCTCGCTGGAAGCAGTAAAGCAGATAGGAACCCTCTGCCTTCTTGACCTGGGCGTCAATGTCAGAAACAAACTTGCCCCAGAGCACACAACAGTCACTGAGATACGGGTCGCCATAGTTCACCATTTGGGACAGAAGGCTCTTGACCTCATGGATATGCTGGCGTGGGCGGCGCATGTAGTCGGAGAGCTTTGCTTGGGAGTGGTTTTCTCGTTTTTGGCAGAGCTTCATCCAGTCCGCACACATGTAGGAAGCAGCAGTGACCTGGGGCCCCGTCTCTCTCTTTGTAGCCTTCTGATTCTGAGCCTCTTTCACCGTGACAGGACGTCCCACACCCATTGAACCAAACGAGACAGCATTGATGGAGTTCATGGGCTTTGCTTCCTTGAGATGGCCAAAGTTCTCTTCCCACTTGAGAACTCGTGCGTAAACAGTGGGGTAATTGTTAGCATAGGCACCATAAAATGTGAAAACGGACTCGTTCTGCTTGATGACTTTCAGCAGAGGCTCAAAGTTGGAATCCTTGTTAGTTAAATACCGCGAATATGCCTTTTCGATGCCAGGGAAGATGGTGTCCTGGTGAATCTTCTTGAGAGGTATGAGATCTCGAAAAGTGGCTTTCGCTGCTTGGGGTTTGCCTTTTCCAGAAGCATTGATGTATATCTGTAAAAACTGGGTTAGTGGGAAAGGATGTGGTTGTCCTTTCATTCCGTTCTGTGCGTGCCGACTACCCCTTCAAAGAAAATAGTTTTGGATACTCACGTCGTATAGCTCGGTCATGTGCTGAACATAGGTGTACTCGAGGTTGACCAGCTGTTCGTATAGGTCCAGTACCCGGCTTCGGGAAATTGCGTCGCTGCCCAACAGCCTGTTGACCAAATTAGGCATGGTTTCGTTGTCGGTTGTAGAGTAGAGTGACGGAGGCTCTCTCACGTCGGGGAGAATATCTCCTGTTGTTGATTCCCAAATGTCTCGAAACATGTCCACCAAAATGTTGCTCTTTACAATATCGACAGGCTTCGTCATAGCGGCAATAGACCCCGCAGATTCAATAGACTCGCAGTAGGTAGGGGAGCCAAGAGACGAGGCCCCGGAGAGAACCGATGGAGACGAGAAGATATTTCCAGAACGTCGCGTGGGTGCAAGGGATGTCAGAAAGTCGTCCTCGTCGTCCGATGAGGGAGGGCTTATGTGATCAAATGCCAAGGCGGGGGAAGCGCGTCTCTTTCGGAAAGATTTGAAAATGTTGCTCGACTTGGGTTGCGGTTCAGACTCCGACGATGAAGACATGGTTCCGACGAGACGAGTAGAGTAGGAGAGCGGTCCTTTCTTCTTGGGCAAAGCCAGGGCCTTGGCAACTGCACTGTTGAACATTTCTGCAAAGTTCTTGTTACGCTTGAGGAGCTTGTCGAGACACGGGTTGTCGTCCAGGTTCACCACTAGCAGGCTACCGGAGATTCTGGCGAGGTGGTCTGGGAATATGGCGATGTCGTTGGAGTGCACATCCAGCACCTTGAGGTTGACCAAAGACCGAGATACCCACTCATCAACGGCCTTGAGGCCCATTTTAGGAGCAATGAGGTACTGCAGTGACCGGCACTGCTGTAGCCAAGGTGGCAAACGACCCGTCTGCTCCACATGCTGTCGTGCCTGGGGTGAGTTGTAGAGGTCCATATAGACGATTTCCGACAGAGGCTGGAGTCCAATTGAAGCATTAGACGATGTGGGAGACGCGACTGGCGGAAAGAAAGGTCGGTTCTTGGCTGCCAGAGACCACTGGGGGTTAGACGGTGGCGACAGGGGCTTCGGCACTCGCTTATACGAGTTTATGGTCTCATATGTGATGGACTCTGGAGCAACGTCAGGCATGGGGGCGTCAGGGAGTTTTGGCCTGTCAACGCCATGGCCGGCTGCGAGCTCTCCGAGATAGCGATCATCGAATGGCAACGAACTGAGCGACAAAGACCGAGTATCGCTGGTGATGTATCTGCGGGCTGGGTTTGGCCTTGAGGTGGAGATTTCTCGTTCCAGGTCGGCCAGCGACGGGTTGGGCAGGGTCATTGTGATAACTGGAGGGGTGCTCAGGTCCGGCTGAATCATTTTTGCACGTTGCCCACCCTCGGACTCCTCTCCAGAGGATATATAGTCTCAAATCTGACATTTCTTTTGGAGCTTTCTTTGTTGCATAAGCTTCGGGTCCTTGGAGGTTCAATGCACTTGAGTTCGTTTACTCGAATTTGATCTTGCGAACAGTGGAGGATCTTCGGCGTGTGTGTTTAGACGCGAAGATCTGAGATCGGCACCGAGAGATGAACACGGAGTACATGTCCGGGAACAGCGGCCGGGCGGAATTAGGCCATGTGCGATGTGGATCTGGCATCTGAGGACCCACTGTCATTTCTACCCCAGCGGGCTACCCGCCCATGTGCAAGCATTATTTTAGGATGAAAAAAAATTTACCCGCTGTTAGCTACGTAGACTAGGTCTGAGCAACATTAGCTTTGTCTCAGAGCCGAATGCTTCTGGTTGGGGGGTGCTTGTCTTTTCCACTCTTTCGCCTACCCTCAGCATTTAATATCTGTAAGAGAGCCCTTTGACGTGAGTGAAACGTGCGTTGTGCATGAAGAATTGACAGAGGAATACGTAAAGCAACTGTGGGGGAGAAAAGAGGCAGCCTCACATGATAGACGTGTGCCTATTACCGTGAACATGATGGTGTCTCGTGGACAAGACGTTGGGAAATAGGGGCTAACCAAAAAAGAATTCAAGTAGCGTTTAGCATCGCTAGAGTGAGCCGTCTACAACCTGTACGGACGTGGTCCATAAGTCGGTCAAGGTTTGAGAACGGTAAAATATCCCAACGAGGGAAGCCGTGAGGCTGGGAGAGAGGTTGTTGAAAAAAAAGTAACGACTGGGTAGCCACCGGGGTAGAGACTGCGCTGCAATGACGAAATTCAACATTACACACACTTTGTGGTGTCTCACTCTTGCTTTCTGTTCACGAATCCTGCGTCCAACTACTGACGAGCACTTTTTTTTTCTCGACGTATTTTCTGTCGGCACACGATTAGCGCGGGCCTAAAAAAGCTTGAAGGCACTGTACCTTGATTTTCTTGCAGATACGGAGGTACCACGCACCGAGACCAACTTTGATATGGCGGAACGTGATCATGTCTGCTGCTGGATTTTTTATTTTTCTCCCCAGCTAATGCTACATTACCATATCGCCGGAGCTTTAGCCGTAACGGTCGACGAACCCCGGCCTTGTCTTTGAAACTGTTTTCTGTTGATCCAGCTGGCCAATGGCAAACTTAAGGCATCTCCGCCACACCTGCAAGAGGTCGCACGTGCGCCAACTAAGATACAGGCCATGAAGATTGATTGGTTATTTGTGGAGGAGGTGTCTCGGCCGAAATACAACAGAAATAGAACAGCCACAATTTCCAAAGTCGGGCGACAGGACCTCGATTGGTTTTAGCTGAATCTCAAATTGTTAAAGGAATGTCTATGGATGCTGACAACTACATTAAGCCCGGATGCTGTCCACTCACTGCTGCCTCTCAGGCCTGTCCTCATGCGCCGTGTCGATCTCGCCCAGCTCGAGATCGGGTTCGGGGTCCGGGGCCATGGCAATGGCCGAGTCGTCCACCGGCTGGTAGCGTGCTAACCTAGCTCGCGTAAGCATACCTGTGTTAGTTTTGAAAGTTTCGGACCGATAGAAGGGGGGTGCAGGACTGCCCCGGAGAGCGAATGCACCAAGAAGTATGCTGCTCAGAAGCCTTCCAGCGATGGGATAGGCGTTCTCAGGCGAACACGACATGCTGCACCACTTTAGGGGCAACATATTGTACCGGTAGTGTGTGAACCTGGCTGACGCAGCAATGATTAATAACAGTAACCCCAACTGTAATAAATACAGACTTGGCTGCATACCTGCCGTATGTAGAGTCCCAGTTTATGGCTGCTCCAATTGAGTTGTTTCAAAGCTCATAGCACCGAGTTTGTCGCGAGGAAAGCCGTTACAGCACCACCGGGGTACCACCAAGAGGCAACGTAGTCTAGAAGCACCTTTCACCCCTTCCTTCGACGCACGTCTGCAGCCATCTCTTCCCCATCCCTCAACCTGCCTAAAGTCGTCTTGATACTCACGCTGATGATAAAGCGCACACAACAGCACCGCTAGCGAGGAGCCAGCAACATTGCACTGGGTTAGTTTTGCCATTTGTCGGGGAAAAGCCGTCCCATACTCACCAAAATGTCCTTGGGGTCGAATGTGCGGTGCGGGAACAGTGTCTGCGCAAACTCGCTGCCAACTCCACCACACAGCGTGCACACAATCACACTGGCATTGATGCAACGTCGTCGAGATGTGTCGAGAATCCAGTAGAAGACCAGTGTGAGGATGAAGAAAGTGGCAAAGTGCACGGCTTTATCATACTGGATGTGGATTTTGGCAAACCCAAGATAAGCGGAAACGGCGCAGAGTATCAGAAATACTAGGTTAGCAACAAACGGGCGAGCTGTGACACCATTGAGGGGGTTACGTACCTGCCACAAAGGCTTTTCTGATCTTCATGACGGTGGTGGGGAGATTGAGAGATAATGCAGTACGGTAGGGTAAACTGGTGATTCTGGATAAGCTCTGGAGATGGGCTACCCTGAGAAGTCCCAATTAGGGTCGGGTCTAACGCCTGACAAGCCAGAAGCGAAACACGGGCCTATATAATATCGCAAAAAGTCCATGCCACATGACTGACCCCTAGGGGCTGTTTAGGATCTCCCTCAGACATGCCGTAGTTGGGGCAGGGCCCCCGGTTCACGCGTCTCTGTGATCCTTGTCGGCAAATTGGCACAGTGTAGATCGACCCCACAATCTGCAGCTCAGCTACACCACCCCCTCACATATTTCTACTGTACCGTTCCGCATGCGTCACCGACT
This sequence comes from Yarrowia alimentaria, assembly GCA_900518985.1. NCBI lineage: Eukaryota > Fungi > Ascomycota > Dipodascomycetes > Dipodascales > Yarrowia > Yarrowia alimentaria. Next base: position 72,289 of record ULGN01000001.1, read on the forward strand.
CCAAAGACATCCGGAATTGATGTCGGGTCAGCCCAAATGGGTAATAGCAAGCCTCCTTCCACGTCTTTCTTTTCTCCTTCGATGCACCGATGCGCCTAAAGCATTTTATGCGCTGGGTGAAATATTACGAAGCCATCTTCCTTGCGATTCCAGAAGCGGGCAGGAGGTTTCTGAGCGTGACAGAGTGACACTTGCTAGTACAGTAGCCAGCGGTGGTGCCCCACTATGTCAACAATACTAACGGAACCAGTCATCCCTGCATCACACTCCCCCCCCCCCCCCCCTCCCCTCTCAGCCTAGCCTCGGTAGCACAGCCTTCTGCCCTAACTGGACTATCACCAGGAGCTCCATCTTGTGAAAATGAAGCTGAAAAAAAAGCACGTCTGGCAAGGAGATAACCGAATCCGGGCCAGGCAGTGCTCCCTGCCTTTGCTCGGCTCCCCCAAACTCTGCTCCGCAGATCCCCTATCAGTGGGCTTTCTTGCGCAATGTATGTTGCCATATCTGTCGTTACTACCCTGACACTGACGCCCTCAGACATATTTCAATGATCCCGTTTGGGACATGCTCATGCCAAATTCAGTCAACTATGAAACAGTCTCAACGCGCGATTCAGGCCGCCCCAAAAGAACCGGTGGGCCGAACACGCGCTCATATAGCGAGCCCAGTGGAGCCCCATGGGCTGGGTGAGGTCATAGGTCCGGCGGCCATGAGGCCCTGGCTTTTGATGACTTTACACTTGATTGTGCCACATGATGGGATTGGGGCACTTATGGGGCTCTTTACTTACAGAGTGACGCGCACCTTAGTTCATGCACATTTGGCTTTTATCTGCGCATTGCTCTACATCTCAGGAGCAGCACAAGTAGAGATACCGCGACCTAAGATAGGCAGAAACTGGGCTGGTGGAGTCAGCTCGAGGCCGTAAACGTCAACCGACGGTGTAATGGCCCCGGAACGCGCGTCCACAGACACATAATGGGGCTTTTACCCTGCCCCTGACGGTTTAGCTTTGACTTAAGGGGCATGTGAACAAAGAATGCGGGGTGAAATATTATCAATTGCTGGGTACAGATATTATTCCTCGTTCTACAACATGATAAATCGCACTACATAAAAAGGGCTTAGGTACAATGCCTGAGATCGCTAGTCAACCTTCCCTCTCCTCAACCGCTCCAGTGCGAGACAACCGACTCACTACTCCCGCATCCACAGAATGACTTCTTTCTTCCTCGGCTACTCCGAAACGCCTCTCCAGGCCAACGCCTCATCACTCAACTCTTCGGTTCACAACTCATCCGATGAGTTCCAGGACTGTGAACGTGCATGGGACCCTACCAACCACCTCGTCCACGTCATTCGGAGAGAGGCACGAACCCCGGTGATGAGCCGTGAGCCCTCGAGCGACAAGCTCGACCGAAGAATGCTGTCTCCTCAAAGACGAGATCCTCCTCGCCACATTTATATGCCTTCTGCCCCAACCACACACACTCATATTGCCCACGGCCTACCTACTTGTGACGATATTGAATCAACCAAAGAGTTTGACTTCGTACGTAAACCACTGCCCAAGGCCCCCAGGGACTTTCTTGATTGCGACAGACCCCCGTCGCCTCCCTACACACTGGTTTCGTCTTCCTCAAGCGCTCCTCTTTGTCCTTCTTCTTCAGCTGGCTCTCAGGCCCTTTGCGAGGCTGCTATCGTTTCTGAGAACGATGATGAGGAGATGGCAGCATTTCTAGAGGATGAAGACTACCCTGCGTCTGACGAGGACGAGGGTATGGAAGAGGACGAGCAAGACAACTTCTACATTGACTCAGATGCCATCAAAGCTGCCCACGAGTCTGTGCTCGACCTCCGAGCCCTACTTGAAGACAAGTTTCTGCTGATCCCAGGAGAGTCTGTCGAGAGTCTGGAAAAACGAGCACTCAGCATGGTGCACCTTGAAGAGTCGTTCAACGTCCAGGACAGCTTTGAACCCAGAACCCTCCTGGCTGACCAAGATCGGGCCTTCATTCCTTGGATTCCTGTCATTGAAGATGTCGATTACTACTTTGAGATGAGGTACCCCGAGCTTACAAAGGGATGTAACCGGTATGACTTTCACCGAGCCCGCCTCATTCGGAACCGAACCCGTCTTCGAATCTTAGCTCACTATGTGGCCGAACTGGAGTTTAGAAGCCGAAGTTATTTTCGAATGTCTCGCAGCTTGTGAAGGCGAGCCAGAGGTGTTTCAAGAAGCGCCAAGTTGACCATTTTTGGCTTGTAGAATGCTTGGTGCTCGTATTTATTTTGGTAGTTTCCATAGGTGTCCATATATTTAATTTGTTTGTTACATGTTGCATCATCTGCGGATATGTTGCCGAAAGGAAGCTTTCCCCGTTTAATATAACGGTGAGATCTACAGCATAGTTGTTACAGAGCAGATAATATTACAATACAAATATGATTAATATGATTACATACAGATAATTAGTGAAAACAGTGGTGCGATAGATAGAGCAGACGTTGTCAATATTCCGGACGTAGGCTTAATAAGCTCAGAAAAATAAAAATTGGCCCTATTGTTTGTCGGATCGCATGGCCACATGAGAGCACACGTGCGGAAGTAGAGCCCTGGCTTTTGTGAGTTACTTGGCCTTGTTCAGCTTGGCCACGTCTCTCAATTTGCGCTTGGGAAGAGTCTTGGAGACCTGCTTGGACTTGTACAGAAGAACAAGACCAACGATGACCCAAATCAAGTGCCAAGCTCCAAACCACCAGTTGACGTAGATCTCAAAGATGCTGAAGAAGGGAACGTGTGCAAAGACCAGGAACACATTGTCGTACTCGTCGAGCTGAGAGGCGGAGAAGCAGTAGAGCATAAGCTGGGCAAAAACCACAGTGGGCAACAGGCTGAAGGTGTCACGGGTGAAAAGCGCACAACCGACAGCGCAGAGGAAAGCCACGGAAATGGAAACCAGCCCCCAGAAGCTGAGGTTCTCAGACTTCTTTCGGAGTTCAACGGTGTTCGCAGTGTCGACCATGTTTTTGGAAAGATTGTGAAAAGTGTCGATGAACCGAGCTTATGCATTGCAAATGCACGAAATACAGAATATGCGCACACGTGGCCAGTCACGTGTGCTCCCAAGGAAATGAATAGGGAGCAGTTATTTACATACACACTTGGATATCCCTACACCGTTGGATATGTCTATGCAGCCAGAGCCAGTGCAATGAACTATGAGCAGTTTGATCAACATATTTCTGCATTCCAGGCATGAATCTGCCAGTTAATCTTGGCATGCTGATAGCCATCGACAGTCTAGACAGCCCAAAAATGTACAACGTCGGATTGTAGTGGAACAGGACACAATTCTCAAAAAAATTTTGCAGTAACCGAACCTGTGCAGATCTACCGCTTACTGTGGCTCATAAAACCCATACCATTCTAGTGTTTCATTGGTCTAGGGGGACTGTAAGTTGGGTCCAGTTCTTAGTCTGCGTATATAAAAGAAAACCTAATGACAAACTACAGATGTACAGAAATTCTCCAATTTCAAAGGAAAAAGAAGAGATCTTCATTCTGGTGTCGCAATTTTCTCGGAGTCCAATTGATTCTTGAGAATCCCCCAGAAGGATCCTTTTTTCACTTGAATCAGTAAAGTCTCAAGTCGATTTTGCAGTCAAGATTTTCCCTTTTCTGAACAATGAAAAAGCATGATGCTCCACCAACACAGTATACGGATCTATTCCCAAGTGGGACATTATTCAACACGCTCTCTTGCTAAAATAATGAGTGACTTGTCAAAAGTTGAACTACAGACCTACCAGTACAGCTTACATTCATAACATTCATTTAAATAATAACAAAAATATCAATACCGACGACAACCCATGTCGAGCTCATATCCTCCAGGCAGAAAAAAACCAGACCTGCTGTAATTTTTTAGCTGGTCCATGACCTCACGCCTAATTTTGCTTCTTACCATGCTGCTGCCCAAGCCACCTTGATCGTTTGATTTCGAACCCCGAAGTTTCTCTGCTTGCATTTCGTCATAGAGAGCCTGAGATTCTCTAAATCTCCCCCTTTCAGTAGCAGTGTCCTCCCGGTGACTTTTCAGTGCTAGGCGAACTTCGTCAACCAGTGAAAACATTTTCCCATCGGCCCCCGCCTGCTGCTGATGACTTGCCTGTAGAGGGGCTGGTGGGTAAGTAGGCTGCTGGTAAATGGGCTGTTGGTAGATGGGTTGTTGGTAGACTGGTTGGTAAATGGGCTGCTGGTAAACTAGCTGGTGGTACATGAAATGCTGAGGTGCCGGCACCGGCTGAACCAACTGAGGTGCATGGGGTTGAGAAGGCTGGGCGTATCGCTGCTGAGCATGAACTCGAGGAGGATCCTGAGTTGAGACATGCTCGGACTTCTGCACCTGCACAACGACAGGACGTCCGGTAGAGTATCGTCCGGAATTGGTGCAGGCATCTTGCGGAGGCTCGGAAGTTTGAGAGGCCTGGACAGGTGGAGGTTGAGGCACCGGCTTTGTAACTGTCTGGTCAGGTAGAGGTAGTGACTGGGGCATCGGTTCTTTCTCGACCAGATCAGGTAGAGGTAGTGGCTGAGGCATCGGTTCTTCCTCGGCCAGATCAGGTAGAGGCAGTGATGGAGGCTTCGTGTCTGCGTCAGATAGAACAGGAGAAGCCTGTGGCTGAGGATCTGCATTGACCAAGTGGGTAGCAAAACCAGACCGAACTTCAGAAGAAAGCTCGCCGAGAGACTTGGTGAAACCATCCTTCGTAGACGCAGCAGTTGAGATCAAGTCATCGAGTTTTGCAGATCTCATAGCCTCAATATCCTCAACAAGTTTTCGCCTCTCCGCCAGCTCCTTCTTTCTCTCCTCGCGAGCTTCCCGAGATTGCTTCATTCTGCTTTCCAGCTTCTCTTGGTAGTACTTCCTCTTCTCTTCCAGACTCATCTTCCTTGCGTCTAAAGTCTCTTGGTGTTGCCTCCTTCCCTCTTCGAGATTCTCTAGGTGCTGTTTCCTTCCCTCCTCCAGATTCTCCAGGTGCTGCTTCCTTCCCTCCTCCAGAGTGTCTTGATGACGCTTGGCCTCACAGGATTTTTTGTCTCTCCTCCATAGCTGTGACAACTTAACATCTGTTCGAAATTGTTCGGTTTTGATTTGCTGACTGATGCACTCTCGACTCCTCGCAGTCTTGGATTCCTTCTCGCGTGACTCCCTTTCCTCCTTCAACATGTCTCGCCAAAGCTCAAGTCGAGCTTGTTCATCGGATTCTCTCTGCTTTGCAAGGTCACTGCGTTCTTTCTTCTGGGCCTCCCGGTCCTCGTCTCGTGCCTTTCGTGAATACTTTCGAGTCTTTTCCTGCTCTTCAGCCACCTTCTCGAGCACGTGAACAATTGATTGGGATTCCTTCGCGGCAGCCCTGGATGAACCACCAAACTTCTGAGCCGAAGCATCTTGAGAAGTAGGGGTTGAGGGGGTCCTTGGCGTCCTGGGTGTACTGGGTTGGCTACCGCGGCTTCCAAACGTGGCCTGACTAACCACCCTAGAGCTGATGAGCCCTGAAAACCCCTGGTCTGAACAGGAATAATCTGTGTCGTCACCACGCTCTGGCTTGTGTCGTCTAAGAATGCGGGTTATCCCGGCAATGGTATCTCCAAGAAGTTTAAGATCCTTCACGTGGTCAGCGTTACTCTCTGGCGAGTGGTAGGAGTAGCCTGGAATGGAGTTCTGGAGGTGATCACGACTCGAGACGACAATCTCCTTGTATCGCCTAATATCACGAAACCTCTTCTGGTAGGCCTTGAGCATCCCAAGCCTGTGATTCAAGCTCAGTGTAAGGTCGTCCCACAGGGATTCTGCGAGCTTGACTAGATCCGCCACCGATGTGTCGTATTGGTGCGTGATGTCGGCAGGAGATTGTGGTAGGGTGGGTATGGGTGTTGCTTGTTTGGAGGGAGTTTGCTCGCTAGGTGGTGGGCCATCCATAACTGTCTCTAAAGAAGACTCATTGGTAGTGTTGATGGGTTGGGGCACTGCTTTGGGGGGTCGAGAAGGAGTGTCTTCCGCATGTGACGAATGCTCTGAAACAGAGCTCTCGGAAGGCTCGCTGGGACCGGTCTGACCTGCAGGTGTCGAAAGCTCTGTCGTTTGAAGGGTTTCTATCTGTAAATTCAGACCAGCGGCAGCCTTTGTGGAATCAGTGGCTGCTACCGTTTCGGGCTCCTTCAGCTTGCTGGAACCTTCAGGGCGTTTCTCCGATTTGGACACATTCGCTAGAATATCAGCAGAAACGGCAGACCCAGCCGGTTGGTTGGGTTCCGTGCTGTCCAACCCAGTGGTATCCTTCATCTTTTCCTTCCCCTTGTCCTTCTTCACTTCCTCCGCCTTTTCGGGTGCTGTCGTTGGCTGCACTCCGTCCTCCTTTTGGCCCTCCTTCGGTGTCTCTTCCTGTACCTCCTTCTGCGCCGTCTCTTCCGTCTCCTCCTCCTCCTCCTTCTCCTCCTCCTCCTCCTCCTCCTCTTTCGATTCCTTCTCCTCCGACTGCTTCTGTATCTCCCCATTGGTCTCCTCTGGCACACCCTGCTGCACCTGCTGCTGAACCCCCTCTGGTGTCTCCGGTGTCTCCGGTGTCTCCTCCTGTACCTTCTCCGTTGGTGCCACCGCCTGCGGTGTCACTTGCTGGGCCCCTTCCTGGGCATCTGCCGTCTCAGTCTGCAGTACCTCTGCTTGAGGACCACTAGCTTCTTCCATCAGCGAGGGCAGCTCGTCAACAACAACAGATTTGTCGTATGTAACAGACAGCATATGAGTGTGCTTGAATGTGATAGCAGTAATGTTGCACTGGGTTGACCTAGTCTCACACATGAACGAGCTCTCAATACCATGCAGATAGTCCGCCTTGATGTATTTCTGGTTATCACTTTGCGAGGAAGACTCGCCCATGGCGTAACCATCCCCAGGGCTTGGAATCCGAGGGAAAATAATGCTAAGGTTGTCGGGGGTGACAGTCCCCAGCAGAAACATCGAGGTGTCGTCCAAAGTGCCCCCGGGTAGAGCATTCGAAACATTGATTTCCACAGAGTGCTCATCCTCAAAGGCAGAGTCAAAGAAGACACTGCTCAGGGCAACAGAGGTGCTACCTTCATGACGTGTAATGGTAAAGAGGTTACCTGGGGCCCGGTACACCTCTTGCTCGTAAGAGCCATCAATAGGGAATCTCGCCATTTTCGTCAAGAGCTTTGGATGCAGATTTCCAAAAATGGGTGCATGGGAGTTAAATAAAAGCTGAAGGTGTTCTGACTCAGGCTTGGGAGCCGACTGGTAACCAGGATAGAAATGTTGACGAACAAACTCCTCGTCTCCCATGTGGCAGTCGGTTACCACTGAGCAGTTTTCCAAAAGTGCGACGGTGGCAGACTGGTTGCTTGCCTCCTCCTCAACTTGTTCGCCAGGAACATCGTCTCCAGGAACAGAAACGACAGCTGCAAGATCTGCGAGCTTCAGAGATCTCGGAAGAGGTTTGTTGGGGTTTGCGGCCCTAGCTTCTTTTTGCTGTTCAGACAGCCAAGGGACTTCGTGGGGAGCTTTGGCTGGGGGCTCTCTGATGGCTTCATGAAGCTCCCCAACGGCCTTTTGAATGGCGGGTCCGTTCTGCTGGCCCGGACGAAGCAGGTTATTGTCGTTGTTGGACATTGTTGGATGTGGTGATTGACCAGCAGACCGAGGTGACGCCATCATATTTAAGTCATGTACCTCATCCAACAAGGGTGATGGAGCTTGGGGCTGTTTCTGAAGGTGAGGTTGAACCTCATGCAGGTCAGCGCGAAGTGGAGTATGAGGTGCAGTGTCCGAAAGGGAAGACAGCTGGCCACTGTAAATATCGACCGACGACAGATTTCGGCTCTCACGGGGTGTAATGTCCTTACTGTTTCCCAGGAGATATTCTGCTTCCCTCAGTTGCTCTTTCCAGGTGTTTCTTTTACGTCGAACCATACGACGGTCTTTCAGTGACGTTTGGGAGGGCAAACACTTGAGGCGTGATTTGAGTAAAGCGACTTCGGCAAGTAAGGCTTCGCGCTCAGCTTGAGTGGCACGCGTCCGCCCTTGCTTCAGAAGGTCACTCGCCAGGTGTGTGTGGGGAGTGTCTTGTTTTGCAGAGCCGAAAGATGATCTAGATTGCGTAGAGCTAGCTGATAACCTAGTCGGATAAGTCCTTATGAGCTCTGAGTTGGGGTAAGAGACACCTGCCTCAGATACCGCCGCTGGAGACTCTTTTCGGGCTGAAAGGTCTAGCAGCGGCTGGATTTTTTGGAAGAGGGTTTCGAAAGCTTTCGGAGCTAGGGGGGAGAAATTGTCATCGTTGTTGGTTCCGGTATCGTGACTGTGACTTGCTTTGAAGGACTCTTTCTGGGGTTTCCTGGCACTCCTTCCGGTACTCTGGTCCAGCTGGGGACGATTGTCTTTACTGTCATGAACTCGCTCCTGGAGCGAGTTGAAGTGACTGTCGGCCATGTGATTTCACTGGTGCCAATGTTAGCTGGAGGACTTTAGTGAATCACTGTATCGTAGTGTGCTTTTCTTTTAAAAATCTGGGGAAGGGATGTATTGGGCTAAGTACAGTCTTTTCAGTCAATATTAAAAACTCGTGATGAGGCTGCTTTCGTTGTTTGACTCGTGTTTGGTTCGTGTTGGGAGTAACCATGGCAACGGGGTATAGTACCATTACTACCACTGAGGCTGCCAAATGGGAGAAACACGTTTTAAACTGTCTTAGTTCCCCTGGTGACGTCACACCAACAGAGCAAACCTCACACTGTAATTAAAACATGACCCTTTGACTGGGCTATATATAGAAAAACAAAAGACTGTAGTTCGGACGATAACTGCTCGGCTTTGTTTTATGTACATGTACAAATGTATAGTGAACCACACGTGCTTGAAAGCTAATGTCCAAACGTGACAGAGCATCTCTATAACTGTCTGTAGTCATCAATAATATATTTGGATAACACCTCTAATGACCAGTCTACTCTACATCTGTACAGAAATGTGGTAATTAGTTGCCGTTCTAGTTGTATCCCACTCATCCAGGCCAGTTGGCTTAATCTCCAAATACAGACTTGACGTCGTACAGTCTTCAGTCTAGTGAAAACGGAAACTCCCGAATTGGCAAGGTTTTGTTGAGGAGCAATTTCATGTGGCATTTGGCAAGGGTATAAGCTGCAAACTGCCACACCATCGGCTTTAATTTTTCAGATGCGGATTGCTCCATCTTCATCCATATATGTGTTTTTATCCCCTGTGTTCCTGTCCCAGATTAGACCTTGGAGCGATTCATCGAGTATCTGCTGATGCTAGCCTTCTCAGATTATGACAATCCTGTGTGCAGCCTTAGTGCATAAGGCACCAAAAAAACGTGTAAAATTCCAGCCTTGTATTACGACAAATCGAAAGATCACAACAACAACACGGCAGCACGACACTGGCGAAGACGACACGATCAATTGAAGTTTAGCGACGACGACGAATTGTACACTCCGTATATTCCTGACTTACTTTTTTTCTTTTACCCCCCCTTTTCTATTTCAATCACAACTAGCAGCTAGAGGTTTGTATACTAATGACAGATATAATTGAGGACGATATGGATCTTGACGACAAGTCCGTGTCCATGAGCGTGGAGGACTTTGATGACGACATGGAGAGCGATATTGATGGCAACATGGGTGTTGACGGAGATGTGGGTGGCGAACACTACGCAACAATCGACATTGGGGACGACATGGACGGAGACGTGATGGACTTTGGGGACATGGAAGACTTCGACACCACCGCCGGCGATGGATTCGAAAATGCGCTTGGTACCGCCACAACTACTACACACGAGGGCGACGCTGGACTCTCTACGACATCGCACATGGATTTGTCGCATCCTGTCCAGCCCTCTGAACTAGTACCAAACGCTATTCCAGATGCACATGTGGGTCTCAGCCGGGAGGAGCATGATAAGGAAACTAACTATTCCGAGGTTTCTTTCGCAACCAACGCTGAGGGCCATGATGTTTTCGACCTGGAGGAAGATGGACTTGTCGGGGCTGGGGCTACCCCCGCCGATGAGGCTGCCGAAAACTGGGACACTGCCGTCTCTGCTGACGCTTCCGTCGCTTCCGCTCCTGCTCCGGCTAATTATCTGGACGGTGCTCACATTTCTAGCACTGACGGTAGTGCTGACGCTGCTGACGGTGCAGATGGTTCTGGTGATTTCGACTATGGCATTTCTGCTGACAATGCTGCTGCTGTTGGCAGCAGTGGTGGCGCTGACGTCGGTATTCCGGGTGGCAGCGTTGCCGAGGAGGGTACTGAGGAGGCTCAGGAAGGCCTCGCAGAAGATATTCATGCAGCTGATGCTTCCGCTGGTGCATCCGATGCTGTTCATGAGGTACATGGCCCGGACGGTGCCGTCGATACACCAGCTGCCGATGATACTGTTTCGCATGTCTATGAGACTTCTCCGGTACACCATGAGGTTGTCGCTGATGCCGGTGCGCATGACGGTGAGACTGACACTGCTGCCAGTGAAGTTAACGGTTCACGTGAGCATGTTTCCAGTGAGAGTGTCGATGCGCCTGTTGAGCAAACTGAAGCTCAACCTTCAGAGGGTGTACGACGCGAGGATGTTTCCAGTGCACCGGCTGAATGTGTTGAAACTGAAGCTGGTGTCTTAGACGAAGGAATAGAGGGGCCACTGGCTGAGGAGGCCTTTGACGAGCTAGCCAACGACGAGGCTCCATCTGGGGGTCCCGTTGGTAATGCTCTGGATGGAGGGCCTGGAGCTCTGGAACAAGGTCCTCTCGAGGAAGAGACCCCACTGGAGGAGGCTGCCGACGAGGCTTTACAAGGGCATGCTGATGAAGCCCATGTAGAAGTTGAGGAAAACACAGAAGACTTTTACGACGAGTCTCTCGATCTGGACATTTCTGCACCTGTTATTGTTCGGTTTCAAGACTTCAAGTCTTTCTCTCTGCTACCTCTCGACGACGTTAACAATCCAGAGCACTATGACGCTCTGTTTGACGACGATCAGATCCTGCACTACTCTATGGAGGAGTTTTTCGCATACGCTCGCAAAGCCGTTGCCGACAAAAATGACGGCGTGGAGGTCTACACTATGGACCAGGAGTTGGTGGTCTCTTGCAACCAGATGGGTCTGGATCTAGGAGAAGACAACATCTGCTGCAAGGAGGCAACCCTAATGGATTTCGTTAGGCTGTTTCAGACTATGGCCGCCAACACTCGTGAGTTTGAGCGCCCTGCTGCCTTCGAGCTCGACATCACAACAACCAACCGGTTCATTTCAAATTACAACCGTCTTTTCCAGTCGGCTCAGGAGGGCAGCAGCCTTGAGCAGCTGACAAAGAGTCAGAGCGATGCACGAGCCCAAGCCGAGCAAGCTCAAATCGAGAGTGCGTTTGGCGACAATGTGGGCAAAGCAGCACTGGTGGAAAACTCGGCAGCAATCGAGGCCGAAAAGAGAACCGCAGCTGCTCTAAACAAGAGGGCTGAGGAGGGCTTGGAGTTTGCCAAACAGGCATTTGCCAAGAATGCCGACTCTCTGGATCCTCAAACAGAGCTAGCCCCCGAGCTTGACACCAATTATCTTCCGTCTGGGGATGCAGGTGAATTAGCCGCGGATGAGCCTAGTATTGGCAGCAAGCGAGGCTTTGAGGTGGGTGAAGAGTGGCAGGATGAGGATTCGCTTCCCACAGAGGCGAAAAAGGTCAAGGAGTAATCTAGCTTATTTATCTACATAGCGTTAGCCCTATTGTTGAAACAGCTCAGCATTTTTCTGTTGCGTAGTTATTCGCTTCTGCTTGGTCTGCCGTAAGTTCGGGAGATCTGCACCGTGGAACGGCATTCACATTGTGGGTTAGGGTCCATCGACCGAACCGGTAACCGCCCGGGTGAGGGTGTGGCAGAGTGTAAATTAATTGGTAAAGTACGCATTAAACGTTAGTCCGCAGCAGAGTGAAAATGGCTTCTAAGCAGGCAGCCACCAGTCGCTTTTGAGGAATTCAATGAGGACACGTGGCCCCTCAAACAATACACGCGTACCAACGTGTGCTTGTGCTGGAGTTTATGGAAAGAGTCTGTTTCTGTTGGGAAAGCTGTCACCCCTTTTCCTGTAGTCGTGGTGGGTTTTCGGTCTAAGAGTATTGTTCGCTCCGTTTGCAGCCAAGTTGTAAAAGTGCAAACCTTATTACATAACCTCTCACCAACTTATTCACGTTACCAAAAAAAAAAGGTGCGCCTTCGTGGAAGCTCGCTCGCATCCCCATGAAGTTCCGAATTTCGCTAAAATGGCAGCTGTCATTTGCAGTGTCATTCACGGCTTTCTGCTGTCTCGGTCTGTTGAGTATCATCACGTATTTCAACAACCAGGGCACAGTGCTGGACCTGCGACGCAATAGACTGGCGGTCATCGCACAGCTAAAGTCGTCGCAGACCTCCTACTACCTCAAAAGCTTGCAGACTGGCGCTGTCAGCTTGGGCAGCCGTGAGTTTCTGCAGACACTCCTAATGGACAGCTACAACGACGCAACAATCAACATTACAGCACAGGTGGACCCATTTGTCACAGCCCTGGAGTCCAGCGACGGGCTTGGAGGCATCGTTTACGACTACGAGTTCAACCAGGTCGCCTCCGTGCTGCTCGACGACCCCATCACCACAAACCTCACCGAGTGGCCACTTTCCATGCTACCTGTGACTCTCACACCATTTCAGAAGGAGATCCTCCAGGGCAACTCCTGGATGTTACAGGGGCCCGAAAGAATCAATCAGAAGAACGACTTTGTCTTCTCAATGACGACTGCAATCGGCAAGAACGGCTTCGAGTTTCCCCAGGTGAATGGCTCTATTGTTGGCTACATAACGATATTGCTGAAAGCAAATGGCTTGAGCAACATTCTCGTCATGGTCGATGACAAGGGCGTATCGACCTCGGACCTAAGTTTGATTTCTTTGACGGAGGAGTCGTCAGAAGCGATAGCCACCATGACTCAAAACCGGACGGTTCTTCACAGTCTGGCATACGAGGGGATAAAGTCGCCATACGTGAGAGGACTGAAGTACACGTATGCCTTGCCAACCAACTGGTGTAAGACATGCTACACGTACGAATTTCCCTTGAACGCCAACCCCGGCGCTTTCTGTGCCTATCTCGGCCAATACAGCGCCAACAACAGCTCGTACGGGTCGATTTTGGACGTGCAATATGCACGATCAAACGTGGCTATTGGATATTCCAAAGTCACTACCAACACCACGACATCATATCCAAAGTGGGCTGTTTTGGCCGCTCAAAAACACAAGGATGTATACGAGCCACTCTACAATCTGAGAAACATTCTTCTAGAGTCGGTCTTTGGTCTAGGTGCTGGTGTGTGCGTGGTAACATTGGTCTTGGCAACGTGGGCGGTGGGCCCTATATTAAGACTCCAGGCTGCTACCGACAGTTCAACAGGCAAGGAGCATAAGTTGCCATGGTGGAAGCGCTGGAGTGGTGGTGGCCGAAGCAAGAACAAAAGCAAGGGACACAAAAGCTCTTTCCATTCGTTGGAAACTTCACAAACCAACTCATCAGAGAAAGGCAAGATTGAAGTTCCCGAAAGCACATCGTCTGAGGACACCCGGCTCGATTCTCAGCCTCAAACACTGCACCGACGAAACGATTCCCAGGAGCTCAAAAAGATTGCTTCTATCACCAACATGGAATTCAAGGTGCCTCCAAAGGTAGAGAACCGCAAGAGATTTGTGATTGACGAGCTCACAGAGCTAACCGACACCTTCAATATCATGGCCGAAGAGCTGAGAAAGCAGTACGACACTCTGGATCAGCAAGTGAAGCAGAGAACAAAGGAAATCGAGAGCGCCAAGGAACTTGCTGAGACAGCAAATGAAGCAAAAACGCTCTTCATCGCGAACATCACCCATGAGCTTCAAACACCACTGAACGCTATTTTGGGTCTCACTGCTGTCTGCATGGGCGAGAAGGATGTGGTAAAGGTTAAGCGCAACCTCAAGGTAATCTACCAGTCTGGAGAACTGCTGCTGCATCTTCTAACAGATCTCCTGACATTTTCCAAGAACCAGCTTGGTAAGCTCACTCTGTACGAAGTTGATTTCACCATCTCTGAAGTGGTAATGCAGCTAGAGAGCATTTTCCAGCAGCCTTGCGAGGATCTCAACATCAGCTTTTCCATCTCCTCTTCTGACCACGGTCTTGCTCTACATGGTGATATGAACCGGATGCTGCAGGTGGCCATCAACCTCATCTCGTCAAGTTTAAAGAGTCTCACAGGAGGAGACTCCGTGGAGGTCGTTGTGCGGGTGGACATTTCAAGACTGACTGGTACTGCTACGTCTAAACGTCACTCTGCACTCATCAACAGCCGCGAGCGTGGAGGATCTTTGCCTTCTCAGAATTCGCCGGCTGGATCATTCACTGAGTCCCGCTTGGATTCACTGACAGCTACGAACAGGGACTCGGTCTCATCTATTAACGGAGAAGGCTTCTTGGCTCTGGTGGTCAATACCAAGCACACTGAGCACGATCTGAACGAGGGACGAGATGTCACTAATGCCATTCAAAACTCTGGTACTGAGCTGGGTCTGAGCATTTGTCGTCAACTGGCAGAGCTCATGGATGGCGAAGTCCATTTAGAGTCCCCATTCTGGTTCAGATTCCCGGTCAAGATTGGTGACAGAGCCAACTCCGGATTTGATGAGCCTGTGGTGAAGAAGAAGAAGAACGTCGTTTCAAGTGGCCTTGTGCTGAGTAACGTGCCCACACCTCCCTCTAACCCATCACCTGCATCCCCAGCGCCGCCGCCTCCCCCAGCGGAAATCCACCCTCCCCAGCTTTCGCCGCTGATCCGCCCTAGGGCTCCTACAGGGCCGCAACTCATCACTGCCGCAAACTGCAAGGTTCTCATTGTTGAGGATAATCACGTCAACAAGGAGGTCATGACCCGAATGCTCAACCTAGAAGGTATCCGGGATGTGTCTGTGGCTGTCGACGGTCTCAAGGCTGTCGAGGCGGTAGAGGAAATCCTCAAAAAGGGCGAGGTGTTTGACGTCATCTTCATGGATGTTCAGATGCCTGTCATGGACGGCCGAGAAGCAACGCGTATCATCCGAAACAAGTTGGGCTACACCAACCCCATCATTGCGGTGTCTGCCTACGCTGATCAAAGCAACATCAACGACTGTTTGGCCACTGGCATGGAGACCTTTTTGGCCAAGCCTCTCAAGCGTCCTCAGCTTCGCGAGGTGCTCATCAATCTCGGAATCCAGGTGAAGGAGCGAAAGAAGTAGTCTAGCGCCGAAGCCCCCCATTATTTATTATATCTTATTTAATAGCATTTATCTTTACTCCAAGCCTGTGCCAATGTTGCTCGGTTCGCACCGGTTACTGTACCGTAACGCATTGTAGGTACATGCCAGTGCGTGCCTTAATAAAAAGAATGAAATTTCTTAAGCGATATTGCCTGATGCTTGCAGTGGCTAACGGCAGCTCATGCATGCACCCAAGTTGGTAGTGCCATATGTCCAGAGAGCCTCAAATTCTATTTGGTCGCTTTCCGGGTTGTTCGGGTTCTTCCGAACTATCGCCTATTGGGGCTAAAATAGGCACCTTCCGGAGATACAGGATCATGTGATGTGTCGGGAAGACGGATCATGCACGTTATGGCCTCATGGTGGTCTACCCCAACTTGGCGGTCGATCACTTGGTTGGGAATATTTTAGTTTTCAAACTTTATGGGGGCTGAGTACTTTGTAGTGAGGCAACCGAAATTTCAAGTTTGGGAGCAGCAGTCAGTCTCTGACAGAGAGCTGGTGGCCTTGATGGTGGTTTACGTCAGTTTTTGAATTTGGTTGCCTTGGCAGAGCTACTTTATCATGCCATGACACACGCCATCGGCTGGACCCGAAGTTTTTCCGCCTAAGGATCAATACGAAAATCGCTGGTTGAGGATTTAATTTTACAATTCATATGCATGCACATTGTTGTTTCTGCGATGAAAGCTAGTCTACAGAGGCTTCGCAGTACGATCATTTGAGTTTGGCCAACTCGGACTTGGAAATCTTGATGATGCTGATCAAAACGGCGAAACTCAGCTCCTTGAATTGACTCAAGCTACTGTAGGCTGCTGCCGTGCCGTAGCTTCTTTAGTAGGGTATCGTCCTCTCATTTCATAGAAAGCAGTTGCCCCTCTCAATGCAGTCTTGGATGACAACTGCGGCAGTTTTCCTGGGAAGATTACTCTCTTGGCTACAGTAATCAGAATACTGTGCGTTTAGCCGCTTCAAAGAGACGGAAGCTAAATTCTCGTTTACCAAGTGTGATACCACAGTAAGTCCTTTACAGTCGAATTATCCCGAGACATACCGGAGTCTCCTCACTGGATATGAATCCCGCAACTCCACCTTTTGCGCAAGACCGGGGTACACCGACTCTAGCGTGAGCTTGTCACTAATCACCAGCTACTAGCGTCTACTAGTGTCTTGCAATAGGTTCTAGACTGGTTGATGTGCGATGAGATGCAATGGATTTAGGAGTCAGGCTCATAATTATGAGCTATTACTGTTCACACCAATGCAAACTTACAAATTGGGGTTTGAATATGACGTTTGTCGCCTACAGTACAGAGTACTGTACTGTACGTATGTAGACGACGAACCAGTACGGACATACATACATACATACGTACGTACTCACGATCGTAGACAGCTTCGCAATACATGCCCGTTAATGCCGAATACAGTACGCACCACCTGAGTACTGTAATGATATTGACACATTCTTTGGCGGCTACTTGTCGTCAAACTGATACAGCAGCCCAGCAACCCAAGAGAGGGTGAATGTTTATCAGCTGATGTGGACATCTTCTAGCACCATGAAGGAGTATGGTGTGTGGTCAGCCTACCCGGATCACAAGTCTCCGAGAACGAGAGCTAGGAAACTACTTTACGTTTAGAGTGATCTTTAACGAACACTAAGTGCCTGGCAGGGTCTCTCTCTCTCTCTCTAAAGTCTGCTTATTTCATCCCCATCTGGCTCAACAGTCAAGGAACAGATACAGGGGAAACACAGTGTCGTTGTGTGGATGGACTTGACATGGCTGCCATGCGGTACAGCATATGCCCATGTCAGAGTGCGGTGCAGCCCAGCTTGTGTGGGGTGAGATCCTAGGCAGACCGAGATCTACATACAGTAAAAAGGCCCTTCGTAGTCTTCCCCAATCTCTGTAAGTTTAGGTTCAAAGCAATGGAGTCAGGGCAAATACAGTGCGTAGATTGGGAAAAGGGAGTCGCTGGCTGTGAGTCAGATGAACTAGTCTGATTGCAGACTAGAAGAGATCCGGGTAGAAATGCAACTGCGAATTGCCCGGAATTGGCAGCGCAGCCACCGGAAAGAGTCCGCGAACCCGGAACAGTCGTCCGAACGCAGACTACCAACAGCCCAGGGGTCATTGTCGTGAGTCTCACGATGCTTGTCACACGCACTGGCGTTGAGGCAGGAGCCAATTACAGCGCTGATGATAAATAACCTCGGAACTCTGAGTATTGAGTATGCAAGGCTGCCGGAAGGTGCAGCTTGTTAGGCCAGTGGATGGCGTGTTAGCTGCACAACGTGCAGGGTGGAGACATCAGCTGGTTAATTTTGGGATATATAATGAGAGCTGTCAAACTGCAGACACGTCACACACCCTCAAACCACCACCAATTACAACAATGGCCCTCACCGACGCCCAAACCAAGATCATCAAGGACTCTGCTCCTTTCCTCGCCGACAATGGTACCGACTTTGCCGCCAAGATGTACAAGTACATGTTCGCCACTTACCCCGAGGTGATTAAATTCTTCAACCAGTCTGACCAGAAGAACCTAGCCCAGCCCAAGATTCTTGCCCACTCCCTAGTTGCCTACGCTACCAACATTGACAACCTCGGCGTGCTCAGTGACTTTGTGGAGCAGATCGTCGTCAAGCACGTTGGTCTGCAAATCCAGCCTGAGCACTACCCCATTGTCGCTGCCTGTATCATCCACACCCTCAAGGAGATGCTGGGCGAGGCTGCCACCCCCGAGTTCATCGAGGCTTGGACCGTGGCTTACACCCAGCTCGCTGATCTCCTCATTGCCGCTGAGAAAAACCTGTACCAGAAGCAGGCTGACCTTACCGGAGGCTGGGAGGGTTTCCGAGACTTTGTCGTCACCAAGACCGAGGACGAGTCCAGCAACGTCAAGTCCATCTACCTCAAGTCTGCTGATGGCAAGCCTGTGTCCGCACCTATCCCCGGCCAGTACATCACCATGCTGCTCACCTTTGATGGCCAGGAGACCATGCGATCATACACCGTGTCCCAGAAGGTGACAGGAGATGAGTACCGAATTTCCGTTCGAAAGGTCAACGGTGGCCTTGTCTCCACTTTTATCCACGACGAGGTTAAGGTTGGCACTACCTTCAAGATCGCACCCCCAACAGGTCGGTTCACCTATTCCGATGATGGAAAGAAGGTGCTGTTCGTCGCGGGTGGAATCGGAATTACCCCTCTCATCTCTATCATTGAGGAAGTCAAGAACAAGGACTCTTCCGAGCTTATCTACTGTGACAGAACCCCTGAGACCCAGCCCTTCTCCAAGTGGCTCACTGATTCCAATGTCAAGACCACAAACATTTATTCCGAGAGCGACCAGAAGCGTCACATCACCAAGGAAGACTTTGCAAACGTGGATCTCGCCGGCTGCAACGTCTACCTGCTCGGCCCCCCTCCTTTCATGACCACTGTTCGAGAGATCCTTTCCGACCTTGGCTACACAGGAGAGATCAAGACGGAGTTTTTCGGACCTGTTCAGGTTTAACGCGTCGGAAAATCTTCTTGGCTCAACAGGGTTGAGCTGCCTAACAAGGAAAACATGGTGGAAAAATCCATGTGGGGTATTTAATTGAATCGACTAACTACTACTACTACCGGTACTTTACATACTGTGCGCAGAGCAACCAGCTGTCAAGTTGATGTCCAATCATGACTGAACATGCCTGTCAGAGATGACGTGTAGCTACTTTGGTACTCTGTACGGCACCCGCTGTCTCTCGGGTCATTTTTTAGAGCTGAAATGTCCACATTGACCTATATCTCTCCTACTAACCGTACAAAGTCACATTGTTTTGCAACTGCATTTTATAATGAGAGATCAAGAGAGACGCTCATAACTCTGTGATGGTTACCAGCCACCGAAAATGGCTCGTGTAGAAAAATAAGCTCGCGCTAGCTTATTCAAGGTGTCAAAATTTCAGACGAAATCGCGGGGTGTTGGTGACCATGGACGCACTCAACATGTTTACACAAGAGAGCGGAAATAAGGGACATCTTTTTGCAGAACTAAATACCCCACGTTTTTCCGAGGTTTTTTTCGTCTTGGCACGGAAAATCCGAGGGATTTCCCGACATGTTGTCGAAATGCGGTATACTGATCGCCATGACTCGAAGTACGTACCAGTGTGAGACAGTTGCAGTACATAGAATACGGCATACGCACTTCAAGTGGAGTGCATTTCATTTTAAAAAAACTCTGATTACAGGGTTGAAACATGAACGAAGCCAAATCGTGTTGTGGCTCCCGTGGATGTTTTTTTCTTCATTTCAAGTAGATTGTACCATGACGCGTTCATCACGTCTCGTTTTGGCCATGCAGTTTTCCCCGCTTTGTGGCGCAGCTATTGAACCACCTGCAAAGCTCCTAAGACCATTCTAAAAATTGTACTAAAACAAATTTTAAAATTATTCCGATCCCTTGTCTGATGCTGGTGGAGCCAAGAAAGCCAAGGCCTGGGGAAGTCGGTTCATGTGTTGTAGGCTGCAGAAGACATGATCGCGAGACTGACTGACAGCTCTCTGGCAACAGAAACAACTTGAGTCCATATCCCTTTTTTTTTTTGCAAGCAGCGGTAATGAATTTTCGCTTCTTAAGCTTGCTCGTATTACTGTTTAAAGATGCACTTGCCGCGCACGGCTATTTAGCTCATAGCATCAACGTTTGGAAGCATCAGATAAAAATACCATACACCTCCACGCGTCTGTAGTGTGACATGAGCTAACCGCGGTAGCCTGCACCAGCAGGTTTTGCCCAGCCGTCGTCTCTCCTGTACATGCAGCCTTCCACAGTTGCTCAACGATGCAACCATTTGTTGTGACCTAGTCCAGATCCAGAAGTTCCCCACACCTCTCCAGTATAAATATGGGGTGGTTCCACCTGCCATAATGTCCATCAAGCTACCTCAATCCTCGCCATGGATCTCGACAACTATCCCAAGCCTGACCTCTCATGGCCTAGCGTCAAACATTACTTCGCCACGCGAATCCCAACCCTCAAGCCTCCAAAGCTCACACCTGAGGAGAAAAAGCACATGAACCCCATCCCTGCTCTTCGTCTCCTCAATTGTAAACAGTGGCAGTTTGTTGCGGTGGCACTTATTGGCTGGACCTGGGATGCCTTTGACTTCTTCTCTGTCGGTGTTGTCGCTACTGAGATTGCTGCTGACCTCAACGTGACTGTCAAGGATATCACCTGGGGTATCACCTTGGTTCTCATGTTGCGATCTGTTGGTGCTGTCATCTTTGGTATCGCTTCTGATCGATATGGCCGAAAGTGGCCTTTCATTGTCAACAACATTCTCTTCATCGTTCTCGAACTCGGCACCGGCTTTGTCACAAATTACAAGCAGTTTCTCGGTGTCCGTGCACTCTTTGGTATCGCCATGGGTGGTATATACGGTAACGCTGCAGCAACAGCCTTGGAAGACTGCCCTCCTGAGGCCAGAGGTTTCATTTCAGGTCTGTTTCAGAAAGGTTACTCCCTTGGCTACCTTCTGTGTGTTTTGTTTGCCCGAGCCATTGTCGATAACTCTCCCTACGGCTGGAGAGCCCTTTTCTGGTTCGGCTCCGCACCCCCTGTTCTCATCATCATCTTCCGATTCTTCCTCCCCGAAACTGATGCCTACATTCTGTCGAAACAGAACGCAGAGAAGCAGGGTGTCGAGAAACAGTTCTGGCAAGGTATCAAACAAACGTTCAACACTTACTGGCTCATGTTCGTTTACCTTGTTCTTTTCATGACTGGTTTCAACTTTCTGTCCCACGGATCTCAAGATCTCTACCCCACCATGCTTAAGGCTCAGCTTGGCTTCAATAGCAACCAGTCCACCGTTACCAACTCCATTGCCAATGTGGGTTCCATTCTCGGTGGTATGGTAGTTGGTCATGCCTCATTCATTCTCGGACGTCGATTGACCATTCTCATTGCCTGTATTCTGGGTGCTGCTTGCATCTACCCTTGGGCCTTCGTCCATGGTCCTGCCATTAATGTTGGTGTCTTCTTCCTGCAGTTTTTTGCTCAGGGAGCATGGGGTGTCGTTCCTATCCATCTTACCGAGCTCTCTCCTCCTGCTCTCCGATCTTCAATGATTGGTATCGCTTACCAGCTGGGTAACCTCGCTTCTTCTGGATCCTCTACCATTCAGGCAACTATCGGAACCCAGTTCCCTCTCTCTGACAAAGACGGAAAGGTTAGACCTGGAGTCTACAACTACAGTCTTGTCATGGCCATGTTCATTGCCTGTGTTTTTGTCTTCCTGTTTATCGTCACTATCCTTGGACCTGAGCGACGACACGCCGATATGGTTGCTGGTGGTCGACAACAGAGCTCCGATGACGATGACGATTCGCAGAGAATTTATGATGAGGAAAAGGCAACAGTGATCGAGAACGTTGAGCGTGTCGATTCACCCACACCCTCTCCTCATAATGATGAGTCCACATCAATGTCACAACAGCAGCAGTACAGCAAGTAGTGCAATATTTAGTTTAATTTAAGAGTGAGTTTAAAATTAAAGCGTAATTTCAAAGGGCCCGAAAGGCACTCATCAAGAGTTACTGAATGACAGTCAAATAAGTCAAACAGAGTCAAAGTGATCAGACAGAAAAGTCACAAAGACAAGCCGAAAAAGTCTCAAGTCCCAAGAGTGACAAACGCCACCAACAGAGTACAAGTGTCAGTGTAATGAACCTTAATTAATTAATATATTACCTTCGAATAAAAAAAAATTGAAAATGAGTACAGGAAAGTCCATTTTCTACATTTCTTCGCCATGAGTCTTGCACTTCATTTCCATTTCCCAGGTTGCAATATTATATGTTGGTGAATGTCACTGTCCGTGAAACTGGGCCAAAATTGCAAAGTCAATGTCAAATATCAAAAACATTTTTTGCCACTTCCAGTGAATGAAGAAATGACAGGATGTGCCCAAGTTACAACCTTTTCAGCACCGACCCCTTACACAGTTCACATGGTCTGAAACAGAAATATTTACCAGACTCCCCAAAATGTCTTCTTATAATGGATAGTCCGTCATCTCTCGCTTTATACCGAAATGCATCTTGCTGTTGTTGCAACACACGCCCCCTTTGGTCACGTGACCAACGCGTCACGTCCGTCCGTGCTTAAATTACATGCAGAGTGAGTGGAGTTATAATAGCTTCAAGCTCACACAACCCCCCTCAACTATGGAAAAGGTTACCAAGTCGGTGGAAATTCTGGAAAAAGAACTGGCGACGCTAAAGGGGGCGTTGGACCAGATCCAGCCCTCTCCCGTTGCCGTGAAACAGGAATATCCCCACACACCTGGCACAATAACCAAATCTGACCTGCAAGAGGAGTACGACAAGCTCATTCTGTCCAACGCGAAACTCGTCAAGTTACGCAAAGGCGACATCAAATCGGTAAATCTGTGGAAAGATGCCCTTCAGGATCACAAGGCCAAGTTCAGCAAGGTCAACAAGGAGTGTGAAAGGCTGAAAGAGGAGAACCTGAGCCTTCAGGCTGAAGTGAAGCGGCTAAAGGAGAAAGCACAGGCTGAAGCCAGGGACTCTAGGGCAACTAGCAGACCAAACACTGCCGGTTATCAGTCGTCGTTTCTCACATCCAACGCCACTTGTCCGGAATCTGATGGAATCTCAACTGACCAGATCCGTGCCGAAGCGGCTGCTCGTCTGGAAACAGTTAGAGAACGTATTTCCAGCAGTCCCCCTCCACAAGTTGACACAAAGACGCTGCTCATCAAGGACTCGATCGACTTGGACGCGTTCAGTTCCGACAAAAGCTCTCCTTCTGTGGCTCGTGAAATCGACCCCGACCTTGAACATGGAACTAACAGACATGAGGGAGTCGTCTTCAAAGAGCCCAAATCTGCTTCTTCCGGTCTCATGAAGTGGCTCAAGGTGAACGACGACGACAGAGGCCCTGCCAGCAGTTCCAGTTCGAAGAAAAGGGCTATTGAAACCATTGATCTTGACTCTCAGGGGAGTCCAAAGCAAAAGAACAAGCAGAGAACAGCAGCTGAGGCTGCACCGGTTGATAACATGGGTCCAGCTTCCTATCAGCTGAACGACTTTGTCATCAATCCCGCTTATAACGGAGATTTGGACTACGCCTATGCTGAGACTGTACGGGGTTCAAAACGGCAATGCGAACATGGAGGTGAGTGCCGTCAATGTGACGAGTTTTACAAAATGGCTGGCCCAGGACTCGTTTCCGCTGCCCCTCAGTGGGCCATTTCGTCCAATGGCGATGCGGTTGATGAAAGGGGACGAAAACTGGGCATGGAGGAGACTATCAACGCCAGTAGTCGCCATCGAAACCGTTGGAAACGAGCACCGTCGCCCCCTGGGTTCTGGCGGTCGGATTTCCCCAACACCCAGGAGGTTGCTGAGGAAAAGAGACTTGCTGAGGAGACCAGGAGGAAAGAGGTGGAGGCTAGGTACAAGAGTGCCACTGCTGGAGGAAAGTGGATGTTCAGAGAGCACCAAAAGAAGACCAAGAAAGAGAGAGGGAGGAAGTGATGGGTTGAGGAGAGATTATTCGTGGCTTTCATGTACATTAGTCATAATTTAATTCAGTATTTATTTTTATTTGAAAAACCAAACATAGAGGTTGGTGATAACAGTGGATTCGGTATCAAAAAATTGAGGGTGTACCTTAGATCTCATAAATACCAATCACGAAATAACCAAGCTGGGACCTGGCCTATTTATATAAGTTGTCCGAAAGGTGACTTCAATCTGCTGACATACTCACGTGATTACAACAGAACACTGTTTAGTATATTGCCACCAAAATCGACTAGGGCCAAATCGACACATTGGACACCTCAGTTCATGCTGCCTTGATGTAATGTATCTGATCAAGTTATTTTTATTATTTTGGTCCTCTGTACTTTTTTTGCCATCCAAACATGTGTCGAAGTACCCAAAAAATACCCCGCACTTGAGTGCACTTAAAGACCGTTACAGTGTTACTTGAATCTGCTCATTACGATTACTTGACAAACCTTATTTGAATCAGTTTAGCTTCGAAATATCATGCATCACGTCTAGTCTCACACGGTACACTTTCACATTCAACACAACCAGCCATGAGCAGCGGAGGATACAGTACGCTGAAGAAAATCACCGACGTGGCCGTCTTTCTCGGCGCCACGGTGTCGATATACTATCTCATGAAGCGGGTGCTAGCAGACATGCAGCAGGGCAGTAACAGCGCGGACAACAAGAAGAAGACCTCGGCATCTCTCCGAAAACTGCAGGCTCGGTACCCCGGTATGGAGCTTGATCTGGACGAGTACGAGCGCATCCTGGTCCAGAGTGTCGTGGCCCCCTCGGAGATCAAGGTCGGATTCAAGGATGTGGGAGGTCTGGACGACATTATCGAGGATCTGCGAGAGAGTGTGCTATACCCTCTCACCATGCCCGAGCTGTTTGGTGGCAACCGGGGTGGGTCTGTCAATGAGGACGACGACGACAGCGAGACCAAATCCAGCTTCTCGGATCTGCTCCAGCCCCCCAAGGGTGTTCTTCTTTACGGCCCTCCTGGCTGCGGAAAGACCATGCTGGCAAAGGCCCTAGCCGCTGAGTCCCACGCCAACTTCATCAACATCAAAATGAGCAACATTATGGACAAGTGGTTTGGCGAGTCCAACAAGCTGGTCGCCGCCATCTTCTCCCTGGCCCACAAGTTGCAGCCTTGCATCATCTTCATCGACGAGATTGACTCCTTCCTGCGGGAGCGTCAGAGCACAGATCACGAGGTCATGTCCATGCTCAAGGCCGAGTTTATGACTCTTTGGGACGGTCTCACCTCCGATGGCCGGGTCCTGGTTCTTGGAGCCACCAACAGACCCAACGATATTGACAACGCCATTCTTCGACGAATGCCCAAGCGGTTTTCTGTCAAGCAGCCCACCGCAGACACGCGACGAAAGATTCTCGAGATCATTCTGGCTGACGTCGAGCTCGACGACGCTGAGTTTGAAATGGAGGTTCTCGTCAACTACACGGCAGGCATGTCCGGCTCTGACATGAAGGAGATTTGCCGAAACGCTGCCATGAACGCAGTCAGAGAGTACATGCGTTCCAACATTGAGGACGGAAAGCTGAAGGAAAAGCGAGACCAGATGCAGGTGCGACCATTGAAGACTTCCGACTTTATGAGTGCCTCTGTTGCTGCTGCTCTGCTTCCCAACAACAAGGTCCCCGAGGTTTCTGTGGATTAGTAATTTAGATAGACGTGTAGATATTAATAGGCAATTATTGAAATTAGGCTGTATATTGTCTTTTTGAAGCTGATCATTTAGAATCGTTTTTTCTGTTTCTTGATCCTTTCCTCTTCTTCATTCGTGACCCCTCCGTGGACTACTTAGGCCTTTAGGTTTCACCATGCAGACCTCTAAATTTCACATTTCACAATTCACAACCGCATCTTAGAAAAACACTACCACAAAATGCTGTCTCTTTTGCGTCCAGCAATGAGACTGCGACCTTCTCTGGCACCCCTCGCCGTGCCATCACATCGTCTGACCCGCTCGTTCCACGTCACACCCTTCTGTCGACAATTCAACAACTTTGACCCCTCGGATGAACTGGCACCAAGGATCTCCAAAGTGATTGATCCCGATAACGGTACAGCCGGTCCTTTCAACTCAAATCTGTTCAAAATCGCAGACGAGCCGCTGTACTCGGCTCCGGCGACTTTCCAGGTCGCTCTTGCCAAGAAATCAGCCTTTTCTGTCGGTCTGATTGGCACCTACGCCTCTTACCTCTTCTTTCACTATCCGCTTTTGCCTGACCTTGGCGGCTACGCTGCGCTGGCTCTGTGGATTCCTTTCCCGCTCGCCATTCACTTCCTTACACCCTACGTGGCCAAAATCTCCCGAATTTATCGACGAGGCGAGACCGAAACTCTGGAGAACATGACCAAAGATGAGACTGTGCTGATCGAGACCATTTCTCTGATTGGACGAAAGCCGCTGGCATGGATCATCCATCTGAAGGATCTCAAGGTCGTCAACAAGCGAGGTGGTTGGGCCAACTGGGAGTACACAAACCCCAAGACTGGAGACCAGCATTTGTTTTATGTCTCTGAAAGCAATGGTGGATTCAAGATGGACAGAATCTGGGGTATTACTGAGAAGAACGCTGGTATCGACAACGGACGATAGGAGACGGTATGAGGCGGAGGGATGGTATTGATTGTATATAACTGAATGAAAGATGACATTTATGTGTTTAGCAGCAGCTTCAAAGTAAAAGTCGTTTATTTTATGTGAAATTGGGAGCGCCTTTTTTATTTGAATTAGTTCTTTTGGCCCGATGTTCCCTAAATTACTGTAGAAACCGATGATCAGCAGTTCTCTCTCGTTGTACAGGTGATGAAGTTCACCAATCACTCGCTCGCGCAAAGTAAAGCCTTTTTTTTTGTAGCCTATTTTATTAATGCATCTCCTATATGTTACAGTGTCCTGTTTTTTGCCTTGCTTAACAGCTGGAGCTACAGCTTCAGCCTAATCTCCTTCTTGTACAGAACGAGAGAAAGGCCCGCAAGTGCAGCACAATAAGCTACCATGATCACCATGGTCTTGGCAGGAGAAGCCTCAAGTGTGTTGATAGACATGTTGATGAGTCCGGTTCCGATATTCGCCAGTAGGAAAATAACCAGGCCGTTGTAGTTGACAGCGTCGAGAGTAAGAGGTACTCGGGGTGTTGCCGGCTGCGAAGCTCGGATGGGCACAAGAATGACCTCAATGGCAGCATAGCAGCCGAGGAAAAAAGTGTTGTAGCCACAGACCCAGAGGTAGTAGGGCATGTTTACGAGTCGTCGAGACACGTTGATCTCCACAGTTCCGTCGTAGTATAGTCGAGCCACGTGGAAGAGAATGGAAGATATCGTGAGATACTTGATGATCTGACGGTATCTGAGATTATGCGGGGTTCGCTTTGAGTTTGCGGGCGTGGGCTCGGGTAGCTTGGTTCGCAGGATAACGGTTCCCACTGCTTGGCCAGCGAGGAAGATGGCCAGGTAGCCGAGGAAAGAAAAGATTCCCTCCTTGTTTTGGGAGATGATGTCGACTCGAGGAGCGGTAAGAATGTATTCCTTAAGCGAGGTCACGGAGAGTGCCACGTCATAGGCCAGAGCGATGATGACAGACTGTGCCATGAGAGGGATTCTGGTCTTCTTGAAGATGCCACCGACGAGGGTGACGAAGGGAGGCAAGAAGCCGAGCGTGAAAAAAAAGTTCCAGTGCACGCCGTACTCGCTGACGTGCTCCTGGTAATCGAGACTCTTGACGCTAATCAGCCGAATGACACCCAACACAAGCACGGGGAAGGCGTGTTTAAGCGATTTGACCATCTGGGGACCAAAAGGCTCCTCGGTTCGGGGTTTGGAGACCACGCCCATTGAAAAGACAAAGGACCCGACACCCATGTCCATGAGAGATGTGCCCCAAGTCTCCACCTTGGCAAATCGTCTAGGGAAGATGTTGAAGTCCACAGCTAGAATGGCGATACAAGTGATAACCATCATGGAGCCTCGGTAAACAGACAAGAATGGCATCTCCCGGTCTGCTCGCCTCACTTCCTTATCCTTCTCCTGCTGGAAGTCCGGTCTCAGCTCCTTTCGCTTCTTCACTCTGTCTCGTCTTCCCCAAATGTACCACACGGCAGCCGGCACCAAAATGAGCGCATTGAGCAGGAGCGGCTGGTTACAGTAGATGGTGACACTCAGAAGTAGGCCCAGCCAGTTGAGAAGAAAGTCGAAAATGACGAAATCAACATCCCATGGCGAATGGTCACCGTATCTTTTTCTCAACAGCGCCCAAGCAGCATAGGCGGTAAGATTAACACATGTGACCACGTAGATTTCTCCAATCGATCCTCCTGTTAATCCTGACACGTGTTCTTCTTTCAGCAGCTTTTGCGAAGACATTTGTCGGGTTGCTCGAGAGTATTGCAATTTTCGTGGAGAGCTGTATGATTGATCAAAGTTTACTGTACATGGCATGTCTGAATCCTGTGGGGATGTCACGTGCAGGGGTTGTTGAGTCCGTCAGGTCCAAGGGGAAGAGGTGGGAACAAAGGCGGGTGTGTTTCTCTGTTTGCAACAGCTCGAGAGGGGTCATTGTTTTGTTGAACGACGAATTTCAAAGAGTTTTGGTGGGATGACTGTTGTTGTTTTCGGGCCATGTGAAATGTTGAATAGGCCTGTCATCACCTAAAGTCAGGGGAGGAGATATATACATGTTTTCAAAAGAGCTGGCGAGTCGATAGGGCGTTGTAAAGCCGTCTACAGAGATTTCTTTTGCCCAAAATCACTACTTAGTACTTATATTTCACTCGACTTTGCCGACTTTTGTCGTGTTCCACGGGCCGAATTTCTTCCCTCGGTTGATAGTTGAGGATGCACAGGACGATAACTAAATTAACTTCAGTCCAGGCACAACAACTTTGAATCCCAACAATAGTCAGTACAACAGCTCAGTGTACAGTAAGTACGATTTTTTAACATATTTGAGGATGTGAATAGTGTCAGTGCTTTTGAACAGTCAATACCAGTAAAAATCACTTTTCAGAATTCGTTTACCTCCACTTGAGCTGTTTTTAGATGAGTTGCTTTGGCAAGTCAACTAAGACAATTAAGAGGATTACCAAACTCTGCACTGAAATTCAGAATTGGATTGAAAGAAAAATCACCCTCTGTAAACTAATAGTCATGTAGAAGCCAAGCCAACTACGTACACTGCGTACACTACGTATCTACAAAGTATGTACTGTCGTAGAGTCATTACTTGGCTACAGTACTGTAATGTATCGACCTTTTATTCTCAAATCAGCCATCAGCTCCATTGCATCTGATTCATGTCGCACATTGTAGTCAGTATACGCCTTGTATATGGGGTTAAAATGGAGATAGCAGAAATCTGAAAAGTGTATTCAGCTCGAAATCACTTTTGGCGCCAGATTGTTCTCCCTTTATACCTATACAACGTCTCAAACAAGAAATGGCCCGTCTTGCGTGGCTGAAAACGTCACATTCAATTACCCAAACTCAAAATCGCGGCGCATCGCGTATGGAAATTATAAGCGCACGTGCCCCATATTTAGAGTCACAAGGTCGGAGTAAAAAGGAGACTACAACGAGTAAAATGAAGGGGAAATGGTAGCAGATGAACAGGTCTACCACAAACAAAACCGTTAGCGGCTTTTATTTCCTGTTCAGCACCGTTGCAACCAGATCATTACCCCCCACAATACCCCCACCCTAGTTAGCCGCTGAACCTAATTATTCATTTCGCCCAGATATCGATGCATCTAAAAACTTGAAAAACCCCAAAAAGTGGTATAAAAACCACCGCACAGCACTCGCTAAAACACAAGCCACACACATGAACTGGTACGTCCGACTGCTCCAAAAGTACCCCTACCGAATGGCGGTGACGTCGACCTCGTCGCTGTTCATGGTCGGCGACTGTGTCTCTCAGCGATACTTTTCCGATAAGCCCTACGATCCCATGAGAACTGCTCGAGCAGGTATTTATGCCGTGGCTTTTGCTCCAGCTATGGCTGCGTGGTTTCGGTTTCTACACAAACAGCAACTGCCTCTTCTAGCCAAGGTTGCCATCGACCAAACGATTTTTGCACCCTTTGCAATCGGCTACTATTTCACAATCATGGGGGTGCTGGAGCAAAAGAGGCCCGAAACCATCTGGCAATCATTGAAGAACCAGTACTGGGAGACTCTAAAGTGCGGCTGGCTGATTTGGCCTGCTTTCCAGCTTTTCAACTTCGGAATGGTTCCCCCCAACTTTCGAGTTCTTGCATCCAACTGCTGTGGTCTGGTGTGGAACACCTTTCTGGCCTACCAGAACGCTAACAAGATGGAAAAGGGTACCATCACCGAGACTCTGGTTGAGGAGATCAAGGAAGAGATTTTGGAAGTCAAGGAGGAGGTTCTGGCCGAAGCCAAGG
Source organism: Yarrowia alimentaria (assembly GCA_900518985.1). NCBI lineage: Eukaryota > Fungi > Ascomycota > Dipodascomycetes > Dipodascales > Yarrowia > Yarrowia alimentaria. Next base: position 102,710 of record ULGN01000001.1, read on the forward strand.
TCATCAAGGGTATCTTCAAGCAGTGAAAACAAGCCAGTAGACTTACTGACATAGAATAGAATAGAATAACTTATTATAATGAGAAAGGGGTGATGAAGTACGGCTTAAGAGTACGGTACAACGAGGTGTACAGTTCATTCAGAAACATATCAGAGATACCATTGTTTCAAGATACACTTACATATTCACTGTGGTGTAACTGGTTTGACGGTTAAAATAAATTTAATAAATAATATACATGTATCAACGCTTGGCATGCAATGAAGGTACTCGAGTTTTCTTGGACAACCCAATTTTGTGTCGGGTATTCTGAAGAATAGCAGATAATGGTTGTGATCTTGATGCAAGGGTGGTGTTTTTCGGTTTTCCGGGAGTCTCTTGAGAGGTTTGATTTGCGTTGTTCTCTTTTTCCTCGAAATCCTCCTTTTCCTCCTCTTCATTCTTTTCATCCTTTTCCTCCACCCTATCAGCACCAAGAATCTCTTCCTTCTCTTCCTTCTCTTCCTTCTCTTCCTTCTCTGCCTCAGCCTCAGCCTCCTCGGCTTCCTCCTTCAACTTTGTCTTTTTACTGGGAGTAGCTTTTTCTTCATTATCATCATCGTCTGACTCCACAATGGATGCTCTTGTTCTCCTGGTGGTCTTTCTTGTTCGCTCGGGTTCGGTCTCAGGCTCAGAGTCCGTCTCTTCGACCATGTCATCATCCATCATGACATCTTCTTCTACCACTTCAACCTTCTTAGTCTTGGATTTGGCCTTTTTAAGTGGGGTCTTTCTAATGGCACGGCTTTGGTTGGTCCTAGCCCTGGTTCTGGATTTAGGCTGGTATGGCTTTTCCCCCTCTTCTTCCTCCTCTTCCTCCTCCTCTTCCTCCTCCTCTTCCTCCTCCTCTTCCTCCTCCTCTTCCTCCTCCTCTTCCTTCTCCACCTCATGTTTTCTGGGTCTTCCTGGCCTGGATTTCGAGGGTATTATGACTTCTTCAGCTTCAGATTCGCTCTGGGACTTGAGTACACGCTCTTCCTGGTTATCGTCATGGTCCACCTCCTCCTCTTCCTCCACAACCAAGGTTCGTCTCACCTTAGGCTTCTTTGGCGTTTTCGGCTTCTTGGCTTTCTTGCCCTTGTCGAGTTGTGCCTGTTGCTCGACGATGCGGTTGTTTTCCTCAATAACTCGGATTTTTTCCAATATCGTCTCTAGCTCCTCTTTTCTTTTTGCAGCCCCTTCGTCTGGCTGGTCATCATCAGACGAGGAGCAAGTGTCGGATTCCGCCAGGCTATCTGAACATTCGTCGTATTGTGGCTGTTCCAATGGCACGATCGAATTGTGTGCTTCTTCCTCCTCCTCCTCCTCCTCTTCCTCGGGTAAACTCAACAGACCACCTCCATATTCATACTCCTGACTTCCCAAAATAGCAGCCCCTGGACTCTCAGGGATACTGAGAGGTAGAGACGCTGGTGGTGGTGTTTGTACTTCCGGAGATGGAGAAGGTTGGGCCTCCCCGATTGCAAGGTCTAGACCTTTCGGTTCACTCTCTGAATCCCTATCTGAATCCGGGCCCGAATAAACAGGTTTGACTTCATGGACTTCAAGAGCCCCTGCGTCAGTTAACGTTGGCAGTGGCTGTTTTCCTGCTTCCAATTCCTCCA
>ULGN01000001.1:704372-907752 GCA_900518985.1 Yarrowia alimentaria
CCGTCCGCACTTCAATCCCGCTTTGGTTGAAGACAGGGTGTGAGGGGGACGCTAAAAAGGGACACTATATTTATTTGTACATTATTTATTTAGACTAACCAATATGATTTATATTACTCATGTGTATTGGAGCTTTTGAGTACGGTACAGAGTACTGTAGCTACTATGACCTGACACACTCTCAGGATCTTCTTTGAATGAATGTAGAGGTGGTTGATTTGGATGAGGATTATGCAAGCTGACGAAATACTCTCCAAGAGACACTTTTCAGAGCTCTCACTACTATTAGAACTCTCTCAACTCTCTCAACTCTCAAAACTTTCTCAACTCTCAAAACTCTCTCAACTCTCTAAACCCCACTACCATTGTAAGAGCACATTCCTTAAACCAATGTCATGTCCAATTTTTCAAATGAAATTGCACTGTACGGACTATACAGATCCACATACGGCACCAATTCGGCGATTGTCACATGGATATGAATCAGCTCATTCTGGTACGGTATGTGTAGCTGTACAACAATATATTTTTGTCATAATTTTCCTGATTTTTTCTTCGATTTTATTTTTTAATCTCATTTGCCAATTTACCCCCTTTATGCGAGCATTCGAACATTGTGCTGTAAATAATTACCAGGAACAGCTACAGACATGGGAATGGTTTGAATGAGTAGTAGGAGAAATACACAGTATATATCTCCAGTAAAAATATCCACAATTTACCAGCCGACTCGTTTATATGGGTTCTAGTTGCTGATGTGCAGCTCTATACTTTGGATAAAGAAGTAGAAGGACAAATTCAAAATGAAGACACTAGAGCAAATCTCAATCGAATCAAATTCGGATTCTACAAAAAATGAATCTTTTGATATCTTGAATTCCAGAACAGCGGCTTTATCTTGACCCCCATCACTGACCTTCAACTACACTTCAACAGGGTCCTGTGAGAATCAAAATGAAACATGTTGAAGAATCAAAAAGAAAGACACAAAAATTAGAATCACTAGGCATATAATCAAATTATCAACAAAATTCTCTCTGTGTATTTATTTCTTCTTTTATCCTTCTTTATCCAATTTGTCTCTTACTGTTTAGGTTCCGCTAACCTCATCGCTTTACTGTTGTCTATAGGCTCATACTAATTCAGAGAGAAAGAGACTGTATTTCGCAATGTCCAGGCATTTAATCCGATTATAACAGACATTTCCAGACGATTGCACTCTTCAGAATTCTTGTAAACCAACTGGAACGTTCTGTAAAGCTGAGCAAAAACCCCCCCACGCTTGAAAGAGCTGTGCTGTAGTAATTATCACCAGAGAAGCCAAAGCACAACTACAGAATGAACTGCGATTCAGAATATTCCAATGTAACTGTGAGAGAATTATTGCTGCTGTAGCATTCTTGATCTTCAACTAAAGACAGTCCATTACCGATCAGAGATAGAGAGGTTCTACGATAAAACCAGCTACAGAGGTGCCACAGACATCCGAGTTTTACCACTAGACTCAGAATCAAATTTGAAGTAGAACAGTCTTTTCAGATTGTCATTATCTCACCTTGAAACGTTTTCAACGACTGCCAGTCAATTCACATTATCATCCCATGATAAGCATCCATTAACTTCTTTGTACTCTTTGTTTCCTGATGGTTAGGATATTTGACTTGTCAAGTGTGATAATATTTTTGCACATAATTTTTTCACACAAATATTTTTTACAACCATCTGAATTAATAATGATCAAGTCAAGTGACCTCAAAAACTTCCATTCTATCAATATGCGGATTCCGAGAAATGCATTCGCTTCTGAATTGGATTCTGAATTGAATCCTGGATCCAAAAGTCGTACTTTCTCTTTTTTCAAAACCTCCTAAACATTCCTCCAATCTGGAATTGACATTCTCTTATCTTTTACATTCTCCTGTTATACACGTGTGTTTACGCAGTTGGCAGTCTTTTCCAACGGCAACTTTGATGAGACTAACATCCGTATATCAGCGTGATACGAGTGCCTTTGAAACGCGTCAGTTTTGAATTCAATCTCCGGTCCCTAATTGGAACATAACTCGGTGGATATCTATACTGGAGAGCCGAAAGTAGAATGAATCGATTCAGAATATCTCCGTGTCTTTGTTAGTTTTTGAATTACTGTCATGTCTCTCCAATTGCGCAGTTTGCGACAACTTTTACATGTGCTTTACTCCTATATAGACGACCTGCCAAACAGACCCTTGAACACGACCAAATAGTAGCCCTACAAAGATTCAGCCACCACCATCATGATCAGCATCACTTTCTACGACAAACGCGACTTTCAAAATCTCCTAAAACACGTCTAAAACATCCTTTACATGGGTACACTTGTTTTCATATTACCCCTACATAGTCTCAAAGCGTAAGTTTACATCTGGGGTCTAAACATGTCCTACTAAATGACGCCAAGAACATATTACTGCGTTTTAATTTACATCAACGTGACCAGAATCGCATTTGGAGACGAATGCACTCTTCAGAATCTCTACAACCCGCCCAAAACGTCCTGTACAGACATTTGCAATAACCCACCATTTCATCCACACTAACCCCCCTACATGTTTCATGCATTGTTTCACCTGACAAACACCTGTATCATGTCTCAGATAGCTTCAGCGCCTCTTCCAGCACCACTACGACATCAGATTGATCAAATGCGTCTTTCGGTAGTTGTTGAAACAATTTTCTCTGACTATTTTTTTCTTGTTTTCTGCTTTCGGGAAGATTTGTCTCCACCTGATTTTTTAGTCGGAATTCAGTCGGCCCCATTTTCATGCACCCATGTACACATGTTGGCAGGAGTCAATTACCTAAACCATGCACGTTTTTGATTCGTAGGTGGTCGTTCTAACGAGCTGAATATGCGAGATATGGGGGTTTTGAGCAGCGCCCTAGCCTGGAAATTCGATTCTGATGCGAATGGTGCCATCAATCGTCCACAAAAACCGCTTTATGATCGTTCAATACCTCCATAACCCCCCCTCCCCAATTAATGCAAGCCTCATGTATAATGTATGGAGGCTGCATGGAAACAAAGTGTGGACCCCAAAAAAAAATATAATAAATAAAAAAAAGTCTGCGCAGGGGCAGCTGAAAACGGTTGAGAACGTTGGGTGTTTCAGGGGTGAAAGTAATCACTACTATCACGTTCGGATTCAGCTTGCCAAAAAAATAAAACCCTTCAGCACCAGCTGCGACATTGAACAAAAACGAAAAAAACCACCTCGAATTCCCGTCAATGACGGAACCACGTAAATCCGTCCATCACGTAAATCACGATCGACATTTGCACCCATGCTACACGCCCACCCTGCATGTGAAACACGTCGATCGTATGGTAGTCTTCAGAGCGGTCTAAGGGTGTGTGAAGGATGATCGTCCAGTCTAGTGTAGCTGTTGTGTTTCCTTAGCGTCGTGATCTCCCGATAATCTACCGTTTCCGTGCCCAGTGTCTTGCAGATATTATATGCCAACGTACTCACGCTCCTTGTTGACGTTGGTATGTGGGGAGAGACATGTGTGTTCATGTGTTCATGTGTTAAAAGCTGTCATGTCACCCCTTGGCGTCGAAAAGCAGTGCTCCCCAAAGTGTAATTGCAGCCATCTGGACGGCCGTTACTTGACATTTTTAGGGTGGTAGAACCGGTAAAAAGTAGACGGTTCGACTCAGCGGAACGAGGCGAACAGCTGTGGCTACTCAGATTTGCTGCCGCACAAGTACTCGCAGCGTTACTCCGCCCCACTTGCCTTTCTCCAATGTCCCCATGCGCATGCAAAGCATACTCCTGCACTAACCGCGGAAGATCATCAGAGAGCTATCAAACGGCACACAGCCTCACGTGTCCCAGAGGCGCACACACGGTTATATATTAGGGTGCGGCCGCCCTCACTCTCGCACTCCGTACAGCATTGGTCGATTCGTCGTATTTTCTGGCCAGGACCGAGTCAGAGAACAATGTTGGCCTCACCATTCGAGCCTCAAGTGAGCACCTTTAGTGGTGACCGGGGAGTGGAGCGAGACGTGGGACGCGACCTGCGGCGGGAAATCAGCTACACAAAGCGCTTCGACATTGACACAAACACGGACTCAAAAATCGACCTGAACAGCGATCTGCGCAGCGACCTGGACATGGACAGAAAGCAGGACGACGTCCGAGCCAACAAGGCCCACACCTACCCCAACTACATTTCCGAGCAACTGTCAATGGCCCACGTGCCGCTGTTCGTCAAGAGATCGCCCGCGAAACTGGCCAAAAACATCTTCACCAAGGTGACACCTCCGCCGAACCCCGGGTCGGCCTGGTCAGACTCAGACGGCAGCGAAAGCGACTACGGAGCAAACAGCGTGGGAGACTCGGACACAGACGTGGAGGGCTGCCAGAGCCTGCCCAAGTACGCGGATTTGACTACCGCAGAAAGCCCCAAGTCCAGCTGCTCGCAGTTCACCGTCCAGCCTCCAGCAAAAGACAAACAGGGCCCTCGAGCGGATAAAAAGCCCGTTTTGCCCATCCTGACACCCTCGGAGACAGTCATGGAGCGATACGCGCCGCTGGAATGGTCAACCGAGGCCCTGGAAGCGCTCAAGTCGGCTCTGGACAAGCGGCAGAGAGTCATGCAAGAGGCCGGTCTTTCTCATTTCATCCAGATTCAGGCATTGCATAACTGTCTGGAAGATGTCGCCTTTGGAGTCAACCTGAGGGGGGCAGTCTAGCCTCGAGTGGTTTTTTTTCGGCTTTCACTATTTATACCTCTTTGGCCTGTTACAGTCTGATACAAGACAGAGCCATTTAGGAGCATTAGCATAGAACAATAATATTATGATTTTTCAACAGGGTATGTTGAGCGAACTGTAGTTGAGATGAGAGTTGAGATAGGAGTTGTTAGTGTATATAACAGCAGTGGACAGTGAGCAGAATGGTTAATCTGTCTCTTGTTTCTTCTACTTTTTCCCCATTTTTTCTTATTTTATTTTATTTTATTTTTATTTTATATTTTATGTTTTATTCTCCAATTCCAATCTTCTTTTTGGTCGTACACTTAAAAACAACATAACACGACAAACCCAGAACAAACACCAGAGTTACCATAAATGCCGCCATTAAATCCACTTTATAATACCTAAAAAGTCCTTAAAAGCGGTTAAAAGCAACTAAAAGCGGTTAAAAGCGATAAAAACAGAAATTTGACCTGTCGAGTTGGGTATGGATATGGCAGTCTTCAAATAAGGTTCAGCTTACCTCATCATTTCTCAATGACCTGGGATGTCCATAAACGAGTGATTGAAATGACACCACAAGTCGCGGCAATGATACTATAGCCTTAGAACCAAAAAATGTAAGATTGTGTATAGCGACTGCATTTAACGACAGCTATTTGGTCGGTCTGAATTCTTTTTATCCATCCAAAAGAACAGAGGTACCATAAAAAATACCATAAGGAAACTCCCTATTGACACATCCTAAATAGTTACTGAGAAACTCCACAGAAACGAAACCAACACCCCCGGACTCGCAAAGTCATTCCAAAGCAAACGCACTCTTCAGATTCCCCCCAAATCCTCTTGAACACTCGTTTAAGAGAGACTCGGATCGCTCAAGAAATTCATGTAGCTCTCTCCACACCGAAATAAGGTTTTCACTAGGGCTGGGGCTAAAACAGAGTTTGATGCTCACGTTTTTCTCGAAAATAAACAGTCACAATTTTCCAAATCCATCGACAGACATTACCCAACGGTGCAGACGCGCGACACGACTAAACGGTTCCACGAAACACGAACACGAACTAGCTTCGCGTCACGAGAGGGAACCCACGCGCGCGTTTCCAGCACCTATAGTAAATTTGATTATTCTTTATCGCATCTTTCCCGCCGACCGACCAGGGCTACCATGTCCGACGACAAGGAAGACGAGGTTGAGCTTTCGGCTCTGGAGTCGCTGATGGAGCGAATCCAGGCGCTCGAAGGCGACCAAGACGGCGACCACGACGGAGACCACGAGGCGGTTCAGTTCGAGCCCTTTGACGGCCTCTTTGGCCACGAAGACGGCGCAGGCGACGGTCTCGAGACGCGTCAGGACGAGTCTGGCGTTCTCGAGGGTCCCCAAGACCTTTTGCCGGTGGAGCAAGGAGACGGAGTTGCTGGAGCGGACGGAGACGCTGGAGGGGCTCGCCAAGATGCCGCTGCTTCCGTTCCGTCCAACGGCCAGAGTCAGGAAGAACTGGACCTGAACGGACTGCTGGCCAACGTCCAGAGTCTGATTGACGGAGGGTTCTTCGAGGGCCAGTCCGAGGGCGTTCAGGAGAACCAGTCCATTCAGCAGATCCAGCAGGAGCCGTTCCAGGTAGATTACGACCAGTCTGGTGTTCCAGAGGTTCCAGAGGTTCAGGCTGAAGTTGAACAAGAGGTTCAGCCAGAGCTTAAGCCAAAGAGTCAACCAGAGACTCAGCCAGAGACTCAGCCAGAGACCCAGTCCGAGCAAGCTGAGGCGCAGTCCGAAACACAGGACCAACTCCCGTTCACACTCTCCTCTGAACTCTCGGAAAGTCTGGCCACAGTCACCAAGGAGCTGGGTGTCCAGGAGGACGTTCAGGACGATCCTGCGGGGGTCTCGGACGCGGACACGGACGTTCCAGACGCCGACGACGCCCTGGCTGCTCTGACCGAGGCCATCAACGCCCAGGCCAGCAGTCTAGCCAACGCCGAAGCTGCCGAATCCGAGGCCCAGGCGGTAGTCGAGGAGGACCAGGTGCCAGAAACCCGTTTCGAGTCCTCCAACGAGCAATTCACCGAGTCCGAGGCCAAGGAGGGCGAAGCTGAGGCCGAAACCGACATTTCCCAGGCGGTTTTCGCTCTTTCCGATGCCATTTCGGCCCACAAGCCAGAGGAGGAGTCAGCCAAGGAGTTGGAGCCTCAGGAGCCACAGGAGCCGCAGCAGGAGCAGCAGCAGGAGCAGCAACAGGAACCTGAGACCAAGCCCGAGTCGCTGCCCGAGCCGTTATCCGAGTCCCAGACCCAATCTCACGGTATTGAAGCCACTCTCGAGGCTGCCCTTGGAGCTGTCAACGACGCTGTGGGCGGACAAGAGCAGGACCAGAGCCAGGTCCAGGACAACCAGTTCCAGTCCACGCTGTCGGAGCTGCAAAGAAGCCTGGAGTCGCAATCCGCAGCTTCCCTGGAAGACCACATTGACCCCAGTCTGCAATCTACGCTCCAGAGCGTCATCCAGAACGCTGTTCAGAACCTGGAGTCCGCCGAAGACGCGGGCCAGAGTCTCGGACGCGCCAACGACACCTCCATGATTGATCCGGAGCTCATGGGCCAGGGACACTCTGAGCCGCAACCCGGGTCCGAGTCTCAGTCTCAGTCCGAACTGCTGACTCAGGCGCTGACTCAGGCGCTTTCACAGTCCCGAGAAAAGGGCAAGGAGCCCGCCGACTCGGGCGACCAGCCCTTCAACCTCGATTTCGGCGACATTGAGAAACTCATCACCCAGAGTCTCAACGAGAAGCGGCGCGAAAGCGTGGGCACGCGCAAGGAGAGCATCAGCGACATTACGTGGCAGCAGCTGCAGCAGCATCTCCACGGTCTGCAGCAGGGCGAGGACGAGGCTGTCTACGAGGAAGACGACGACGACCAGGAGCCGCAGCATTTCCAGAACCTGAACTTGAACCAGCAGCACCAGATCCAGCAGTTGCAGCAGCTCCAGCAGCTCCAGAGCCGCCACAAGTCGGTTCTCGGACCGCGGCGGCCCCGATCGCCCCAGCCCGACCACGAGCAGCAGCTGAAGCAGCAGATGCACCAGTTTCAGATCGAGCGGCCGTCTCAGGCCCAGCAACAGCAACTGCAGGCCCAGCAACAGCAGCAACAGCAGCAGCAACAGCAACAGCAGCAGGTGTCTCAGCAGGTGTCGCAGATCAGCCAGATGGCCCAGGTGACCCAGCCACAGACAACCCAGCCGTCCCAGGTCACCCAGCCGTCCCAGACGACCCAGCTGCCGCAAACCAGAGACGAAAACATCGCCCCAGCCTCCCACTTTCAGTCCGAAGAGGAGCCGATCAACGAGATTCTCATGAACGCGCTGGCAATGGCCATGGACGAAGACGGAGAGACCCAGGGCGACCAGGGGGTCCAGGGCGACCAGGGCGAGCAAGGCGATATCGATTTCACCAAGTTCGACGGCCTGGAACACGAGGAAAGCGGCGACAACCTGTCTCTGGACCAGGAGTCGTCGGCCGCGCTTCTGGAAACGCTCATTTCGTCCGGCGTGAACGTGGACCAGTCGTTTTTGGACCAGCTTTCGTCGTCGGCCGGCAAAAACGACCAGAACGAGCTCATTCGCCAGAAACGAGCCGCCATGGACCCGATCGAGCAGCCTGCGTCGTCCAAGCGGTTCCGCAACGACGCCCAGGTGGCTGCCAACCAGGCGGACGCCGAAGACCCCATTCTGGCGGCGTTTCTGCTCGCCAAACAGGTCATTTCGCAGTCGCAGCACGACGACGACGAAGACGTGTCTCCGGACGCCATCGAGGCCATCCAGGCGGCCCTGGACAGTCTGGGGCCGGCCGAGGGGTATCCGTTCTCGTCGTCGCTGCGGCAGGGCCAAAAGACCCACGGCTACTCGGAGCAGCACCGCGAGGAGATCCGCGAGGCCAACCGAAACCGGAAAAAGCAGTGGCGGGTGGTCAACTCGGACCGAAACAAGGACAACGACCTGCGGTGCCGCGTGCACAAGCGGGCGGCGATCAAGTTTGGCCCCGACGACTCGCCCGAAAAGTCCAAGTGGATCGATGTGGAGTACGCCAAGCGGAAAAAGAAGCGGCAGGAGCGAAACGAAAACGCGGTGCGCAACCGCATGGAGGAGCAGTTTCTGCCCGGCGCCGAGGACCTGCGCACGCTGCTGGAGAGCCTCGGCAAGAACGACGCGCTGGAAAACTTCAACAACGCCATCTCGTCGCTCATCAAGGACCCCAAGCTGCTGCAGGAGATCACGACCAAGGTGCACGAGGGCGGCAAGGTGCTCAACGGCTCGCTGGAGGGCATTGCCGGCCTGCTGACGGTCAACCTGCCCGGCTCCAGCTCCCACAACGCGCGTTCGGGCGGCATGGAGAGCTCGGGCGGCGGCAAGATTCTGTCCTTCAAGCTGGACCACCACAACCACGCCGCGCCGTCGGACGTGGCGCTGGAGGCCGCCAACAAGCCCATTTTCAACATCCACGAGCCCGTCAAGGATCTGCCCGAGTCGCTGGCTGCGAGCTCCGTCTCCAGCGCCGTGTCGTCGCAGCAGTCGTACCTGCCCTCGCTCTCTTCGCTGTCGTCGCTGTCGCCAGTGCTGCCCATGCTTCCGCCAAGCAAGCCCAAGCCCCCCAAGCCCACAAAGAAGGTCGAGGACATGACCATGGACGAGCGGCTCGAGTACATTATGCAGACGGACCCCGAGGACCGGGTGGACCTGAAGCGCGAGGAGGACGAGCCGGCGGTGGCGGTCATGGTGGACCCAAAGTTCGAAAAGCAGCTGGCGGCCATCACCGGCGACGTGGAGCAGGTGCATCTGGCGCCCTCTATTCCGGAGCACCGCCCTCCGCCGTTCTGGAGCAAGTCTGGAGCCGGCAGCATGGGCGGGTCGTCTGTGGGAATCATGTCTCCGCCCAGAGCCATCCCGCCAGTGTTCAAAACCCACCTGCTGGGCGACAAGGTGTCGTCGGCGATCAAGCCGCCGCAGTACAGCGTTCCGCACCGGGCCAAGGGCGGTACCGACTCTGTTTCGGTGCCTCCAAGAGCAGACAAAAAGGCTGCTTCTCTGGGCTTTCCGCCAATGCTAGCGGCCTTCAGAGACCGATTATAGAGCGGAGGAGAGTGTTTTATTTATCTGACGAAAGTCGTATTTATTAATTGATTATATTTTTAGTGTTTTAATTGCATTGGTACAGTACTTGTGAGGTTGGGGTCTGTGAAGGGCATCATGTTCTTCACCATGTTCTTAGAATCACAGTCAAGAGCTTGAATCACGTGACTTGTTTTTTTTTTATTTTTTATTTTCCCTTTTTGGGCCAGATTGAATCTCACCAGGTTGATCCCAACAGATCAATAAAAACCAGCTGGAAATTGCGATTCTTTTGGTACCAATGAGCACACTATCAAGCTGGGGATGGGACGGTTTGACGCTAGCGATGAAACACGCTACCGAGATAATGTTTGACTTATGCATGCATATTCCCGGCTACAGCCGTGTGTCTTTATCAGAGGAGATGACGACTACTTCCAAGGACTTGAAAGTAATGTCATGGATATTCTGAAAAGTGCGTTGAGTAGAGCAGCTTCTTCTGACCAGAATGGTGCTAGTTATTTGTTTGTGAGAGCCTTCAACGGTTTTATAGAGTGGGCTGTTGGGCCATGTCTCACGCTTAAAATAATACGAGCTTCCCCAAACAGATTGTTTCTACCAGCCCATCAACGGGTTGCACATGGACGAGTGAAACAAGAGCGTCAAGGTTTGGTCAAACGTGATAAACGTAAACCACCGAAGCAGGGAAAGTGGATCAGACGGTTTAGGCAAGACAGGGGTGTCTTTTTGTTCAAAACAGGAGTTTCAGTGTGACACTATGATTTGTGAATCTCAACAGCTGAGAATCGTTTTGGCAAGAAGAGAATGAGAATCGTACGGCGCTATCAACCGGAACTCATTCATGACGTGCGTGTGCTGCTGAACTGATTTTCTGTCGTTTCTCGTTTCTATAATATTTATTTATTTTTCCACCGAGATATTATCGCACCATCGCTTATCGCCAGTTCCGCATTCGTGTGCATGTCGTATTTGTGCCAATATTTCTTGGACCATGTGGAAAGATCGACTTGAGAACCACAGACATCAGTGTTTGGATTGGAGCTATATAAACTGTACTGGAAGACTTAGAATTGTATTTTCTACCAGATGCACTTTTCAGATTTTGTATACCATCATTATAGAACACGATACAAGAGACAGCACGTATGGACACAAGCATTTCGAACCATGTGGGGTATGTCCCAAAGATCATTTTCATACCAATTTAAGTTTGAACTGAGTGAGGAAGAGAAATATTAGTGGGCGCTTCTTTTTCCTTAAAAGTGACTCGATTCAAAAATTAAAAGCACTGTCGTACTCAGATTGCTACCAAAAGCCACCCCAAACTTTCAAATATCTTCCAGGCCTTCTATAACGAATTCCAAACGGACTTTTGCGCCTCCCTGGTACCTGCACCTGCAGCCGCTGTTCCTACTTCTAAACCTTAATATTGACACATTATCGCCAATCCGCATGCAGTCCAGCTGCACCAGCCTCTCCCGCTCCAAAGTGACTTCTTTACGCCAAACAAGCAAAAAGCGGCCATTGCAAGGGTGCCACAAAGATCTGGAGCTCGTGAAATAATAATTCTTGATAATATGTCGTCGGAAACGTCGATACGGGGCGACAAGTTGTGAAATATTATTCAAGGGCCTGTCACCAGCCCTGGGGTTGGAGGATACATAAACATGGTGATTTCGGCCACAGAACGACCAGGACACTTTCTTGCATCTCTCTGTCGGCATTGAGCAACCTCTACAGGCAGCAATCAGCATCCCGAAGACACCATGAAGATCAATTGCCTCCTTCTTCATCTCCTGGCCATGGCTGAGGTGGCTCTAACAGCACCGACTTTCGCCAAGAGAGCCGGATCAAGAGCCCTCAAGATGTCGTTCGACGTGGTAGAAGGCCAGTCCAACAAGTGGAACGAAGCAGGCTCTTCTCCAGCTCCTTCTGGAGAGTCATCCGGTGGGGAGTCCCTTGGCTCGGCTCTGGAGAACATGGGCTACTACTACCGGGTCAACGTCACACTGGGAACACCAGCACAGCAATTTTCGCTGTCCCTAGATACGGGGTCGTCGGATCTGTGGGTTCCCGGAACTACCAACAGCCAGTGTGAAAATCCTCTTTTCACCAGCCGGGGAGGACGTTGCGGAGACAAGAGAAACACATTTGACAGCACGGCATCCAGCACCTACAAGCATATCAGCGACGACTTCTCCATCACTTACGGCGATTCTTCATCGGCCTCAGGGTCCTGGGCTACCGAAACACTCACTTTCAACGGCCTAGGCCTGCAGCTGTCTGACTACACCTTTGCAGTGGCTTCGGGAACGACATCCACGACCAATGTGTTTGGAATTGGACTCAGAGGTCTACAGGCGTCTAACGACAGCTTCCCAGGCCGTCCCGAGACCCAGAAATTCACCTACTCAAACTTGCCCTACCGTCTAGCTGAGCAGGGTATCATCAACACCCCGTCCTACTCGCTGTGTCTGGACTCTCTCAAGGCCAGCTCTGGCACCATCATATTTGGCGGCGTGGACATGTCCAAAATGTCAGGTCCGCTAACTCTGCATCCACTCATCAATTTTCATCCGGAAAACCATCCGGATCCCGTTTCTTTCTTCATCACTCTGGATTCGGTAGACTTGGTAGGGGGAGCCCCGCTCAATGCTCTCAATATCACCTCTGCTGCGCTCCTGGACTCGGGAGCTACCATGACGTACCTGCCACCTTCCTCCTGGGCAGTTCTTGCCGATCGATTTCAGGTCCAATTTGACACCCAGAGAGGCTTCAAGGTCGCTAAATGTTCATTGGGACTCTCTGGACAGTACCTGGAGTACTCTTTTCAGGGATCCAAAATCAGAGTGCCTGTTTCCGCACTTCTAGACCCCCTCATCAACTCCGATGGGTCTCCGGTTGTGGTAAAGGGAAGTGCTGCACCTGGCGAACCTCTTTGCAGATTCCTGGTGGCTCCAAACGCCAACGACGAAACGGGAACTAGCACCATCATCCTGGGTGACTCGTTTCTGAGATCTGCCTACGTGGTTTACGACCTGGCAAACTTTCAACTTGGTCTGGCTCAAGCTGCGACTTTTACGGCTGCCGCTCCTTCTCTGGTGGTGGATATCGACGAAGGAGGAATCCCTGGGGCTCGAAAGGCGTCTCTGAGTTCGACTTGGCAGGCCAACACGCCCATGCCCACTTTCCATGGTTATGTTGCTCCTAGTGTTGAGCTGAATTGGGTTTGAAGTTGGTATTAATAGGGCATGGCATGGCGAGGCAAGGCACGCAGGCGTGTTTTTTTATATGAATTCAATGGTTTCGAATTGTAATTTGTAGGTGCCTCATGATGTCGGACGTACCTAATGTACTAGCTAAACAGGAGTCTCATGGGGCCTCTCATCCAGAAAATATATTACCTGCCTCAACTATTCCAGTTGTCAAACTTCCCGTTTGGGTTGGGGATGCCTTGATGCGTTTGGGGCGCGGTTTTTCGAGCACTTATAGTTAAAGCAGAATCTCACTCACATCAGGTTCTATGAACGAATTCCCTAAAAGTTCTAAAACGTTCTATACTTGTTTTATACTCTGAAATCGCCAGCAATATGCCACGAGTACCAGTACAGTGCCCTACATCCCACACTGATAAGTTTCATGCATGGTGGTTTACCCGAACCTCCTAACGACATAAAAATGAGGCCCACAAAGTGTCACGGAGTTACACATGTGCTGCAAGAGAACAAGACGCCAATTACGAGGCCTGAGAGACTGTGAATTGTCAGAAGGCTTTGCCATTGAATGAAGCGGCTACTGACACCGGAATCGCAACCAATGATTCCTGCTGTCCCGCCAACTCACCCCATCCTCTCTGTGGCATTTTTCTGGCTTCTGACGTGTCTCGTTGACCCCAATGCGGACTCCTTTTGTGCAATAGTTTCAAGGCAACTAACATACAACACAAAGAACCGAGATAATATAAATACCCCACGATACCCCCCTCAAACCGGTATCCAGAAAAGCTGCTCCACGACCCCTTGCCAGTGTTCCCACCGGATCATTGGCATGTTTTTGATTATGGCGAAAGGGACTGCGAGTCCACCCCCGGCGCTTTTGTACCCACAATTGCGTCACCCTTTCTGTGCTCACGGCTGAGTCGATCTGGATCAACTTTGTGTTTACTAACCCGCCCCACATCAAGTATCCCTTCTAAAGTGAGTATCCTGAGCTGGCTGATGGTGGCTTTCAACTACAATTTCCCTCCCCATAGGCCTGACTTCTACCTACAAAATCACAGCTGAGAGACGCTCATTGTGGGGATTCCTGATCAGTTTCCTCACTTTGTTTGCGTCTCGCGTCATCCCCCAGACTTCTGATCAAAGTCTGGGGTTCTTGACAAGCTGATACGCTTTGCAGGCTGTTGGTCTCCTATTCTCATCAGTTACTAACCCAGAATTATGGTACAGGCCTACGACGTGAACAGGCAGATGGAGGTGCAGCCCCTAGAGTGGAGGGGTAGAAAGGGAGGAACCAGAGGTGCTGTCTTGCCCATCAAGACGGCTCCAATCTCCGCTCAGACGATTCACAGCAGGAACTGATGATGATGAGCAGAGGCGTAACTAGGCTGTCGGTTTTTTTCGACAATAGCACATGTTTACATGTTTTACGTGGTTAAGTCGAGCGTGCTGAGATTTACACGTGTAATTTAGATACCCATGAGATGTCCTTTCACCCATTAAAGAGTACAGTGTGTAGTCGTCATTCCAGCAACGCTTTAATGTATGCCTGCCTCCAAATGTGACTTGTTGATCCGGAAACATTCTGGTAGAGCAAAGCATGCTGCGTTCCTTTCCTCTGTCAGTTGACCTTAGCCCCAGCATAAACTGGATCCTGATCTGATGGTGGTCGGGTGATTACTCAAGAGCTCGCCATACAGTGGTAACATACCCATCTCTAAGATTATAATACACAAGGCTCGTTATTCGCTTTCATGTTGCACTGTAAGGGTTGAAAACTATTATGATCATGATATTGGCCTCCTAGCAGCCTAGGAGCCTAGACATTTCAGCAACACTGCCACACATGTCATAGAACCACACTCACTATTCCACAGCAGTACCGGAACTGCAGAGTACCAGTTTTATTGCTTGCGATGCTCTACTCAGAATTTCAATGAAGCGAATACTGACGGAGTATCCCAATCTCCCTTCGTCCTGCAGCATCACCAGCACATTACCTTTTAAGAACGTCATTTAAAATGCGATAAAACGCGAATCACTTAAATTCCGAAAATGCACGTGTCTGAGATGAGCACGTGTATTTTTCCAGATTTGTTTTAGTCGTGAATTAATTGAAACATGCTCTGAGACAACAAAACTTAGCTTGGTTGGAGATTGACACCGCAGGAAAAGAGTGGCATTGGGCTCAATTTACCAGCTATCGGAGTTCTGAGAAAAGGAAGTTGAGGAGGGTATGGAACTAGGTATAAGTGTGTTTTCCGATATGAGATAATCCCACTCATTCCTAATTTATTGGGCGTTACAAATAAACGTATTTGGCGACTCAACCTTTTTTGCTCTATCGTTCTATAAACTCAAGGAAGGCTGGTGTGAATTCGGCAGCATATGACAGCATGATTAATGGAAGACATACAGCATTAAGGCCGTCCCGCGATATACTAGATTTGATTATTTGTTCACTTATGTGTATTGATTTTGTTTTTTCTTTATTACCATGATTTTTTGCCGTATTGAAGAGGAGGTCGTCGGTTAGCTCAGTTATGATCTTAAGGAATGATTTTGTAGCTGACAACAAATAGATGAGCAGGTGGTAAATTGATAGAGTGAATCAAATAAAACAAACACCAACGTATCCAGAGTGAGATTTGACAACGAATGCACTATTCAGATTTCAGACAATGCCCCCACAATACTGTTACTGTATGACTTTATCACAGTAGCTTATCCACCTCGTAAACGACGTTCTCGGCCAACTCCGCAAACTCTCTTATCGATGCTAAAAATATGGCAGCACCATAAACCTCATGATAATGGGGCTAAATTGCATGTGGCTGACAATGTATCAGCAACATTAGTATTCTAAACAGGATCACTTTTCATATTTCCCTCAATATCACTCCTAACCGCTTTTGGTAAGAGTTGTTTGAGGATAAGATGGAGCGTGCCTCTGTGAAAGCCAGCCACGCAAGTCCACCTCCAAGCAGCCAACTGACAACAGAGCTAGTATCCTATTAGCAGTATCATCGTATTCAGAATCCAATTTGAGCCGGATGGAGTCTTCGAAATCTTCATATCATTGACATTGAATTATTTCAAAGCAGCCAGACTGTACCTGTCGTAGAGTAGATTCATGTATCTTGCACGTTGTTTCAGATGCGGCTAGAGAGCCTACTTTATCAGCGTACATGGCTACGATTCACAGCTGCTGCAGAGGTGCAGTACAAAATCTGAAGAGTACATTTTGTTCACCATCTCTTTGCAAACAAAAGCGTGCTACTTGTATATCTCTAACCCATACCGTCAGCCAACAACGTCGTGATGTTCAAACCCCATCAAAGCCTATCAGCACGATGTAAAAGGATTGGCTCTAATAGCCTGCTATACGGTTCAATATACAGCGTTTCGGGGGTTTCGGAATTTCGGGGATGAGCAGAATATGCGCATGAGGCACCTCAGAATGGAATTTGGAATGCGGAGATAAAGTGGGAGCAGAAAAAGTGTGAAAACTAAAAGTGAAGAAACATGATGCGGAGAGTAATTAAAACATTGATCTACTGACACCGTTCGATCCAGCTCTCCTTACTGATTACAGTGGGGCCACTCCAGTATTTATAGCCCATCTGATGGCTGAGTAATATGGACATGTCACTATCCCAATTCTGGCAGCTAAAAGTCAAATATCCTCAACTCTGATAGTTTAACATAGATAACGTCCGAAGTGCATGAACATGAACCCGCCACCTCAAGGACAGCACTTCAACTCCACGGAAGCTGCAGGTATGAAAAATCCAAGACCGCCACAAGAATCAGCAAGCCAATCCGAGTAGAGTCGTGTATTTCGATCTTCTGGGATGTGCCAAACCGACTCAGGCTGCACTGGATACTCCACCCTCCCCCACCCCCATCATCGCTAAAAATGGCCTCTTGCATCCTTCAGACGCTGATCTGAACGGCACCAACCTAGTTGTGTGCTGCCAAGCTCTCTAGCCAAGACAAAGACAAGCACCGGGCTGCGTCGGGACGGCTTCCACGCCTTCTTCCCCTTAAAAGCCAAGACTGTGCCAAGTAAGGAACGCACCAACCCACCCCACAAGAAGCTAGCCATGAAACTCCAGTTGCTGCTGTCTGCAGGCTTGGCGCTTGCCGGATCGCTGATCAAGGTGCCCGATGCGCGATACAAGGGCCACCAGGAGCTCGTCGAGTACGGAATCAATGCCATTGAGCAGTTGTACAACTCTACCCACCTGGACAAGTGCGGCAAGTGCCTTTCAGCCCTGCAGCTTGGCAAAACCATTGCCCTGCAGAATGACAAGGTGATCCCCGAGATTCTTATTGCTCTGTGCGAAAAGTACCACTGGGAGGAGTTTTGCACTGTTGAGTACCAGGGCTTCAACTTTGGAGTCGGCTCCAAGGGCGCCCACATCGCCAACGTGCTCACTCTCATTGATCCCACGGGCATTGACGGAGAGTACCTGTGCCACTACCAGGTGCGGAAATCGTGTCCCCTACCTCCTACTCCCAAGTACAACCTCACTGGATGGTGGCCCGAGAAGCCCCAGAACCTAGCAGAGTCGCTCCCCAAGTCCGAGGGAGAAACGTTCAACGTGGTCCACCTGTCCGACTTCCACGTGGATCTGCGGTACCAGGTCGGAGGAGAGGCCAACTGTACTGGAGGCTACCACATGTGCTGTGTGGATGCTCTTCACAATGGCCCTGCCTACAAGGCCAACTACACTGACATTGTTCTCCCTGCGCAGAAGTTTGGTTCCTACGATTGTGATATTCCCCAGATTCTGCTTGAGGACTCGCTGGCCAACGTGGCCAAGATTGGCCAGAACCTGTCCTTCGAGTTTGGAATCTTCACTGGTGACATGGTTTCCCACGATATCGACAGCTGGTTCTCGCTGGCCAAGATCATCGAATCCGAGGAAGACGTCTACTACAACATGAAGAAGTATCTGGGCGACATTCCCATCTACTCGACCTTTGGCAACCACGACTCCTTCCCCTACGCCCAGCAGGCGCAGAACCGGTCTGGCTTCCTTGGCGAGTTTATCTGGAACGCGCAGCTGTCGGCAGATCTGTGGAAAGACTATGGCTGGATCGATGAAGAAACCCAGGCCGAGGCTATCCACACCTACGGTTCTTTTGCCGTCAACACCAAGCGTGGTCTGCGAGTCATCTCACTGGACTCTAACCTCTGGTACCAGCCCAACTACTACAACTACTGGAACATGACTGACCCTGATACCTCTGGCCTGATGAAGTGGCTGGTTGACGAGCTCGTGGACGCCGAGAAGAAGGGCATCAGGGTGTGGATCATGGCCCACGTGCCTACTGGCGGCAGCACCGGCAACGCCATGCCTCACCAGACTGAGGTTATCCGTCAGATTATCGATCGGTTTGCCCCCGAGACCATTGTGGCGCTTTTCTTTGGCCACACCCACGAGGATCAGTTTAACGTCTACTACGCCGGCAACGGAACCGACAACAGCATTGATAACGCTCTAACTGTCGGTTGGATCTCGCAGTCGGTTACCCCGCTCCACAACTACAACCCGTCGTGGAGATACTACGAGGTGGACACCAAGACTTTCGAGATTCACAACTCCATCAACTACTACGCGCAGCTCAACAAAACGTTTGAGTACGACATGGAGAAGCCCGGTCTGTCCAACTCCACTACCTTCCCCCACGTGACCTATCCTCCTCGAAAGCCCGATGACAAGCTGGATTGGCAGTTTGAGTACTCGGCTCGAGATGTTTACGACCCCGATAACAAGTGGCCCCAGAATGCTCCTCTGAATGCTACTTTCTGGCACAATGCTATCCAGTACATTGTGGGCAACAAGACTGGCCGAGAAGACTACTTGAAGTACGAGTACAGAGACTCTCCTTTTGTTCCAGATGGAAGCGATCCCAACTACATCAAGAACATGTACTGCTACTTTTCTTCTGGAACTGTTCCTGCGGTTTACGAGTGTCAGAAGAGGCAGAATATTACCAAGGAGATTTGGATCTAGTACCACCAAGAGCGACTAGAGGGTCTGTCTCATTCGGAAATATTACTTCCGAGGGATTAGACAAGAAGAAAATTGCATGAGGGAGAGGAGGGAGGTTATGTATTTAATTTGATTTATTGTTGTGAACATGTCTGAACTTTTGAGGCACTACGGAGTTATCAAAAAAGAATTCCAGCTATTTTGTAGAAGTATGAAGGATGGAATCGATTCAGAAATTTCTTCCAATTATATAGCTTTTCTCTCAACTTCTTATTGGCAGCAATATCCAGTCTTTATTCGTTCTGTAATGTGTTAATTTGAATTTTGAAAAATATATGGCCCCCGTTCGGCTTAGAAGTGTGATAATAGGCGACGGTACGGTGGATGTATATTATCATACGCAACGTTCCATGACGTTCCATTGTATTCTACAGCATTCCTCATTTCATTGAACTTCTCTGAAACCCCGTTAAAGCACACTTGAGCGCTTGGCTGTTTGCTCACACGAGCTCATTCCAAATTGGGAAAGAAAGAGGAAGGATGTGCATAATCTGACATGCTCTAAAAGTTCTGATTCTTTTTGAGAAAATCACCGGACTTGAAAATGGAACAGCTGAGGGTATATTTGGTGCCATAACAGTAGGATTTCATGTGTAATTATCTCGATCCAACCATTAAAGGGGTAGCTAGGATCGCTCGCAGGTTGAATTATAGTGCGGCTGAATTTGTTGGGGTAAACTCAATCAGGAGACATTGAACCCGAACATCTCATGATGAGGTATTGTAGAAACAAGTCTGACTGCTGACTTTGCACAACAAAGAGGCCAGATTTTGGTCCGATAGTGATTCCTCACAAATGGCAAGGTACACCTGTCCTGGTACAGTTCTCGGAAAAAGATTGCTTTAGCAGATTTTCAACGAAGGCGGCACTATTGCCACATTCATACCATGTCTTTCTCTCCTACGTACAGTACTGTATATACTGTACATGGGATGGGCTCATTGTGCTCCTCGCTTTGTTATACGTACCATGCCGACCCGAACAGTCCCGAACAGTTGGTATTATCTTGGCATTATCATTCCAGTGCACGTGAGCCACGGAAGACCGAAAAGACAACTCTACAGAGCAGAAGAGGGAGAAAGAAGAAGACTTGTATACTTCATTTACATGTCGAATACACTCAACCAGATTACATTTCCAGACCCAAAACACCTGTGCTACTTTCTTCCCCATAGCTGCCTAATCCATGGACTAATGACCCATAAAAAGCAAAAAGTCATGCCCCTGCACCTTATCAAAGGCAGGGTATTTATCGGACTTGTGCAGGATTCTGATTTAAGCAGATTTTGGCATCGAGGTGCTGATTAAACAGCACTGTTATGACCTGAAACCGTCACACAGCGACACTCCATCAGAAAAGTTGCTGAAATCGCGTCGTTGGAGTTCTCATTTCTCCAAAACCTCTCTAATTAGTTGAGATCAATCAGGGGAAACATTTTCATGTCCCACTGCAAGCTCAGTATATGGCCCCACAATACACCCCAAGTCCGTTAATTCGTGAAATATGACAATTCTGAATCCTCCATTGAATTAAGCGTTCGATTTCGAACACACAGAGCCGTAGATATTCGCCCTTTGATCAAACTAGGTCTATTGGTATACGATTTTTTTTTGTTTGTCACTCGTTTGTCGCATTATGCTACACTTCTACACAGAGAAACACCAAAAAGGTTACCTCGTCAAAATATCGACTCTGAATAGTCCTTTTTGAGCGGGGTCACCGCACATCAACACCAGCCTACTATCAACATCTCGTTTAGTTATTAAATACATGTCCCACCTCGTATGCTCATGCCCTGGATTCCTGATCCGTCTCCAGCTTGACGTCGCCGTCGTCGTCCTTGCCTTCCTGTGCCGGTACCAGCTCGTCCTCCTCGTCCATCACGCTGACGTCCTGAGGGTACTGTCGCAGCCACTTCATCCTTGGGCCGCTGTAGCTCATCTCGTTGATGCGGAACCCAAACAGCTTGAGCTCGTATATTCTCAGTCGCAGGGGGATGCAGTTGCGCTCCACCTCGGGGAACATCTTCAGGAAGAGCCCCACAAAGGACGTGCCGAAAAAGGCGCCGTCCACGTTGAGGTAGCGCGAGTTTGGCGGCACGTACACGTCGCAGCAGCAGGGGCAGTAGAGCCGCACAGACTCGTAGCCTGGCAGGTCGTGACGGCCAGTGGGCAGCAGACGCGTGCCTTCGCAGTAGTAGCGCGGACAGGTGCCAAACTGCGCCTCGTCGTACTTTTTGGCCATGATTTGCAGGCCTGTCTTTGTCAGCAGGAATCGCGCGTGTATCAGGCCGTACAGCAGCTCGGCCGAGTGCTCGAACATGGGGATGGATGGCACCTTGAGCGGGTCCTCGGGCTCCAGGTCCAGAATCATCTCCAGCGCCTCTTTGTAGTAGGGCACGAGGAACATGAGGCCTGTGAGATTGAAGTCATCCTCGATAAAGTCTTCAAAGACCTCCACAAAGTAGTCGTGGCCCGTGGACGAGCAGTAGTGCGAGATCCAGGTCTCCACCTCCTCGCTTTCCGAAGAAGGGTCTGTCATGTGGAATTCCTCTTTTTCCATTCCCTAGGGGGGTTGGAACGGGGTTGTTGTGTAGTGAAGGTTGAGGGGAAGGGTCTGTTGGGGCGTTGATTGGTCTGACCAGATGTCTTTGGCCGAACGTGTGTCTGTGTCGGAGTGCTGAGAGCGATCGATGCGGGCCGGTATCGCGGGTCCTGGCTACGTGTGTTCTTTGCTCGCTCCTATCGCCACCGATGAGCTGTTTCGTCGAACTGTGGTTTAAATTTTCGGCCGTTAACTCTGCTCCTTCGCATACCTCCCAACGAGAAGGCCAAACTCTATATGCCGCTGCAGACACGCACAGGTAGCCTACCCAGAGTGGTGTACCACGCAGTGTAGCGACCTCCACCACCCACACGACGAAATTCCGACACAATGGACGAAGCGATTTTGGTAGACACGGCGTTTGTGCCTCCCGTGGGCGCCACGGCCGGCGAGTTTGTGCCCATCGACCGCGTGGCTGCCACCGGAGTGCTTCTTCTGGTGGCGTTTGTCGTTCTCTACGCAAAGATTATCAGCAAGCTGGGCAAGCCTGCAATTCAGGAACTCGTGAGTATCGGAAGGGGGGGGGGATTGATTGTGTTGTGCTGGTGGGTGGGTGGCGGCGAGGGAATCCAGGCGGGATGCCGTCTTTGGACTGCCCCAACGGTGCTTCTGGCTGTGGTTTGGTGTAGTGTTTCCACAGTCGTGCTACCACTGTGATTCGCTCTGTTCTCGGGTCGTGTCTTGTTTATGGCAAACGGCAGGGGCTGGATGGTGCCACTTTGAGCAGACCCAAATTGAATCGGAGCCACAGCTGTATTGCACAGCCACACAACCACACGGTCCCAATGCCGCCTCAACTAACCCGCTACTGTACAGCTACTAACTCAGATCTGGGAAATCTCAACAAAGATCATCCCATCATCACAGCTACGACGACGACGAGACGCACAGCTGCGCGCAATTGAGGTGCACACCCAGAGATCAAACACCAGCTCGCAAGACGAGTTTGCAAAGTGGGCCAAGCTGGACAGAGAGTATGGCAAGCTCAAGGTGGAGATTGAAGACATCAACAACAGTCTGACCGCCACCAAAGCCAAAATCTTCACCGCTATCTCCACGGTGTTGTTCCTGTCCACTACGGGTATCAAAATGTTTCTGCGATTCCAGTACAGAAAAGTCGCCGTTTTCTGGCTGCCTCCAAACACCTTTCCTTACCCGTTGGAGTGGGTTCTTTCATTTTCCTCTGCCCCTCTCGGCTCTGTCAGCGTCAGCTCGTGGCTCATGATCTGTGACGGTGCCATGGAGCTGATTGTCAGCGTTCTGGTGGCCGTGGTTATTGCCGCTCTGGGACTCCTGAGAGGCAACAAGACCAAGACCAAGGAGGCATAGTTGGGGTTTAAGTGTGGTCGAACATGGTTTTGTGCATTCCATATGCCATTATCATCACTTCCTTGGATGTCCCTGGTCATCTTTGGTCGTCATAAGTGGTTGTCTTCTGCTCTACGGTGTCGCTATCTTCTAGTTTGTGATTTGCCCAAAGAGTCCGAGACACTCCCCAGTACAGTATGAGCATATTGTTGCATTGTGTATATGTAACGGTATATGCAACAGTCATAATCAAATTATCGGATACATATTCGTGTAGGTGTGTGGATGTGATGTTGTAGCGGTGTTGTTCCTTAGTCGTGACGGTTGAATTCGAGTTAGCTATAGGTGTGTGTTTTCCAAAATGATCTTTCTGAATGGTATCGCGAGGTCGGATTAATAGCGAAATTGGAATGCGATTTTGGAGCTACATTAATAAGAGAAATTCTATCCGCTTCATTATAGAGGGATATGGACTACTAATCAGTCGACTTTATCATTATACTACTGATAGTTGGAGAGTACCACTGCGTGAGTATCTGATTCATCTAATTCTAAAGCTACCGGTAACAGATGTAGTTCCCATATAGGACTGAACATATACGTATTGTGGAGTATTGTCTGAATATAGTTGACACCAGTCTACTCTCAATATCTTCTGATTCTACCATTCATGTCTAAAGCGTTGTTTGCAAGGTATCATTTGGCGGCCAAAGTTGAGCACTATTGTTTTTCAATTCTAACAGCCCTTAGGAACTGTGCCTTCAGCATTTTGATATACCGTAGACTGTCATTTATAACTGGCCCTACACCCGAAAAAACAATCAACGAGCTCAATGAGACTTATAGAACAGACAGAGCAAAAGCATCCCTTGGAAATCTCTTCAGTCAGCGGATTGGTGGGTTTATCAAATTAATTATTAGGCATAGTCAGCATGTCTTTGATTGATCATCAATCAGATTAAGTAAACCGTATGTCATCTCTAAAAAGCTCAATGTAGTCTAAGTACTCCTACACTATAAACAGGAGGACATTCACGATATCAAGGGAGTATCAGTAATACACCTATTATACCTATTTCAAGACAATTGCACTCTCTGAATTCTCTTAACACGATTCCCCACTCTAAGAACCGAGCTGACTTAAAAGAGAACATCTCATCTCACTCCGCAGCACTCTAACAACAACATACTGTCACTCTGAATCAACCTGACAACACATACTTGCTCGATTTGCTCGAGTGTATACACTATGTCAACTCAACATGACATAATATTCACGTCTTTCCTCTCTCCTCTGGCCTCATCACGTGATCACAACAGCCATCGCATTTCTGCCTCCTTCTAGATGACCTCCCAAAGAGGGAACGCTGATCTCTTTCAATTCCTGGGATTTTCCAAAGATCGGCTGCTGACGGCTCCAACTTAATACCGATGCCGAGACAGACGATCTTCACCACTAAACGGGAAATGAAATGACATGACATGTTCATTAACCCGCGTAATGATGGTATTGGACTCCGACGACATCTATCCGATATCCCCGTACTGGCTACCGGTATCATACCAATGGCCATACCAATAGTGGAACCCACTTCAAGCCGTGACGGGGCTAATTCATTAAATATCAATTCATGCTATATACACCGGGTTCCCAAATAATAAAGAAAATGTGTTGCTAAAAGGCGTCTTTTGCGAGCCCCTTGCGGTGGTAAGTGCCGTGTGTGGCGGTTGTTGTTAGTCTATTAGTTTTTTGTGTGCGAAAGAATAAAAAGATTCGCGGTATGCATATGTGCGGTTGTATCTTGTGCAGATGTCATGTGCGTGGGTGTCGTGACGTGTAATTTTTGTGATGCAGCCAACGGATGAGCGATGGTTGGACGGGTAGTGTCGACTACCTACCTGTATCATTGGCATGCCATGACGCGATGTATGTGTCTGTCATGTGTCAATGACCGTGTGTCCTGAAAGGGTCTCATGTCGTCAGAATCAGAATCACCAGTGTGGGTATGTAAAATGTTCAAAAGTTGGTAGAATGTCGTGAGTATCTTGGATGGTGACGGATCAAGGGTATAGTGTCGCGCTGTAAGCCGACTAGCCTAAAGCACAGTGAAAATGGCGCTCAGAGCAAGAGACAAGACCAACATGTTGACAATGCTTGTAGAAGGCCCGCTTCTATGGCCACTGTTGGTTTTGCTGGTGTTTTTCTGAGGAAGAGGCAGCACCGACGCCTGCGCAAAGCCCTGCGAGCAGTTGCCGTCGATAATGGCCGCGGCCTGCTCGTACGTTTGTCGGATCGGCTGGTTCTCGTCGTCGGTAAAGGTGTGGTAGATGGACATGACCTGGCGGGTGCACTCGGAGCAGCCCGGGGTGCCGTAGCCCGGACCTGTGGGGAGCGACGTACCCAGAGCCAGCAGGTACAGAATGGACTCGGAAACCTCGGCCTCGTTGTAGAGGGCGTTGATGTAGCAGTACTCGGTTCGGTTGTGGTCGGTGGGGAGGCCGGCGGCGGCGTTTTTGGAGGCGTCGGTCTGCAGACACGTCGTTTGGTAGACGACCGGGTACGCCACGAGGTTGGAGTAGGCCTGCACGACATTGGAGTTGTTGCGCTGGTAGTCGACGCCGCACGTCTGGTTGAGCAGCATTCGGTGGGCCAGGTCCTTCATGACCAGCTGGCACGAGTCGAAGGAGGAGATGCCGTTGCACGACGTGTCGAGAATGTCTTCCAGCGGCTTTGTGCTGTTGACGGCCGAACGGATGGTCGCCACGTAGGACGCTGACGACTGGAGATAGAAGGACATGGGGAAGCAGTCTGTGAAGGTCTTGTTGGTGAGCATCTGGTCGAAGAACTGCGGGCAGGTTGTGGAGGTGAAGGAGCGGCCCAGGGCTGAGTCGAAGACCCTGGGCATCTTGTTGGCTGGCAGGATGGTCATTGGCTCGGTAGTTGGTCGAAAAAACGGGATCCAGGGGGGTTCTGGGAAGAAGTGGTAGGACGTCCCTTTATTAGGCACCGGCACACACCTTTTGCGTTTATACGCTTTTTAGGAGGTCTACTGAGCCTTTTTTTTTTGTTTTATCCTTGGCCTTATTTAGCTTCTTTACGTGCACCCTAGAGTGCCGGAGTCTAGGTTTGTCTCTGCGTTTGCAAGCGTCTAAGTGTAGTTTAAGCGGGCTTGAGTTTGGGGGTGAGGCCGAGCCGAAGTGTTTTGGCGGGTGGATACGAATGTGGGTCTAGAGGCGCTACGGCAGACGTGTCACTGGTACGCAACGGCGGAGTGCGGGCGGAGGGAGTTGCACGTAGAGTTGGCGCTCCCGAAGGCTCTCGAATTCGGCAACCAAACATCGCTCTTGGCTGCTGCTGCTGCGCAATTCTACATTCTCCTAACCCCTATAATAATCATACATCGTACGTGTGCTGCTGCTGTCCATGTACACCTGTACGTCCACACAACACCCACTCCACATATGTATGTGTGTGTATTGCTGTGCATTTTTTTTCAGCCTTGCAGTTTTGCTGGCGTCTGGTTGGACTGCCAATTGTTCGCGCTCATGGTTGTGTTTTTCGTTTTTTCCCCCGATTTTGTGGTTTTCCACCGCTCCCTCTTCCGTCTCCGTCTCACACTCCTTCTTTTCTTCTCCAGGCTTTTGTCCTGTAATCCCTTGCGCAAAAGCAGCACATGTCTGAGTTAGTCTGTAACTAGCTAGACTAGACTACAGTACAGACTGTAGTCCAAACCATGAGAGAGACAGACAGAGAGAGCCATGGCTGAATCATGGGTTAGTCGCACGGACCGCATTGAATTGACCACATCGAAATGTTGTACTCGCACTCTCATCAGAATCTACAGAACTCTGTAATCTGTACTCTGTACTGTTTTCCTCCTCCTCCTCCTCCACCTCCTTCCCCAGCTTGAACCTCAACGCACATAATAAAAAGCACGGGGTCTCGGAACTACTTTTTTTCCTGTATATAATCCCTGTGAGACACTCCCACAGCCGCCGTACATCTTCTGGGTTTTTGGAGGGGAGCAATTTGAGCAACTTGAGCAACTGCGAACAGATGTGGTGACTGCAGACTCGCTGCGAATCGTTCCCCAGATCGCAACTTCCGACAGCTGCTTCGGTGCATTCTCTGTCGATCCAGATTTGGCAGCGAAAAAAAGAAAAAAAGAAGAAAAAAAAGAAAAGATACAAGTTCTAGCGAAGAAGATGGGTCTGACAAAAGCTTCAAAGTCAACATTGCACCATACTTGGGCAAGAACAATATGGCCAAACGTGTCTCTCCAAGACACATGTCTTATATTTATTTTCATGACAATCCGTAGACTAGACTAGCTGGCTGTCTCCAGAGCACTGTAGTCTGCTGTGCGTGCTGTTGCCAGCTACACATTGTCTTGCAAAAGGCGTCTTATTACTTGTCTCATAATTAATTAATAGCTGACACCAGCAGCTATAACTCCCCTGTGTGTGGTCTCTCTACCGTTAGTTAAGGCATGCCCACACCCTTGAAACTGCTAATTCAAAACTGTTGCACACAAGTTCAACGGCGCTGAAACCAGCATTTTCCCCTTTCAACCTCTCCCCACACCCTGTCCAGTTGTCCAATCAAGCCGAGTGTTTCTGCTTCTCGAAATGGCAGCCTCCAGCCACAGCCATAGTCTACAGATGTAGCTGACCACAACTGAGCTGAGCCCCCTGTTGGAAAAGGTTTGCAATTTCCGCAGCGAAAGTTAGAAAAAAAGAGTTTGCAAGCCTTCAAATCGAGCAGCTAGACTAGACCTGGACTACAGCCATGCCGTCGGCTGGGAGCGAAAACTGCCCAGGTCTACCCCAGAGCTCTCCAAGCCGCATGCACCCTTGGTGGACGGCCGGCCGCGGGCGACACAAAGACAAGCCCAGATCCAGAGCAATAAGGGTACAAACCCCCCCGCAAGTATCCAGACTCCCCTGCACACGGAAAACGGCAGAGTCACGCAAGCGACTCAGATGGACGAGCCGCTTCGTGTACGTGGACTCAGTGCATCCTGCACGTACGCGCCACCACACCTGTTTCCGGGCCTTGTCGCTTCAGGGTCCTCCGGACAAGACACAGTTGAGACATGCCAGAGTTTACAGAGTTTGGTGCAAGAGGAAGAAGAAAAAAAAGAGCAAACAAGTGAATATGCACGCTAACATTTGCAGCTGATGATGTTTGCATAAGTGCGGATACGAGGACGGATTGGGATCTGAGGGTATGGGCGATAGCTGGGGGTTAAGACATGTTTGGGGGAGATGAAACGTGGTTTTTGGCTACTGCGCAAAAGTATAGGTGGATTGTGGGCGCTTTTGCGGGCTTTTGCGGCCCTTTTGCGGCCCTTTCACTTCTCTTCCGACTAACACCTCAAATTGTATCCCCTTGTAAGCGCTCATTGGCGATCCACTCTATCCCTCAAAAGGATAAGGCAGTGTTTTGTAGCCTTAAAACGCCAAGAGACTAACGGGCTAATTTCATTTTTCAACAATGCAAATTTTGATCTGCGAATCTCCACGAATCTCTGCGAATCTCCACGGAAAAGGAGAATGGTGGAT
Organism: Yarrowia alimentaria; assembly: GCA_900518985.1. Taxonomy (NCBI): domain Eukaryota; kingdom Fungi; phylum Ascomycota; class Dipodascomycetes; order Dipodascales; genus Yarrowia; species Yarrowia alimentaria. Next base: position 733,004 of record ULGN01000001.1, read on the forward strand.
TCTGTGACCATGTCCGTGCTGGCTGGATGGTCTGGCACCAAAAAATGTCCCGTTATCGGCTGGTCAGCGTTGGTGATAGCGACCTTCAAATTGGGATTTTTCGGCTCTTTCGTTTTTTTTTTTTGTTAAACAGACAGACACGCTTTTTTGCCTGATGTTTTCTTCGGGTTTTTTTGCTTAAAACGCGAAATTAGTCTAGACTGCAGACAGACAGCCAACACGCAACTTTCACACTACACGTCCTGAATAGTTGACGAGACATAAACTAGAGACATGAACGGTACCACAGTATTCAGAATCTGTTCGCGAAACGAATGCACTTTTCACATTTTCTCTAGTTGATATACAGCACTTTCCAGCGCGTCGAATACAGTCACATCCCCTGTCAGCTAAATGAGCTTGGAATGACTATCGCAATCCCTGCTTCCATAACTGAGCCATCCACTAAAAGCAAACAGTGAACTGAACCATCCCATGTCTCAGACTAAACTAAACTAGACTTGGTCTCCCTGGTTGGCTCCTCGCTAACCCCCATGTCACCCAAAACGGACCCTGTATATCTATTTTTGGCCAGACAGCAGCCAACAGGGTCATGTATCTTTTTGCTGGGGCAAACCTTTGGCTGGGGGGGAGTTGTCCGAAAATGAAGAAACAGATTCCATCAGTTTGAAGGTCGTTGAATTTCGAGTACAACTGCCAATTTCAAATTCCCCTCAATTCCATATTTTCAGAACTGTCCTCGGGGCCCAAGTCACGTCCAAATGTCTCGGCTTCAACGGCTAAACGTTGAAAGTACACACGCAACTAAGCCGATTAATGCCGGGCCATGGGAAATTTAAACGGCTCATTCCCAAGGTTGAAACCCTGGCATTTTGATCAATTTTCTTCTGTTTGATTTCGGAACTTGCTTCGAGAAGAGCAAATTACTCTTCTCTAACCCATTTTATTGGCCCACATTTGCTGTTTCGAGTTCAAGAATAGATGCTAGGACATTCAAGTTGGACCAAACGTGACAGAATTGTCAAAAGTCCGGTTTGTGCGTGTTCTTCGGCGGTTATGTCTCTTTTCGACGTTTCTTGGCACTGTCAGGTTCCTATTCGAGTTGAAACAAGACGTTCAAAATCTACTCTCACACTGTACAAGACTAGCTGTCTGTTTCCGGAATAATCGATTTTCCACGTCAATTGATCTTCCACGTCACCATAAACCTCTGCTATCAATTTCCAACATTCAAGAAATGATCAAAATCATCTGTATCTCTTTTCTTTTGAATGCCCCCTTCCAATATCTCTACGTACAGTAGTCTAGTCAACGCCTCTCATAAAAGAGGAGTTAGAGTTGGGTAAAAAAGTTGTGAGCCGATATTGAGCTACTGTAGTCTAGTTTTTGCATTCTCAAAAGACTCCAAACGTGACGCGATTGGTACCATCAAGAAGATGGGTTTGAGAAGAACACCCTTGTCAAACATAAATTTCCGTGGCTCTTTTAGATCGAAAGTGGTGCTTACATACGGATATCTAGACCTGTAGTTTTGCCGAAAGGTTAACATTCGGAGTCCATGATCCAAAAAGTTTTGTATCCTGACCATTTGTAGCAAAAAGTGATATTGGCTCATAAAGCGGTATGTGCTACCAAGCTATAACTTACTTACCATAGCCACATTGCTCTCAAACTTGCACCGTGATCTCTCCACATTATCACCAATTCTACAATCCAAAATAACCAATCCTATAATACATTACTGATGCTCACTAATGGCATCTTTAAAATCAGTCATATCATGATCACCATCACCGTCCTCGTCTTCTTCCTCGTCGTTACCCTTCTCCTTCCCATTCTCCTTGTCGTCCTTGGGTGCGCCCAATACTTCGTCCTCCAACAGCCCAATAGCCTGGCCATACACCACGGCAACTCGCTGAGACTCTCGGTACTTACCGATCTTGAGCACTACCTCCTTGAGCAGCTCGTGCTTGTCAAGGCCGCACACTTGTGGGCTCCAGTTGGAGTTCTGTGCCTGTCCAGGACCTAGCAGCTCTCGACAAAGTTCGTCAACCCGGGACCTGAGACCTTCCTCAGCAATGCGTCGCGCGTACATGACGATAAACGTCCGCAGCTCGTGTTTGCTCTCGAGCATTTCAGCTGCTGCGATTCGGTTCTCGAGATGAGCAATACTCACAACCCCCTCCATGCCCTCAAATCCCTCGCGGTTGAGAGTAGCACGCGTGAGCTGCTTGAGATACCGCCCTCGTCCGCCAGCTCGCCGTTGGGACTCCTCTGCAGTGCGCTCTTCCACGGCAAGAACCCAACGGCTCTTGGCAGCATCTTCGCCCAGGAGCTGGGTGGCAGACCAGTACTGAGAGCCTGTAGCCCACCAGGGCTCACTCAGTCGACACCACACCCGCAGACCCTCGTCGTAGGTGTATCCACAGCCAGTGGAAAGCGTAATGATGACCCGGCCAGAGCCAGTGACACCACACTGGGTCACGTGGGGGCCTCTCAGTACTCCTCCGTCCTCGTATCGACTGCCAGAGTCTAGAATAGGAGCCAGAGACACTGGAGGGAACACGGCCTTGCGCTGAACCACGTTCCACAAATGTAGCACACCAACTGAAGTGATGGCCAAAAGATACTCGTTCTGCGACTCCAGAAACGACAGTGGAGAGCCAGTTACCAAAGGGGGCAACATCCGTCTTCCAGTAGGTGAATAGACGACAATAGAGCCATCTTCGGCGGAAGTAGCCCAGAAGTAACACCCATTGCCTGCAATCAAATGAACGTAGTAGGGAACAAAATCAACAAACACCGTCTGCGAATTTCGCGTCACACTCACCTTTGTAGGCTGCTGGTCGTTGCCAGAACCATTTCGCACCTCAAAGTTGAACGAATGGGGCACCTTTGATAGTGAACTACCATCTCCGTTGGCTAGAGCCACGCTCTCGTTGGTCAGCCGAGGGCTGTCCGAATCTCTCAGTGTCATTGACCTCATGAGCAGATTTCGGACCTTGGGCGCTCCCAAGCGCACCTGCGACGTAGTGGTGGCAGGAGATACGACCACTGGAGCAATGTACTCGGGAACATCGTCCTCGGGCTTTGACTTTTTGAGAGCAGTCTGAATTCCGTTGCTGCCATCCTCGAGATCATCGGACCGTCGCTTGCTTCCAATGACCAGAGTCGACACGCCACCCTTGGGCAGAGCGTAGCTGGGCTTGGAGAAGTCGTTTACAGGAAGAGTCTCGGCAGTAGCTGAAGTGGAAGCGGTGGCGCCAGAAACTGTGGTAGCAGCAGGAAGTGTGGCCTGCACCGTAGAAGATGTCGTAGTCAGCAGCTGTGGCGCCACTCGCTTTCGTCCGTCCTTGGTGATAGTCACCTTTTGTTTAGCGGGCTTTGCCGGCGGCGTGGTGGGTGTAGAAATGGTCGCAGTAACAGCTTGGACTGCAGGTGAAATAGCTCTGTTTGCTGCTGCAGTGGCAGTCACTGTGCTAGCAGGAGAGGGCACCACTGCGGCTCCAGAGGCTATGGCTGCAGATCCAGCCCCGGCTCCCATGAGCTCTTCCATCCGCTTCTCGCTGTCCTTCACCTCCTTTGCCTCCACTTTTTCTTCCAGCACCAACTGCTCCACTGATTCGGGGATTTGTGCAGCCTCCTTTCCGCCTCCGTACCGCGTCAGCCGGTTCTCGTTCTCCTCCATGGGCACCACGTAGCCCAGCTCGCCGTCTTCAAACTGAACGAGCGAAATCGAGCCGTCGAGCGATGTGACGTATAGAGATAGACCGTCGTTGGCCCAGGCGAGGTCAGTGATGGTTTTGAGAGCCATTTCGTTGCACACAACCACTGGCCGGGGGTTGGAGGTGTTCCAGATCGTAAGAGTCTTGTCTTGGCCAGCAGAAGCAATGACTGTGATAGGCACAGTTTCGTTTACTTCTGGCTCGCCGTCAACGTCAATTGCGTTGCTCTGATCGTCGCCCTTTTTCTTCTCTCGCTTCTTGGCGCCTTCCTTAGTTCTGGAAAAGATTCGTGGGCAAAACGCTGCTACCTCGCAGGGTGCCTCGTGTCCAATGAGCGAAATGTCAGAATCCCAGGAGCCTCGGTTGATGATGGCGACCACGGACACAGGGCCGTTGGTGGCATTGGCAGCTGCAATATGGTTGCCATCGGGAGACCATGAACACCGTCTAAAGTAGGTGGAAAGAGGCGACTGCTTGAACGGACTCGTGATTGTAGCTTCGGTGGAGAAGGTCACGTCGGTGGCAGAAGCACGGTTGTATCTAAAGATTTGCACCGTTCGGTCGTCGGAAGCCGTGGCGAAAAACTTGTTGGCGGGATCAAAAGTGATGCCCTTGACGTGACTCTGGTGCGCGTCCAGACGCTGGATTTTCTCAAAAGTCGTGCCGCTCCACACGATGACGCCCGAATCGAGACCTACAGTCACCAGAATAGACGAGTCTGGCGCCCATGCCAGGTCCTGGATGTCGTTGTCGTGCGCTGCCAGCCGCTTTCGCACGATCCACGACTCGGTATCGGCTTCTCCTGAGCTTCCAAATTCCTTGCGGGGCACCTTGGTGGCATCTCGCTCCCACACGAGCACGACCCGGTCGTCCGAGCCGGTGGCCAGGTACTTGCCGTCCGGCGAGAATCGCACCACCGTTACAGCGCCGTTGTGGGTAGCCATGGAGCACAGCTGTTTGGCGCCAGGTGCCGGGGCTCCGGGCTCGTTTGAGGGCGCGGACTTGACATTGTCGCCCTCCAGTGAATCTCTGATGCTTTGTGCACTCCAGATACGCACCTTTCCGTCCAGACCTCCGGTCGCGACACGCTGGTTGTCGGGCGAGACTGTGACGGAGTAAACTTCGAATTTGCGCTGTTCGTCTGTGTTAGTTTTTTTCTGTGGCGGCAAAACGATGTGGTTACGTGCGGTTTGTGATACTCACCAGAATGGCAGAGCCATGACGGCTTCACAATGTACATTGTGGTGTGGTGATGTTAGGAGGAGTAAGGTGTGGAGGTGCGTCAAGTGCGTCTGGCGAGAGGTTATGAGCGAGTCTGTGGGGTTGGGTGTATCGAGTAAATCGTGGTAGAGGAAGTTTTGGCAGGTTTTGGGCACTGGGAAGATGATGTGTTTGTGCTGAATGTGAAAATTTGACTAGTTTTGTGTTTTTTGTTGTTGTTGGATGTCTTTTGCAGTGCTTTTGGTTTTCAACTGATGGGGATATCTCATGTCTGATGATCCGATAATTTGCAGAACGAAAAGACGTGTTTGACAAGTTCATGAATATTTTCTAAACCGGATTTTTTCACATGGGGTTCTGAGACAAGCACTAGTACCTTACAATACACGAGAAGTTGTTCGGCGGACTTTCACTGGATGTCTCTTGCTGCTACCACTGACAATCGTCTGACGTGGTGAACTCCTTTATGCTGACTAAGCAACGAACCTGGATTTCGTGCATTTTTATTTTACACGCACGCACATGAAAAGGACATATATCTGGAGCTCTATATACTGAATAGCAATAGGAGAATGGAAATGACAAAGCAGACAATGGAGTGAGTGGAACTGGAGACACGTATATGACTGGCAGTATGCCCATTCCCGAGTCAGAACATTCTCAACTGACAGTTGCTCAATCGCAAACAACCAAATGGCCAAAAAAAGTGGAGATGGAAAAATTTCAGTGAGTGATAGCCCCCCCCACAGTGCTCGACCAAAGCAGTTTATATACGGCACGGCAAGAAGAAAAAAATCATGGCAGGGACACAAACAGAATCGCAACACTATATAAGTTACCGCCTGTCCCACCTCCCATCCGTCCCCAGGACCCACTCCCAACACCCCCAACAGCGCCTGTAATCGCTCACCAAGGTGCCAGAGCCCGGGTCCTCCCAAGAACCCAAAATTCTCACGACATTACACCACACCTCTCACAGCACACTCTCAGCGCCAAAACGCCACCATGGGAGACAAAAGCATCGACCAAAAGGTGGAATACTACACAGACGGCTCGGAGTCGGGTCTTTCCGAGGAGTACTGGGTGGACTGGTTCCTTCGGGCCAAGGGAAACGAGTACTTCTGCGAGGTGGACGAGGACTTTATCACCGACAGATTCAACCTCACGGGTCTGTCCACAGAAGTGTCGCATCTGCAGTACTCGGCTGAGCTCATCACAGACGCGCTGGACCTGGACTCGTTCCAAGACCCCATGCGCGAGGAGATTGATGCCGACGCCAAGCACCTCTACGGGCTTATCCACGCCCGTTACATTCTCACCCCCAGGGGACTCACAAAGATGATGGAGAAGTACAAACTCGCGCACTTTGGCAAGTGTCCCCGCGTCAACTGCTACTTCAACCCGCTGCTGCCGGTGGGCCTGTACGACGTGGCTAGCCAGTCGTCGGTCAAGCTGTACTGCACAAAGTGCGAGGACCTGTACATCCCCAAGTCCACGCGCCACGCCAACATTGACGGCGCCTACTTTGGCACGTCGTTCCCGGCCATGATTCTGCAGGCCTTCCCGCAGCTGCTGCCCACCAAGACCAACGAGCGGCACGTGCCCACAATCTTTGGCTTCAAGATGCACGAGCACGCCAAGTGGGCGCGGTGGCAGGATAAGCAGCGGCAGAAGATGAACAAGCGCATCCAGCAGTACAACAAGGAGCAGCAGAACATACAGCAGCTCAAGTCGCAGCCCAACAACAGTACGCCATCGCAGCAGTCGCAGCAGTCACAGACCAAGTCGCAGTCGCAGCAGTCTCAGTCCCGCTCTCCATCAGTGCAGCCACCGGTCGACGCATAACCTGATTTACCAGTTGTTCACTCATACTCTTCTTAGAGAGACGCATAATGACCTGATTGCATTACCTGGTCGGCAGCATCTGTACTAGCATAGACTGCACTGGCTGTGGGAGATAATAATATATTTAATGGTACTACGTATATAGATAACAGATTCGGTACAATTCCGTGATTTTGTAGCTGTTTTCATTGGTACAGTTTACGATGGTGTGTAAAGAGGACCGATAGGTTATAACGCTGTATCTACTCTTTTTGTAAAGTCAGTCATGACTGCAACTGTTTGAAATAGTAGAATTGGAACATACTGTTTATTTTGGAACACAATGATTTCACATTCTGTTTATAAAACGATTATACATACTGTATTGTTCTTTTGGTTATTGTCACATATTTGATTTTATCTCAAGGATAATGCTGATACTTTTTGACAGACTTTCGACAGCCTTTACACCCCTCACCAAGCGCTCATCTCAAGTTCAAGAAATCATATAGCAAAGAGACCCCAATACGCTCCTCTAAAACACACTCATCACTCGTAATCTAATAACAATACATATCTATTAACACTCTATGATCCGCTTAAAGCTGGAACTCTCGCTTAACAACCTCGGCGAATCGCTTCACACCCTCATCAACAGTCTCGTTGGGGACAGCAGCGTAGGTTCCACGGAAGAAAAGAAGAGACTTCTCAGCCTCAGTCTGGGGGAGAGGCTTCTGGGGAGGCTCAGTGACATCCTCGGATCGGAACCACTGGCCAGGAATGAGAAGAGCCTTGTTCTGAACACCCTGCTCGTAAAGGTGCAGCTCGAGCTTGGTGGGGTCAGAGTTGAACTTGGAAGCAAACTCAGGGTGCTTGGAACCGTCAATCTGGAACCAGAAGAACATACCAGCGGTGGGGGCAATCCACTCGGCAACCTCCTTGGGCATGTAGGACTCCATGGCGTCCATGGCACCGTCTCGCTTGATGGAGTACTCCTTCTTCAGGTTGATGAGCCAGTCAAGGTAGCCGGCCTGGCCCCATCGGGAAAGCATGCCGTAAAGAATGGACTGGGTGAAACCACAAGGAAACTGGATGGAGACCTCGTGGAGTCGCAGGAATCGCTCAATGAAGGCGTCCTGAGCAACGATCCAGCCGAATCGGGTACCGGGGGCGAGAACCTTGGAGTAAGAGTCCAGTCGGAGGACTCGGCCGTCGGTATCAAAGTTGAGGTAAGAAGACACCAGGCCCTTGAGGAAGGTGTCGTGGTCCTCAAGCTGGGAGTAGTTTCGGGCAGCCTTATCCTGCTGGAACTCGTCCATCTGCAGGAAGTAGTAGGGCTCATCCTCGATGATGAGAATGTCGTGCTTCTGGCAGATCTTGTACACGGCCTCTCGTCGGTCAGCGGGCATGTTGCCTCCAGTGGGGTTCTGGCCAGTGGGGATGGTGTAGAGCAGCTTGGGCTTGGGGCCGACCCAGTTGTTGAGCTGGTCCTCAAGAGCCTCTGGCAGGAGACCCTCGAGATCAACCTTGGCAGGGATCACCTTGATCTGCTGGCCGTGGGCGCACTCGATGGCGGAGGAGAAGGAGAACTCCTCGCAGAGGATGGAGTCACCGGCGTTAGTGAAGGTTCGCAGCACAGAGTCCCAGGCGTTGGTGTTACCGGTGGTAGCACAAATGTCCCAGTTCTTGTAGGGGATGCTGTGGGTCATCTCGGTGTGCTCCTTGATGAAGTCGACGAGGCACTGGGCGCCGCCGGAGAGACCGTACTGGAGGGTCTGGGCGAGGGGCAGGTCGTTCTTGCCGGCTCGAGAGGGGTCCTTGGGGATGTGGACCTTGGTGAGCTCGTCCTCCTGGAGGGCGTTGACGTCGTGGACAATGGTGTTCTTGAAGGGGGGCTTGGGGGTATCCGCGGTCACGTTGTCGAAGGGGAAGAACGAGGGCAGGGGCAGTCCTCCTCCGAGGAAGGCGATGGAGGGGTCAGCCTTGTACACAAAGGCGGCCTTGAGGTTGGACTCCTTTCGGGACTTGGCCTCCACGGACAGGAGGTGGGAGAGGTCCTTGGCCTGGGGCTTGGTGGCAGCGTCGGAGGTCATCTTTTTGTTTGAGTCGGTCTTGTATCGGGGGGATGTGTCGAGACGAGAGTTACTTGTTACTGATTGTGAGTTGCAAGTATCCGTGAGAGATCAAGTTGGTGCGAGTAAGTTGAGTTTGGGGACTGAGCTTTCTTTATAAGGTCATGCAGAGTGTTAGTCACGAGAGCTCAATGTGGGGGTGCGGCGCGATCTGGGGGCTTTGTGGCTGCAAAAGTGGGTGTGGGGGCTCGGAATGGGCGTCCGAGGCGGTCTATATAAGACCGGGGCTCTGACCACGCCGTTTATCCCGTTTTTCGGAACCCTGAGATTTAACCGCCCGTGTGCATGTGGGGCTCCAATGCCGTTTACTGTTAGGCTTTTTTTTTCTCACCTCCGTTAACGCTTTGTCAGGGCCTTGATGACAGAGTTTAGCGCCTATCGGATATTGGTTGCACATCGATTGCCGGAGGGTTGCACGAGAGTGGCTGGATGGAGATTGCAGTGAGGCGCGGTTTCTGCGCCGTTGTGGCGGTGTCGCGATATTATCGCTTCTGTTACAAGAGCCGTGTGGTGAGTTTGTGGTGTGTTTGTGGTGCCTGCTGTTGACTGTGTTTTTGTGTTATCCCGGATATTGTGTGTTGAAGCTGCACTGGATGGTTTTTGGTGTCTGTGGTTTGTGGTGTGACATCGGTTGGGTCAGGTACTCTGTACTGGGGATGAGTGGGTGGCGTCAATGTTCTTTTCGAGCGGTTGAGTCGTGAACTTGCCGTATATCGCATAATAAATACATCCACTAGGATCCATTGCCTCTTCAGGGCTTCCCCACATACGGCTATTCGGTAAAGCAGTCCCCTCAACCCCACATGACACACCGTACAGCAGACGTGTTTGAGGGCACTAGACTGGCATTACATCTCCTGTGTCGTTGTCTGCCGCTATCTGTGGTCGAATAAACCGTTGCCCCTTTTCGTTTCAGCACTAGCCACTAGCCGGTCTAGATTGATAACCGCAAGAGATCCGTGGAAATAAAGCTTCGGCTTTTCCTACTTTTGAAAAATCCAGATTTCGCAGGTAACAGCAGCATTAAGTTTTTGACGTGGAGATAAGACCCGAGTGCTTCGATAAGGAGCACATTTTCCGACCACGCGTTTTTGCTATGAAAAGATAGACACATTCTATGACCATATACAATGTGCACGGCTCACTTTTTGACGTTCATGTGACAACTCGAGAGAGTATTGAACACAGACCAAACAGCCCACACTCGTGAGTCTCATTCTTGTCCACCGTTTTTCACTTCTTTCGGTTTCTCTTCTTCTCCACATTTCATCCTAAGCCGATATCGCTGTACCCTGTCTTCCTCCTTACTATAACCCCTCACTTATCCCAAACCCCCAAGGCATGTAAAGTTTGGCAGTGTCACAATATTTTTCTTTTTCCGTTTTTTTTTCCGATACTTTTCACTTAGCATTTTCATCCGCATCATTCGGAACCAAAATTATACTTTACCGCGAAAATGACTGTTTCCAGCCGTCAAATGTGGATGATTGTGGAAGACGATTGTGGAGATAAGAATGGTGACATTGGACTCAGAATCGAGTTTTGGATTGAATGCACTTTTCGGATTTCCAATAAAAGCAAAAATGACGGTTTTTTATAGATTGTATGTTGTCATTGAATGATCAGTACAGACTGTAGTGAAAGACTGTTTCAGTATGTCCATCACCATAACCTGAAACATCTAGTTATAAGCCGAGTACTTTATAGACGATATTTGGTTGATTTCAATTCTTAGAAAGAAAGAAAGACATTACCATTGTACTTAGAACACTTGCTAGGTAGCTGGTACATTTCAGCTGGTACATTTCAGATGTCCAATATCTTCACTACCAGACCTACAGTTACATCCCACCAACTAGTCTCAAAATCATCTTCAAATACATAAATGCATCCTGTCTACTTCTTGGTCTCAGAAACACTCTTCTCTGATAGCTTCGTATGGGGAGCACTGGGGGGACCGTCAATGGGAAGTGAAATCCAGCCTTCGTGAAGATTTCGGGGGGAGATGGAGCCCGGCTCGGACAAATAAAAGGTCTTGTCACCTTCGTTGTCGTCAATCCAGGTCTTTCCGGAGCCCAGGAACGCAAACGGATCGTCGTTGTCCTCGTACTCGTACTCAAAGTCTTCCCATCGAGGCTCTCGCAGCACAGCCACAGCATGGGTGATAGATCCAGGCCAGGCAATCTTCAGCCGACGGTCGCCTTCTCTGGTGGTCTCGGAGTAGATTCCGGGAACTCCCTGAGTCATGGAAACGGCCTTGGACAGCTCGGTGATTCGTCGGTTGAACGCCTCGGTGGCTGCCAGAGAGGGAACAATTGACTTGATGCGCTCAAGCTGCTTCTTGCGAATCACTTTGGCAATGTAGGTAGCCTGCAGCTCGGCACTCACGGGAGCAGTGGTTTCGGCCACATACGAGTTCACGGAAAGAGTGTAAAAGTAGTTGGGGAAGCCAGGCGCAGAGAGACCCAGGTAGGAGGCAGAGTAGCCCAGCTTGGACTCCAGAGGCGAAAAGTGCTCGCGAATGGTGTATCCGTCGGTGCCAATCACGTCAAAGTTGGGTGCAAAGCCCAGTCCGTTGGTCTTGACGTAGCCAGTGGACGAAATGATCACGTCCGCCTTTCTCTCGACACCGTCAAAGCCAATGATTCCGTCCTTGGTGAACTCCTTGACCTCGCCCAGATGGTGGTCCACATTGGGCTTTGACAGCGTCTCCAGATAGCCAGGAGCTGGCAGCAGACGTCGCGGACCAGGAGGGTAGGTTGGGATGACCTTTTTGAACAGTTCGGGGTCTTTTCCGACTCTCAGCCAGGCAATTGCCAGTAGCTCCTTGATTCCAGCCTTGTAGGCGGGAGTTCCAAAGAAAAAATGGTTGTATTTGCCCAGAATCTGAGTGTCCAGCGCCTTTCGGAACTTGTGGTACTCCTCGTCCGACTGAATAGCGTCAATCTCCTCCTGCGAGTACTCCACGTATCCAGGAACGCCGTTTCCATACAGAGTGTGGCCGATCCAGGTGGCAGATCGGGCGTAGTGGTCGACATGGGCCGCGGATTTGGCAATCTGCGGCAGAATCTGGACTCCTGTGGCTCCGTTTCCGATCAGAGCCACCCGTTTTCCGGTCAAATCGAGTCCTTCGGGCCACTTTTGCGGGTGAAACTTGACGCCCTGGAACAAGTCGAATCCAGGCTGGTGGGGAGGATACCTGGGGTTGTTCAGAGAGCCGGAGGAAGAAATGAAAAAGTCCGTCTTGATCTCAATCTTCTTCTTGGCGTCCAGATCCTCTACCTGCAGAACCCACTGGTGGATGTCGCTGTTCCACTTGGCCTCCAGAATGTTGTGGCGGAACTTGGTCTTGTCCTCGAGACCGTACTTTTTGGCCCGAGACTGCCAGTAGTTCTTAATGTCCGGGCCATGGGCATAGGCTCTGTCCCAGTCTTTTTTGGGGTCAAACGACAGCTGGTACGAGTGTGAGGGCACGTCGCACTGGATTCCGGGGTAGTGGTTGTCGTACCACACGCCGCCAGCCTCGGGGCTTCGCTCCAGAATCGTCAAATCGATGTTATCCACTTTGTTGGACAGCAGAATGCCGGTGGTGATTCCAGCAAGTCCAGCTCCAGAAATTACCACTTTGACTGCTGCTCTGCCAAGAGGAGGACGCGAGAGGATCTTCTCCACCCATTCGGACGGAGGCTCCAGGTTGGATAGGTGCTCGAACCGCGAAATGAGCTCTTCTTTATCCACTCCTGAAGTGTCGGTATGGCCAACTCCGTTTTTGTTAGACATTGAGATAAGAAGAGGTGATCACAGACAGAATTCTGGAGCCACGTCAATGGACCTCAGCAGACTATATATATGGGCTTTCAGCCTCCATTATCTTGTGTTTAGTGGCTTCTTCGTGGCTGTGGATTAGTGTCTTGCAACCCGTGTCGTGCTTTCAAGCCACAGAACTTTGCTCACAAGGAGACAACCAGAAGTGGCCAAGAGGGGGAGGAGTGGGGAGGAGTGTTAGTCTGTCTGAAGACGCAATGTCGGTGTTTTGACTATTTGTGATTACCTCGATTGGTACCATTGGCCTCGGTTCTTTTGCTGTGATTATTCAGAAAAGGATGGAGACAACAGTGTCGAGAATGATATCAAAACTTGCTAATATACCGTTGAAAAGAAGGTCTATTGTGAATCTTACACGCCACCAACTAAACCTGAATATTTGAGCTGATCCAAAGGTCTATGTCTATTAATCGGGTAATCAGTAGTTGTGTCATAAACTACTCAAAAGAAAGACGCCATGTGTTGAATTCGAACGTTGAAGAAAAATCTCAAAACATCCTAACAAGAGATGGAGTCTATAACGGTTGATATTCGTGCTGAGAGAAAATGAATGGTACCATCTTACTCGCAGTCAAATACTACGTGTAGTGGTGCCTTTCAAAACTCCACAATTTCAACAATCTCCACACATTTGAGTCAAGCTTCAACTAAAAAATTGTGGCATTTCCAAAGATTCGATAACGCCATTATAGCATAATCAAACACTTTGGCATCTGACTTTACAAGAAAACTACACTTTTTTTGGTTAATATATATATCCATACATTTATTCTCTATTTAATAATCAATAAAATAAGAAGCCCTTTTCTTTCTTATGCTTTAGTCGCGTAAGTCGTCGACGAGGGGGTGAAAGTCCACCAAGTGTGGTTAGCCCAAGCTCCAGTTCGAGGCAGGGAACCGTTCTTCGTATCGTTCTGGTCCTGAGATCGAACCTGGATCAGACCCTTGAGAATACCCTCGTTAACAATACTGTAATTGGTAGCGGGGCCTCCAGCAAGCTCCTTGAGAGACTCCATGTCCATGGTAGGACCAGCAACAGCAGGCGCAATGAGCACGACAAGGAAAATCAGAAGAATACCAAAGTAAAGAGTGGCATACTTCTTGACAATTCGCTTTCGGAGCTGGTTCTGCTTGAGGGAGAAGATCGGAGGTCGGATCTGTCGAGAAGGACGCAGCCAGAAGAGTATCATGGAGTGCCACTTGTCGATGTAAGGAACGCAAAGAACTGGGAGCTGGAAGAAGAGCAGCCAGTGGCCCAGGAAGAAGTCACCAGCAAACAGGGACATCTCAATGAGCTTACAGACAAACTCTCGGAAGGGCTGAGATACGGAAGCCCATCCAAGACCAGCGCCGTACCACTTACCAGTCCACCATGCCTGGTTAGCATGGTCATGCTTAAACTCTCGAGTAAGACACAGAATGGTAAGAATGTTGAAGATGAGTCGCATGATGGCAATGGAAGTGACAGTACCGCAGAGACCCTTGACAAAGGACCATCCCTCAAAGAACCACATGAGCTCGAAGAAGATGAGATGGATGACAACAGCGATACCATGGGCAATACCAGCCATGACAGGACCAGTCTTCTTGCAACAGAGACCAAGCATGGGACCAGCACAACAAGAGATAAACACAAGCACCATCAGCAGACCAGCGTTGATGACAATAGGACCAATGGCACAAATGACAACTCGCAGAATGGAGTTGACAATGACAGGGTCCCGGACACCGGTCTGGGCGTTGATGAAGAGGAAACCAGTGAAGCAGAAGGCGGCGACAATCAGAGGCAGGAAAATCTCAGTGATGAACACGTTAGAGATACCAGCTCGAGACAAATCTCCAGCACCCTTCTCAGACTCGTCTCCAAGCACTTTCCTCTTGTAACCGGTAATACGTGTTCTGGTGAGTCGCACGTAACCAATCCAAGAGTTCTTGTGCCACTTTGCGTTACCTCGAGACAGCCATCGAATGAAATCTCGGTAATCAATGAAGAAATCGGTCCAGGCAAACTGATGAGGGTTAAAGACAAAGGGAGAGATACACATGGCAATCAGAGTCACCCAGAACCACAGCAGAGCAGCCTGCCACATGGCAATGGTACCAAACAGAAGCATCAGCGTTGATCGAGCACCAAGGTAGATAGAGTCACCAGCAAATCGGGAGTAGAGCACACTGAACGGGAGACGAGCAGTGGCGAAACCTCGACCAGTGGCAATATATCGAGCACCTCCAAAGGCCAAATCATTGATAAAAGAGTTGGCGTACACCTGACAGACAAACACTTCGAACAGAGGCGAAAGAGACATGAAATGTCGGGCGAATCGGAAAGCAGCTCGGAACACACCACGCTCGGTAAGCTCCTGCACAACCAGGGGAACAAAAGAGATGAAGAAGACAATGAAAATAGACAAAACACATCGTCGAATCCAATCCAGGACAGGCTTGAGGTTGTAACAGCCCTTGGGGATTTGAGGATCAGTGATGGGCTTGTCCTTGTCGTACCAACAGATAGTCTCCTTCGTCTCGTGAGCAAGAGGACCAATCGACATCATAACAATCATAAACATCTGAACAGACGCAATAATGAGCAAGTTATTGATGTGGAAACCAGGATGGGCGTAGAAGAAAGACAAGAATCGATCGAGAGGAAGCTGAGTACCAAGGTAGTAGTACTCTCGAGACAACATTTGCTCACCCATACCAGTACCAATCTTGGTAGTGAAATTGAGAATGGAACCAAAACCAAGATCTCGACCCTTACCACACTGGTAGTACTCGCAATGCTTGATTCGACCACCTCGCAACAAGGCGTTCATACCGGCGTAAATATCCTCGTTAAGATGCAGACCCTTCTGAGCCTTGGAAACACCACCACGAGTACACATGAAAATCGAGTTCAGGAAATCAGGATGACCGTAATGCAGCTTACCACCAATCTGGGCCAGAGTTCGGGCGAAAAGAGTACCGAATGTCTGTTCCTTACCAGCAGCAATGTCACCAAGAATACCAATGTTCTCAGAGAAAATGTACTCTCGAGCACCAAGAATGGCAACAGGGCAGGGACCCTTGGTGGACACACCAGGAGTGTAGGGAGACAGGTTGATGTTCTCAACGTTGAGCTCCTCAAACTCAGCAAGCACAGATCGAATCTTCAGACACTCCTCAAGATAGTTATCCTGGTTAGCATCGATAAGCTGGATGTACTCACCTCGGTGGAAAATAAGAGCGTGGTTCTGGTTATCAGACTTACCGTCACCAAGAATGGGGTTACCGGAAAGCTGAATTCGGAACTTAGGTCGTCGTCGGCCGTTCTCAAGAATTTCACAATGTCCATCAATAAGAGCAGAGAAGAGTCGAGGCTCCTCACCTTCGTTGAGAGGAGGTTCCTCATCAAGGTAGGCAATCTGCAGATCGGGGTAGGCACGCAGGAGGAACTCGGTGTTCTCCATCTCATCAGGCTTGAACTTGGTAAGTCGCTGCATAGACACAATGAACTTGAACTTTCGTCGGGCCATACGCTCGAGCTCTCGCTCAAGCTTCTCGGTGTTGCCACCAAACATCTGGACGACCTCAGGGTTCTCGACTCGGTAGAGCAGCTTGATAGCTCGAGAGTAGTTCATGAAACCAGAGACAGTTCGGTAAAGAGTCTGGGATCGAAGAGAAGCCCAAATTCGAGTTCGAAGAGTGTACTCAGGAGCAGCAGACTTGAAACCAATACAGTAGAAGGGAAGATCATCAATCTTGGCCTTGACCTCATCAGCATCCTTCTCACCATTCAGATCATCGTTGGAACCCTCGCCGAAACCGGCAGTCTCCTCAGCAAGAATCTTGGTGTCCTTAACGAAACAGTCCCACTCAACAGGGTGGAGCTGCTTGAGGTACTCAAGAAGGGTGACACGGGAAAACTGGTCATCCTCTCGAATAATCTCTCGCAGAGACAGCAGAATCTTTTCAGAGTAGTGAGGAACAAGCACGGAGAAAGTGGGCATGTTGTCAACGGGAAGAGGCTCGGGAATGGGAGTAGACAGGGACTGGGCGAAGAAGGAAATTCGTCGCTCAGCCTCGGAGTTTCTGGGGAAGAACTCGGTCTCGAAGGCATGATCATCCTGAGTGATGAAGAAGGTAGGAGCTCGGAGAGTTCGCTTGCCCTCAACCTCAGAAGGAACCTGATGGTACAGAAGCTTCTGCACATGCTCAATGGCCAAAAGATGCTCTCGGTACATTGAAATGACAATAGCGTTCCAGATCTGAGAAATCAGAACCTTGGGCTTGTACTTAATCTCCATATCAGTGGTGGCCAGAATCTTAGAGTAAATTCGCTTGGGCAGTCGGGAGAAAATGTTTCTCCAGGGAGTCCAAATGGAAATACCAAGGTAGAAGGATCGGGCGACCGAGAAAATGGTGTTACAAAGAATGTACCAGAGGTAAGTATCAAGGAAGAAAAGGATCAGATCGGTAGCGTACATCAGACCAAGAATAATCTGGGGCTGGACCTTGCAAAGAGCGTCATGGTAGTCAACACCAAACCATCTCTCACCGTAACATCGCATCTTCATCTGAGAAAGATCACGAATAGGATCTCGCAGAGACAGAATCAGGAAGTAGTAAGACTCGGAGAGCTTGGCACCAAAGACACACACCCACAGAAGGTAAGACATGCACTTATCGTGGAACTCAAGTCGAGGGTAGGAGTTGGTGAAGGTCTGAGAAGCAACGTATCGCCGAGTGCTCTTCTTCATGTACGAGGTGAACAGGCCACCCAGAGGCATGATAGAGAAGAAGACAAAGGTAATAACGGAGATAATGAAACCGACAATACCAACAGCAAGAGCAGAATCAGAGGTGTGGGAAATACCAACAACACCAAGGACGTAGACCGGAGCAACCAAGTTAAGAATGAAGATACCAATCAGGAACATAAGTCGTCGAGTCAGATGCTGAGCTCCAGCCCACTTTCGAGGCACAAAAGCCCACTCGGATAGAGTAGCGATAATCTGAAGACCGGTAGCAATGACACCACCAATGGCACCAGCTCCCCACTTACAAGCGGGAGGAGGATGGTTGTCAAGGGTGGGAACGTAGTTCTTCATGTAGAGGGTAGGGGAGTTGAAAGAGGCGTAGTACCAGTACATAGTGACGTGAATAATCCAGATTCGGTTGAAGTTGACAAACACGTGGAACCAAGAACGGGTCTCTTTGTAAGTCTTGAAAAAGACCTTGTCCCAGATAACATCACCAAGCTTCATGTATCGCTCAGACTGAGGGACATCCACCAGTCGAGACTCATCCTCAAACGTAATTCGCTCAATACCCTCGGGGTACCAGAAGAGCTGGTTAACGTCATCATAACCGATGACCTTGTCGTGATCTCGCTCTCGCTTGACGAACTTACCGTCGAAGATCTCGTAGCCTTGGCCTCGGATGAACCGGTAGAGAGGTGTGATGATTCGGTTAAGGTAATCACCCTCGTCCACGGGCTCAGTTCGCTGCTGGCACTCGGCAGAGGTGTAGTAGTCGTCGGCACACTTGAAGATGAAACAGAGGACCTCGGGAGTGAATCGGACCTGGTTGGCCTCACCCCAACACAGAAGCCACAGGGCAATGTGTCGGACTCGCTCAATAGGAGCAAGAGCATTCATCTTAGTCTTCCATCTGTACTCGGCAGCCTCCAGAGAGTTGTCGCCCTCAATCTCCTCAAGAGTCTTGGCAGGATCGGCGTTGGGGTCCTGCATCTCCTTTCGGAACTTCTTTCGGGCCTTTCGGGTTCGCTTGTTGGTCTTACCCAGCTTCATGTTTCGGAATCCAATGTCGTCATCGAGATCGAGCTGAGCAGCGAAGTACCACTTTCGGTAGTTGGCGTTCTCACCACCAATGTAGTCGGCGTGAAGAGACAACAGAGCCTGGTTGGGGGTCATTCGGGAGGATCGAGAGTCGAGCAGAACCATGAGGAAGTCGTACATGTTTCGCATGGAGTCTCGCTGGAAACCAAACTTGTTGGTGAGGTCAATGAAAACATCCTCAATCTCCTCCTTGGTCACGGGGACCTGGTTGTCGGCAGACCACGCGGGGTAAGGCTCTCGGGACCGGCCGGAGCCAGCGCCAATGCCCTGCTGGGAAGCAGCGTAGTCTAGGCCGTAGATGGGTGTAGAGGCACCAGAGGATCGGAAAGAAATCTGGGAGGCATCGTTGTACTGACCGTACTGGTCGTAGCCGCCGTAGCCCTGCTGGTACTGGCCCTGGTTGTAGCCCTGGCCCTGGTAGCCCTGCTGGTACTGGCCGTATTGGTTGTAGCCCTGGCCGTTCTGCTCAGTGAAGTCGGAAAATGTCTCTGAGCCGTCGTCCTTAACGTTTCGGTAGCCACCGGAGGTGGCAGCGGAGACGCCGGCGTGGGGGTCGTGGGGATAGGGGTTTCCGTGCTGGTCGACGCCCTCCTGGTAGCCCTCCTGGCCGCCGTACTGGTTGCCGCCGCCGTATCCGTCGTCATAATACTCGTCGTAATATTCCTGCTGACCGGGCTGCTGTGGGGTCTGGCCTTGTGGTTGGCCATTACCGCCTTGCTGGCCCGGCGCCTGGTAGTCGTAGTTGTAGTCGTATGACACTGATGTTAGTTTCGGTTTTTTGCGGAGCCACTGCTCATGGTGGCTGTGTAATTGGCAGCAATGCAGGCGGCGACGACGGGCGACGAGACTCGGCGAGCGGAGCCGCGAGGCAGACCTACAGACGACTCTGTCGCACCGGGGGGGGGTGCTTCTGTGTCCGTAGCTTCTGCCCTTTTTGCCCATCTCGCCACCTGCCGGCCGCCCGTATCTGAGCTGCGCGATATCGACCACCACCTCGGGGGTGTCGTTGGGGGGGCCATCGAGACCCTGTAGCGGGTGCCCGCGGCCTGCGAGCGTGTCCGTCGACACTGTGGGCGTTCCCACCGTCTTGCGATACTCACTTAACCACGAATTTCAATTTGCCCGCGACAAGTGCAACAGTGAAGAATCAGAAGCGTGAAGGAAAGATAAAAATCTAAGAGTTGGGACCAAAGGCCAAAATCCGAAATTCTCAAGGAGCAAACTGAAACGAGTTTAGGCGCACAAGGCGTGAAACCTTGAACGCGCAACCGAGATGGCGAGGTGATAGGGCGGGAGGCAGGGTGGTACCGGGGGTAAAGGGGGCCTTGTAGCTGTCTTTCTGGGGCTCTGGACCTCGCCCGGGGACCCTGAGTGCCCGAAAAGTCGATATTTCGACACTCCAACGGCCGTCCACCGTCTGCCACCCCTTAGCTGCGGGCCTCCTGCGCATCTTTGGGCGCGTGCTATTTGCGTTTACCGTGCCGACACCCAAAGTAAAATTTGCGTTCCTGGAATGAGCCGACGTGGCAGGAGAAGGGCCCGAAAGTGCTAGGGAGCGGGTGGCAGGGCGCACCAAAGGAGCAGAGGCGCCGGGTGTGACAATGTGCGGAGCGGCGTCCGCGGCTGAGGGCGAGCTGGCCCCTGGAGTCACGACACGCGCTCTGTCGTGGGTAGTCGCCGCCACGCCCCATCGCCCATGTGCCCTCTATACAGTGTCTGCTTTAATTGCATGGCTGGTGCCTATCCCAAGCCCCAGGGCCACTGCACCTGTTGCAGCACACTGTGCTCAGAAAGCCCTGGAGGAAGGCCGGGGCCCGTTGTCTGGCGCCGTCTTGGGGCAGCCGTCTCAAGATAGCCACACCCCCCTGGCCAGACCCTATCTGGCTCTCAAATTCTTTGCTCTCTCAATGGCCTCCCTCTCCCTTGGGCTTGTCGCCCTTTGGCTTTTTGGCTCGGCCATTGACAGGCACCACGTTACTTTTTAGAGCTTCGCAGAGCTGGGTTAGTAATCCATGCACGCGCAACGTGGTGAACGTGCATACCCACCTGTGCTGAGAAGTACGCCTATGCTGTATGGCCCGTATTTGTGTCACAGAAAAAGCGTTTGTGGGTGCCACGGTGGCCAGATTAATCCGAAAAACGGCTTAACGAAACGGACCAAGGTTCGCACAGGCCGCGAGGACTGGACGAGCGCGCTCAGACCGCCCAAAGCGCTCAAAAAGGCCCCATTCTTGGCTCCGGAAATGAAGCCAACACCGCGACTATCAGCGCCAATCTTGCCGAGTTGGGAGCTTGCTAAATATAGAAAGGCACTTCTGCACACAGACCAAAAACACTAAAAGTGTAATAAAAGCCTGTTGTCGGATTTTTTATGGTTGAGGGGAACTGGGTCCGGCGACAGAGAATGAAGGCAGCAGGCATGTGAATAGGCCTTGGAATGTTCACGTCTCTGTGGTCAGTCCAGGAGTGAGTCCCCTGAAAGTCTGTGCAACGGGGGGAAAGGGGGCAGGCCAAAGGTCCAGGGGCCGTCTGTCAAAGTCAACTCCGGTGGACACTAACTCCGCCATCGCCTCCTGCAGGGTCCACGTGACAAAACAACCGATTTCCCTCTTTTTGGGTTGAAATTAAGCAGAGCAAGAGGTCTTTAGACATGTGTGCATGTGGGTGCATGTTTCACTGTCAGTTACCCGGCCTTGTGGTGGAGAACAGCTGACACTGACACAGACACAAAAGCACGTATGGGCGCAACTTGTCGGCGGCATGTCCGGGAGTGGTGAGAGCCGGATTCCGGGTCTGCAGTTGCTGGTTGAAGACTTTTTGTGATTTTCTGTGATTTTGTGCGATTTTGTGCGACTTGATGGGTTCCACTGGATTCCACTGGATCACTTTTGGAGCAACTTGTGTAGGAGTGAAAATACTGTATTTGCAAATTCCAACATGTATATTTTACGTACACATGTACGATTTTAAAAATCGTAGACCTGTCTAATTCAACCATCGACAATCGACAATCGACAATCGATCTATTGGGACACACTACATTTGCTGGCTTTGTTAATTCATTGTTTGACAGACTATATACGTAGCGTCACACGATAGCGACGGTTGGCACACATGGAAAGACAATAGGAAACGCATAGAATGCCATTGTCGGCAGCCAAGTGGCATATGAACCGATGCAAGAGTGCACCTTACAAGGCGGTCTAGTCTGTTGTACGTAGTTTGTTTGTCTGTTGGTTTTTTTTTCTTTTTCTTTTTTCTTCCATTACATTTCCCAAAATGTCTTCTTTTCGACCAAACTGGAACATGTACCCTCGTAACGGCTCCGAGTCTCAGTCAGGACACCGAGGCGACTGGTGAGAAGGTCTTGGTGTCATTAGGTTGCCTGTTGCAGTCCATGTCATCATCGGCCGTCTCGAACAAAACTTTTACGTCAAGACTATAAGTTAGTTTTTTTAATTCTTTTTTTAAGTCGATCCGGCGGCCGCTGTCTGGGCCTGTAACGACGCAACCCGTCCAGAAATCGCATTTCTGAATCCAGCACCGTGATCAGCGAACCATTCTGATCTCAGTGGTGCCTTCAAACTTGCTGTTGCGGCAATTTTCGTCCAGTGGTGATCTGCCTATATATTCGCAATCTGGCTCTGGAGAGATGCAAACCTTGGTTTCTGAAAAAGAGGCTGGAACCGGTAAAAGGCAGAAATCGGAACTAAAAATAGAAAACAAACCCCAGCCCCTCCGCAACGAAGACATGGTGTGAGAATTTTTCCGGTGGACTGAGCTGAGGGGTGGGTTGCGGGCGGCTGTCGGTATTTCCAGGCGGATGTGTTGTCGTGTTTGCGTCCAGAAGCAGCTAAATCTCTCGTATAGACGCCCCTTCTCCATGTGGTCCCTTCTCTTCCCTGCATGTTAAGCACTTTTTTCCACTGCTGCCAGGTCCATCCCACCCTACACATACGCATGAACTGTAGGGGGGGTGTCTGTCGTATTTGCACCTGTGCAGTAAGAGTACCTTGTATCTGTGTTGTTCCTGGGGTCTCCACATTTGCCGTTTTTCCTGGGTCGTGGATCCAAATAACACACACTTGTTGTGGTGACTTGGTCCTGTTGCACCTCCACGGATCCTCCCAAACCCCTTAGTTCCATCGACAGCGACATTCCTTTGGCCCTCCAACTTCCCAAAAGCTGCTATTAATACTTTGTGCACCAAAAATGAGCGTGCCCTGCCTGGAGAGTTGTGTAAAGAGATCGAAATCGAAAGCCAACAAGAAGAAGAAAAAAACACAGACTCAAGAAACACAAACTACCACTCTTGCAAGCCAACGCCAAATATCGCCACAAACGTCGACCACAAACGGAAAAAGCTCACACTGACAGCCCCATGGTGAGCCTCGCACCACTCTGAACAGCACCAAAACCTCGCCAGCAACCGTCCGGATCCACAGCGATAAAGTTGGACTTTTTGCCATTTTTGCCGTTTTCGCCCTTTTTGCCCTTTTTTAACAACTTTTTGCCAGCATTTTTACTTTTTTCAAAGCTCCCTCCCACACTCTATTACTATGTATGAAATCTAGTTCAGCTCCAGAGTCCATCCAAGAGGCGCCCTCAAACGGCCCGCTAGCGTGGCCCTGGTGCCCTAAACCCGTGCCATCGATGCCGCTACATGTCCACTAGCACCCTGACACAGTCGCTGTGGTCCCCAGACACAAAACCCACCCCCGCCCCCTTAAAGTCGACTTGTTGTCCCGACACCTGCTTGTTGTGCCTACCTCGCCTAACACCCAGCTGCGGTTAAGTTAAAACGCTCATGTGTGAGTGTGCTGCGGCAACCTTCTGAAATCCGAACTTCTATTCGCACCTCAACCGCACCAACCCACATTCCCTCGCTAAACGGCCTTCCACTATGAGACTCGCCGCAATACTGCTCGGGCTGGCGACGCTGGTGACGCTGGCGTCCGCCCGAATGTTGTCGGCCGACTCTCTCGTCACATGCATGCAAAACTCGTCCTTCACGGCCGACTATTTCGACGTCAACTTTTTTCCCGATAACAGAACCGTCGACTACAACGTCCGCGCCAAGACGGACATCTCCGGCCGAGTGTACGCGGTTCTGGACGTGTGGGCCTACGGGTTCATGGCCTACTCAGTGAAAATCGACCCCTGTACCAACGACAAGCTGCAGCAGCTGTGTCCCATGTACCCGGGCAACATTGACCTGCAGTCCACAGCCACCCTGTCCAAGCACGATGTGGACCAGATTCCCGGCGTGGGCTTCACCTTCCCCGACATCGATCTCATGATCGTCGGCTCCGTGTACATGCTGGACACGGACAAGCGAGTGGCATGTATCGTCATCCAGATGACCAACGGAAAGACCGTGGAGCACACGGCCGTCAAGTGGGTCACGGCCTGCATCTCCGGCCTGGGTCTGCTCGTAGCCGCCTTTGCCGCCACCTTTGGCAACTCCGTCACCGCCTCCCATATTGCAGCAAACTCCGTGTCGTTATTCAACTACTTCCAGGCCACCGTGATTCTCACCATGCAGGCGGTGCCGCGAGTGCCCCCCATGGCTGCAACCTGGGCCCAGAACGTGGCCTGGTCTGTGGGTCTCATCCGTATCACCTTTATGCAGAAAATCTTCCGGTGGTACATCCAGTCCACGGGCGGCCATCCCACGCTGTATCTGACGCACCAGACCATCTCTGTGCTTGTCCAGCGACGAAACATGTTTGTTGAGCGCGTGACCCGATGGTCGCCAGTGCTCGGAAAGGTCGTCGACCACATGTTTACGGCCTCCTACGACGCGGCCTCTGACGTGTACAGAAACACCAACCGGTACACCCGTCAGCTGATTTCGTACCACACGTCGGGCGTGCGTGCCCGAGATCTGGCACCCGACCACGTCATGAACCTGCTGACCAAGCGGGCCGAGCTGCAAGATATTGCCCCCGAGTCCTCCTCTACACTGCTGGTTCTCCGAGGTATCCTGCGAGTCATCTACGACGCCCACATTGAGCAGACGTCGGGCGCCATCACGTCCTTCACCTTCTTTGTGCTGTTTGGCATCCTGCTGGGTATCTGTTTCGGCGTGCTCAAGCTTTTCCAGCTGTGCATGCAGCGAAAGCGAGGCGGCCAGGACACAGCCAACGTGTACTACGGCCCCAACTCCCAGCAGAAGGAGTCCGACTCAGATGGCTACCGACACGACTACTACGCGTCGTCCGAGAAGCTGCTGCTCAAGGGTGCTTTGTCGCGAACACTGCTCCTGTTCTGCCCCCAGCTGCTCGTCTTTTCGCTTTGGGAGTTTTACACCCGTGACTCGGCCGCCGTCATTGTGCTGGCGTGCTTCTTCCTGGTTCTGACCATCGGTGTTCTGGGCTTTGTGTGTTTCCGGGTGGTCTACTTTGCCCGTAAGTCTATCGCTGAGCACCAGACGCCCGCGTATCTGCTGTTTGGTAACCCGCGAATCCTCAACCGTTACGGATTCATGTACCTGCACTTCAACGCCAACCACTACTACTTTTGTGTGGTCCAGCTTGTGTACACGCTGGTCAAGGCGCTGTTCATTGCGTACGGCCAGCAGTCCGGCAAGACGCAGGCTATGGCCATCTTCATTATCGAGCTCTTCTACTTTGCTCTGCTCTGCTGGCGCAAGCCGTACATGGACAAGCGAACAAATGCGCTCAACATTGCCATTGCTCTGGTGACGCTCATCAACTCGTTTTTGTTCACCTTTTTCTCGCGTATCTACGGCCAGCCCGCGTCGGTATCATCCGTCATGGGTGTCATTTTCTTCATTCTCAACGCCGCCTTTTCGCTGGTGCTGCTGATTATCGTTATTGTCACCTGCACCATTGCCATCCTCTCCAAGAACCCCGACAAGCGGTACCATCCCGCCAAGGACGACAGAGAGTACTTTATGCCTGGCCAGGACGGCGCGCCCGAAGACAACGAGTTCAACGCGCTGGGCAACGCTGCTCAGGAGGGCCACGATCTTCCGTTCGAGGAGGAGATTCACAACGGCGCCGAGGACGACAGCAACTCAATGCTGGCCGTTGAGACCAAGAGCAGTGACGACCTGAGCACGCAACAACTTCACCATAACCGCGAGGTCATGCGTGATTCTTTCCGAGATTCCTTACCCTCCGGGGCCAGTTTCGACTCCAGAGATGTCCCTCAGCAGGAGACGAGAATTATTTAGCATAATAGATTGAGTATTTTATTTAAACAGTGTGTGTATGGTCGGTCAGTGATACATGGGCAAGTGTATTGAATCAAACATGACCTTGGAGTCGATGTTTTGTACAACGATGAGGTATTGCACTATACGTTTTCGAGAGGTATGTTATGAGCTTTTAGACCTGTATAACGGTTATATGACAACAGGGATGAATGATATACAATAGAGCAAGTTTGAACGTGTTCTCAAGTAACTTGTTATAGGAGTACCGTAGTAACATAATCAAAACTGCATTTCAACAGAATGCATTCTCAGGTTTCAATATCAAGTGCTGTACCTACAGTAAAAACCCAGGGCTACTGAATACCTTGAAGTTCACTGGAGAACACGTTGTGGGAAGGAAAGAAGAATGTCATTAGTCTGGGTATCAATTCCGGTATCATTGAGTGAGTTACCCTACCTTCTGGCTGGACCCACGTAAAACATGTAAACACGTTGCTTTGGCCATAGAAACACGGCAGCCTAGTTACGCCTCCACTCATCATCATCAGTTCCAGCTGTGATTCGTCTGAGCAGAGATTGGAGCTGTCTTGATGGGCAAGACAGCACCTTTGGTTCCTCCCTTTCTACCCCTCCACTCTAGGGGCTGCACCTCCATCTGCCTGTTCACGTCTTAGGCCTGTGCCGTAATTCTGGGTTAGATGGGTTCAGGAGGGGGGAAGTAGCAGCTTGTCATAACCGCAGACAATGATCAGAAGTTTGCGGAGATGACGCGAGGCACAGACAAAGTAAGGAAACTGATCAGGAATCCTCACAATGAATGTGTTTCAGCTGTTGAGTATTCAAACTGTCACTTAAGTCACCTTCTGCCAACTCGGAAATACTCACAATAGTAAGATACTAGATCTGTAGGATGTTAGTGGAAAAGAAACTGATCCAGGTCGATTCGGCCGTGAGCACAGAGGGGTGACACGATTGTGGGTACAAACGTGCCGGGGGTGGACTCGCAGTCCGTTATGCTGATTCAAAAACATGCCAATGATCCGAGGTGGACACTGACAAAGGCTCATGGTGTAGTCTTGCTGGATACCGATCAAAGGGGGATATCGTTGGGTATTTATGTTATTTCGGTTCTTTGTGTGTGGTATATTGGTTGCGCTTTAACTAAAATAAGAGTGTGGAAGTACGCATTGTGGATAATTTGACTCGTCTGGTGGGGTTGGGTGAGGAGCAAGGAGCAATGGCAATCGTCGGGGGATTGTCCACCAGTTGCAACCCGGCGACTGTGTGATTTTGACACGATCTCACCATATAGGTATCTCGAGGCTCCACAGTTGGTGCTTTTTATCTCTGGCAGCCCATGGCATTCCCTGTGTCTTGGTGACAAATCGTGGGTGTTGATTTTGTGTCTTTAGGAGGTGAGCGTGAGGCTACCTTGCATGAAGTTTATTGTTGTTGTGGGCAATAAGCTGTTGGTTCATTTGATGCTATTATCGATATCTGAGACTTGCTATCCAGACAAAACTAACAATTCCACCTAAATTATCGACAGAATACATCCACGCAACTGCTTTCAAAACTCCAATTGCTCGAATATTGACCGAGTTCAGATTTCAATGTACCTACCAGATATCACGAAAAACGGAAAACTCACCAATACAGACAAATAGAGCATGGAAAAGACACCGTAATACTCCCAACAGCCCAAAGAGTAAAATACTGCTGCAGCCAATTCAACATCTCAAGCATAACCGGAGATGGTGCATCCAGAACTCTTTCAGATATTTCAGAGAAGCATCACTCAAAACATCCCTTTGTAAAACTTCATTTTCTGTCAAAAAGACAATTTGTAAAGTGCATTCGGTTTCTTATGACTTTTTAATCATTCTGGCATTGCTTTTATTCCTCTAGCTTGCCTCAATCTCCTAAACACTTTACACCTTTCAAACCCCATCCATAACCCTTGTCAAAACCCAACTCTCTCGATTTTGGCGCAATCAAAATTCTGAAAGTCTCTAGTGATTCCTTCCGATCCCCTCAGTCCAGCTATCCACTTTTCCCTCCGTTTGCTCGCACTTTTGCAGTTCCCCGTTTTTCGCACCCCGATAAGCTTTCAAAAATTACATTTCTGCAGTTTGGCAATATCAAACACCCATCACTACTGCGATACACAACACCGCTTCCAAAACACACCATGAGCCAACCAAAGCCCCGAGCTCCGTTTAATCCGTTTGATCCGACGGAAAACCGGCCGGCGCAGGGATATCCCAGCGAATATCTGGCTCCGACCGAGCCCCGAGGGTGGACCAAGACGCCGAAAAATGCGTCCAAGTACGAGCGAGCCAGAGCGGTCATGAAACAGATCAAATACGACCCCAGACCGCCCAGCGAGAAGTATCCGGGCCAATTCAAGAAGCTGCGGCAGGTGAGCAAGTCGGAGGGCTTCATGCGAGGTATCAAGCTGACTGGAAAGGTTCTGACAGTCACGATTCTCACGTACGGAGTCTTCTTTATGAAGTGGGACAACGGCTACGAAAACGTCTTTTCGCCGTTTTACCGGGCGCGGATCCGGGCCAAGGGCTGGCTCACGGGCTCGCTGTCCGAGCAGGAGCAGCAGGACCTCGTGGTCAAGGAGAGAGGCTACACCAAGCTGTCTTCGGCCGGAAACAGCCCCGTCATGCCTGGCGGTAACCCTGGTCACGTGACCAAGGAGGTGGCCGATCTCGTCTACGAGCGACCTCAGCAGAGACACATGGTAGCCGCCGAGAAGCAGCTTTTGGCCCGGGAAGAAGCCATTCTCCGTGCTGTGGATATCGCCGAGGCTGAGATGGCCAAGCGTCCGCCACCCAGCGATAAAAAGGGATGGTGGTAGTTTGGGGGACGTTTCGGGCATGACTGAGCTGATTGGCAAGAGTCGAGATAACTGTATATAGGATTATTAGATGGATGGAAGATGTGCTGTAGTAGAGCTGGTGATACGGATGTATCAAGGCCTGTGGTAGAGCTGGTAGTAAGGGCGTCTTAACTGCTCTATTGAGAATAGATAACGCTCTTCAGTCTGTTTGAATTGTCTTCATGGGTCTCAAAAACTGGTAGCAGTTTTCTGTTGGTTGATTGTAAAAGTTTTGAATCAAACTGCACATTGGAGTGAGTTTCTGGAAGGTGCAAGTTTTTCATAGTTGACATTATGGTTGTCTACTTCTCCCATGAGAGTTACAGTACATACGCTTTGAATATCCTTGAGTCTAGTTTTTGTTACGTTATTCCTGGACCATATTGATACATACAAACTGTAACTTCAGTTGATAGTGACCAACAGCACACTGTAGATGGTCGAATAGATTAGTTTTCTGATTATAGTTAAGACCATGGAGTTTATAATTTGATTTAAAAGCGAATGCACTCTTCAGTTTTTCTGTGAAACGTCTACAATGGTTTTCAACTAGCTCATGTTGATAGAATTAATGATGTTGTTATGCACATGTAGAATTGGAAATGTATACCTTGAACGGTGAATGAGATTGATCAGAGGGAAAAAGAAAAGATTGAAATAATGACCAAATGTGAAATAAATGAAACCATAGACACGTGCAATGTTTTCAATCCTTCTCAATCTGTTTTCCCGACGTTTGTGAGCGATTCTAAAATGCTGACTAAGCAGTAATAAAAGTACCCCGAATGTCATTTTTGCTGGTTGAGTAGAGTCAGCAGCTCTTGACGAGTGATTATACAATCTTATATATCATATAACACAGTATTTCAACATTTATCGAACCCTTACACTTCAGTCATGTTAAGCTGCGTTCAGCTACTAGTACATCTCAAGTCTGGGCTATTAATAGACGGTCCATTAATAGCAGAAAAAAACTGAAGAGTTCATTCTCTCTGAAATTCCATTTTGAGTACAATGGTGCTCTTTATATAGTCTCAACCGTTCTCCAAAGACTACCAGTGCTGGTTCTAGTTCAACCTATCGTTGTCACTGTAAACCATCTGATAACAAAACCTTCCACTCGTGAAAAGTAGGCCACGTGGTACTTTTCAATATCAGATTCCGCAGTATTTTTCGTCAAATCATCCCTTTTCTTTTTTCTCCTGTTTTTTTCGTTTTCCAGCTCTTTTTTCACTTTTTTCTGCATCCCCAGAATGTCAACGGCGGCAACGGGATGTAATTTTAGATCCGATCCATCCAGAGTCAGGAGGCGCAGTTGTCAATAGTAGGGTGAATTCTGAAGCTGCTGAAATATAAGAGATATCAGTGTGATGAACGAGCTGAGGGGATTCTAGTGGTGCTCTTAGAATTTCGACTACTCCAATATTACACAAGTTATAGGGTCCATAAGCAAACCGTTAGTTGCATCCAAACAAGAGAAAATAACCGTGCGTGTTTTAGGCATGAGTGTCCCCAGATGAAGGCAAGAAAAAAAAAAGAGATGAATGACAAAAACAACAAAAAACGGAGAATAAAAAGAGTATTTAATCGTTTTTGACCAGTTTGTGGTATTAAATAGCTCCAGGCTACCTTTTTAGACCTTCAAAAGATGCAAAAAAGACACGTATCGCGACCTAGCCACCAGTAGATGGCAACTCATTTCAGGTCTGAAATTTTCTTGTCTCCAACCGTAAAGAAGATTTAGTCGATGTAGATGAAAACGTATTTTAGTCCAGTTAACTGTGACGATTAATGGAGGGAAGTAAAGAGGGCAATAATGACACTGGAGATGTTCTGAAGAGTGCATCCGCTAGAGAATTCTTTGCTGATTACAGTCCACTTTTCAGAATCCAGCCAGTGCCATTTTTGGCCTGGTTATACAGTCTCATCTTCAGGAAAAAAAAAACGAGGGGCCACTTTCTTAGCAACGATGGATAATATGCACTCATGACACACTGATAACTGATGAGCCCAGAAGTTCAAATAGAAGCAAGAAACTAATGAGAAGAAGTCACAGATACATTGGAAGCAAAGTGGCTAGTCACCTGACGTCATGAGATGCCACTAGTTTGCCACCGAGAGCCCAAAGTTGCTGTTATTGCGAAATGTGGCCAAATATTGCTGTCATGTTCCGTCACGTAATTGCGTGTAATTATTTCGTGTGTAGCTTTTTCCCTAGAAGCATTGATGCGGATGAAATCGGCCAGCCTCTGAACTGTAACTTGGGCTAAGTGGAGGGTAGGGAAGCGAGTATCGGTGGTGTAGAGAAATGGAATCATGCGTTGAGACCGCTGAAACGCGTAGATTTTGACAGTGCTTTCAGATTGTCAACAACCCCAGTATCACGTAAGTTACATTCACCGCAAGTTTTCCTCTAGCAATGGAATGCACGTATTCTAAATGTACATCCATAACTAAACTACATGGACTAGAAATGAGGGACAGAAATAGATGTCCAAAACAAGGTCAAAAAAGAACAAAAAACGACCTGCCTCATTAAATCGAGATTCCAAAAGCCCCACCCGACCATTCCACAGCTTTATTGGCCCCATATGTCTTCTAAATCCCCAAGTGGAGCCAGATGAAGCCAAGACTTGCAAGTCACATGTCCTTGAACCAAACAAAAAAAAAAAGAGAAGCCATGCATGGCAGTTAAGAGTCATCATCTGTCTCCTGTATACGTCAGGAGAAGAGGATGAGTAGTGGGTATCAGGTACGATACAGTAGATATATCGCCAGAGACCGGTCGTATTGTACGAGAAAGGCCAAGAAAATGTGAAAAACGGAGAAAAAATGACAAGTCCGAGATTTTCAAACTAACCGCTCTTGTCTCCGGATCCTTCCACCGGAACGTTTTCTCAGTCTCTTTTTCTCTTTCTTTCTGTAATGTTGGAGGGGCACTTTTTCTGGGAGTAAATTAAGGTTATGATTTACGGTTGGAAATGTGAGCAAAGCATCAGTGCCGTGCGGATAACTGAGGGGGGCTTTCAGGACGTCTGGACACGGAATAGTGGGTCTTTTGGAGACAAAAGTGCACTTTGCCAAACGAATTGGACCCCGTGACCGTTTTTCCAGCGCTCAAAACGCCCGAAAAAGAAAGGTTCCAAAGGGGCTCAAAAGCAGTAGTGCCGTATGGTTCCGAAAGCACCCTTTTGGGAGATTAGGGTAAGGGTACTTCTGTTATGCGGCTGCGGAAAAAATCCCAGCACATGTACTGAGACTACTAACATACACCTCACACACATTCTTTTCTCCTCTTCCAGGGACTTGTTTGCTGATTTCTCTCTGTCACCAGAGGACTCTTGATTGTCACGGAACTGACCGAGTCTACGTTATTGCGCCACAGGTGTCTCAGAGCCGTCCACACCGCAGTCTCTTTGCACACAGTACATTACAACATTCACCACATCACGAGTGTAATTAGTCACATTTACGTACAACACTCCAAACCACGCAACTCTCAACACGTCGCTTAGACACCCTTTGGAACCCCCCCCTTCAACTACACGCCCACGCCCGCCTACCTCCCCAGCTTTGCCAGAAAATGTCCGTTTTCATCACCGCTCTGGTGGTTTAGAAGACTCGGACGCTCGAAGTTTTACAAGGAAGAACACGTGATCCGACATCCCACTGTTCTGCCTGCGACTCTGCTCGGCAAGCACAAACACACCCTCTGCAGTCTCCGACAGCCCCAGGACCTTTCAACACGTCTTGCCGCCGTCTGCTTTTTCTACGACCGCGCCCCCCGCCAAATTAGCTTTTCCCAACACACCTCAGCTCCCTCTGTGAGTCACCGCTTTTAAGCTCAGTGACTAACCGACTCGGCCTGCAGAGCGTGCATAAAGTCATTATCTGAAAGCCTACTACAGCACGGCACCCACCTACTCCAAGTGAGGGTTAGTCACACGCAACGGTCTCCACTGCCCCAAGCACGCCACCGATCTCGCTCGGGCCCAAACCTAGTCTTGATAAGAGTCACTATCGCATCTGATAGTAACTATATCTAGTCTACAACCGCCCCCGGACTTATCGTCATTGGGCGTGGCAGCTACTGTCATTCTATAGTTGTCGCTGCTCAACCACACTACAACACCACCAACACCAACACCAACCCCACCAACAACACAACCAACTCCTAAACTATTTATTATTTGCATCATGGCCTCGCCAACTGACTCCACCTTCACCTGTCCTTCGACTTGTGTCTCTATTAACACCACTCCCGGCGTCCTCATGGACAAGAAGGAGCCCGCCGAACCTACCACAGAAACCACGAAAATCAACCGTGTTCTCAGCCGTCTCAACGACTCCGAGAAAGAGCAGTTCATTGCTCGTCTCGTTGAATCGGCAGTGTGGATCCTCGAAACCATCTGGCCCTCTACATCCCGGGTCGGAGAGATCCAGGGACAGTTCCCCGGAGGCTCTTCCTCGGTTAGATCGATTTCTCTGAAACGATTCATCCAGGAGGTTCTTCGGCGGTCCCGTTCGTCCTTCTCCACCCTCCACGTGGCTCTGTACTATCTGGTTCAGCTCAAGCCTCAGATTCTGGCGCTATCACGTAATCGTTCTTCCGAGCCCAAGAACCCCGGCAAGGTCAACTTGCTGTCGTGCCCCCGACGCTGCTTCCTCTCGTCCCTCATGGTGGCAGACAAATTCCTGCAGGACCGTAATTTCAGTGCCCGAGCATGGGCCAAGATTTCCGGACTGCAGGCCACCGAACTGTCTACTAACATGTTGGACTTCCTCAAGGCACTTGACTGGAAGACCTTTGTCCCCGGTGACGTCTATGCCCAGTGGAGCGATCTCCTGTTTGAGAACGCTCTGCTGGACATGCCTGATGATATCCCCACTTCTGGCGGTGACGACGAGGTTTCTCCCGTCGCCGTCTACACCCCTGCTGCCTCTCCTATTTTTGGAGAGAGTGAGTTCAGCAAGTCTGTTCTCAAACGATCATTTGACGAAGAGGATGTTCGACAGACCAAGCGACGAAATATTTAAATGCATTGTATCATAGTAAGTGTGCTGGACTGCGACCAAGTGCGACGTTGTGCCGAGTGGTGTGATTTATTTTATTTTATTCATCACGCCTGCCGTTGAACACGACACTACAATCGTGGAGGTTGCCTTCTATTGGCCCGATGGCTCTTGTTGACGAGGTTGTCGATTATGAGTCATTGGGATAAGGTTGGAAACACTGGGTGAGTGGAAAAAGACAGAAAAGAAGCATGATGAAGTTTCGGAAAGACTCGGATAGTTCCGGCGAATGTTCGGCGAATGTCCGGCGAATGTCTGGACTAGTGTCTGAGGGACAGATGGAGCCTAGTCATGGTCTAGTCATTTGGTTTTGGTGCTACCAGAGTGTTGATACCGTATTTGTCTCGTTCATGGGGATGTTTGGCCTTCCACAGACACGTTGAGGCATTATTTTTGTTCGGACTAAGATGCATTGAAATATTTGCTGTGATAGGAACACGTTGCCCGAAAATCCAGGAAATTCGATAAGAAATGAGTCTGTTGAGAGTCTCCACCACCCCATGACTGCAACATTAGACAAGGCCCCAACTTGTTGCTCCCAGTTAAAAAAAATAAACTTTGGGAGATAATCTTGATAGGGTTATCTGAGATGAGATGATACAGTTTTGGAGTGAGGATGAGTTGCTTGTACAAGTCTGGGGAAGAGAAAAATATGTTGGTGGAAACAATGTGATATGGGCGTTTGTACCATCAGAACGGTATATTTTGAGCTGCATTTCCTCTTTCTAGTCGATTTCTGTCGAATAACACTCGTTCTATTATTAGACTAGTGTGGTTTGTTTTTCCGCCGTTATCGCTGTGAGTCACTACCACAGCACACCATAACATGTAGTCAAACAAGATCAACGGGCCGACAACGCCATTTGAAAGAGTCCAGATGACGCAAGTCATGTAACCATGGTGTTATCTGGATGCATCGCTCCGATATCGGGATGACTGCGAGACAATGAAGAATCGAAAAATCGAATGGCTCTGAGGGGTATCTCTGAGGGGTATTGGCATGTGGCACTGAGTAAGAGCACTGAGTAGTAAGTGAGTACTGTAGTAAGAGAGAAGTAAGTGAGTCAGTAGTAAGTGAGAGTTTCAAGGAAACGTTGTGTTGTTCTTTGTTGTTGTTGCTGAATCCGTAGATGCACTTGTTACGTCTCCATATGAACAGCTGTTTGGTGGCTTCAATTCACCTACAATAGTATCTTCACTATGATACTCTCGAAAGTGAGCAAGATGAACTGCTCATGATTTAGAAACATGTTCTAAACTCCTTTTTAAGCCATTGCAGACCTGTTTCTAACTATGGTACTGTCAGGTATTCAATTTCTCTCTTGATGGCTATAGTTGCATCTTCAATGAGTAGCTGTAAAAGCTCCAACTCAGTGAAGTTTCAAAGAAAATAGTTAATTTAACAAGAAGAAACAGGGCCAGCATCTTATTCAAGAATAGTCCTATGCCTTCAATACATCCACCTAGTTAGTGACATTCTCACCAGCTTGAAAACCAGTTTCAAAAACCAGTCCATCTTCACCTGACAAACCCCTAACCAAATAACGTTCTCCTGATCTCAAACCAAGGGTCTAGTTAAAACACCCTATAAATCGATTTTCATCACTTTTTCTGGACTCAATAGACTAGTCTGATGATTTGATGACAGCTGACCTTTTCAGAAAACCCCCAGCTTCCCCGTAACCGGAAATATCTGTTTTCGAACCAGCGCTACAAAAATATGCATGGGCTGGTTGCACACTTCTTATTTTGGCCTTGTCTAATTTGAGCAATAGCAAGCACAACAAATACACATAATTTGCCACTCTACTAGCGCAAAGATCACACCATTATAGCAAACATCATTTGTAAAGAGTTGTCAATTCTTGTATTAATAGTTTTCTTTGATTTTCTTACATAATTTGTACTCTTCATCTCTTCTAATATTGTTGGACCCATCAAATGTTAATACTGACCATGATCAGCCCTTAGGATCCTCTGCAAAAAACCCCCTACAACCACTATCATAAATCTGAACAGTGCCTTTCGCTGGAAATCAAATTTCAAACACAACGGTACCAGAATATACGACTTTTTCTGTCTATCCAGGCTTTGACTTTTTTTTTTTTCTCATTGATATTCAATTAAACATATATATGTATAAACATGTTGTTCGGAATTGAACTAATGCTGAACGTGGTCGTGTGTGAGTCAATTTCGAAACCCTACTCTTGACTTGGGTTAACTAGTTATACAGAGGCATCTCAAATCATGCGTGTTTTAAACCGACGTTCAGATTAGTTCATCTCTCCTAATCCTCCATAGAACCTCCTTCCTCCTGGTTCTACCTCTAAAGGGTGGGCCCAACCGGGAACCACGTGACTTGATTAGCCCAATGTTTTGAAAATCAAAAACCCCTTTTCAGTTGCGGCCATATCCTGGTGAAAATACGGCTTCCCGTTCGATCAGCCATAGTCAAGCACCAGAGAGCCTAGTTAGTATTGTAGTGGGAGACCATACGAGAATCCTGGGTGCTGCAATTCTTTTTTCTTTCATTTTTCCATATTACCCCTTTTTTTTGCATTTTCTTTATACTGCCTACCATTTTTTTGTCAGCTGGCTATTCCAGAAGAGACCAAGAAACAAAGGCCATTTGGTGAGCAGTTCTTAGATGATGAAAACGCTGTTCCACAACTAGAAAACGCCTTTCCACTACAGAGTACTAGATCATATCTGAAGAGTGTTTCTCTCAAGAGAATACAAGCGATCATTAACGAAGAGCCCTACAAACATACCAACTCAAGACTGAATTAAAATAATGCACTGAATCTAAATAAGTTAAATAAAACAAAAGGCCAACCCCCCCTGGGTCTACGGGAGGCAATTGGCATGCAAGTGTTGTTGTGGACGGTGTCATCTTCTTCACTGAAGAATGTTGATGATGCCGAAATGCTGCTCGACATTGTAGGGGCCAGGAGCCTTCCAGTAGTCGTCAAACATTGTGAAAAAGGTGCCGTGGCCGTTGAGTGCCTTGAGCAGAGAGTTGATGGCAATGGCCTGGTTGGCAGGCGACGGAGTGTTGTTGCCGTTGACGTTTCCGGCCGAAGGGTAGCCGGTTTCGGTGACGAAAACCACCTTGTTGTTGCAGGTTCGGCGCGTGAGATCCATCTCGTCCAGCGCAAACTGGCCGGCGGTTTCGGGCGACTGCTGGGGGTTGAAGTACGCGTGGGAGTTGATGCCAACGTAGTCGAGCTCGGGGCCCGTGCACAGATCGGGGTTCTTGGTGTAGGTGACGGCAGGCTCGGCGGTGGTGACCTGGCCCTGGTAGCCGGCGGCCTGGAGCTGGCCCTTGACCTGGCGGATCTTTCCGAGCAGCTGCTGCGCGTTCACGTAGCCGGCGATGATGGCCTCGTTGCCGACGGTGATGGTGTCGATGAGGCCCCAGCCGTTGTTGCTGCTGGCCCAGTCGATGAACTCCTGGACGCCCTGGTCGATGGAGTCCACGCCGGAGGGGCCGATCCAGAAGCCCTGGTCGAGCCGGAGGCCGAGCTGCTGGGCGGCGGGCTGCACCGTCTGGATGGAGCCGCAGTCGGTGCCGTAGATTCGCACAATCTTGATGCCCTTGTTGGCGATCTCCCGGAGGTCTGCCAGCACCTGGCCGGCGTTCTTGCACGAGGAGTCGTCGTTGTAGGGCGAGTAGGTCAGCGAGTAGGGGATGATTCCGCCGGGAGCGGGGACGTTGGTGGGCTCGGGGGCGGCAGACGAGGACGAGGGCTGGGGAGGGTTCACAGTGGAAAGCACGAGTGTGGTTGAGGGTCCGGGAGGGACTACCACCGAAATGACAGGCTCCTGGGTAGGCTCAGGGGCAGCGGCAGGAGTGGAGGGTTCGGGAGCGGGCTGAGCGGGCTCGGGAGCGGGCTGAATGGGAGTGGGAGAGGGCTCGACAGGCTCAGGAGCAGGAGCAGGCTGGACAGGCTCAGGAGCAGCTTCAGAGGGCTGTTCGGGAGCAGGGGCAGGGGCAGGAGCAGGCTCAACAGGAGCAGGAGCAGGGGCAGGAGTGGGCTCAGGGGCAGGAGCAGGAGCAGGAGCAGGAGCAGGCTCTTGGCCAGCAGTGACAGTCACAGCAGGAGCATAGACAGTGTTGGTGACCAGAACAGCCTCGGCAGTGTGGGTTCGGTAAACGACTCTGGGAGCTCGCTTGTGAAGAAGTTCGGTAGGAGCAACGGGCTCGTCCTGAGACAGAACTCGTCGCACAGGTGCAGCAGATACTGCAACCAGTAGAGTGAGAATGGTAGTGAGTTTCATGGTGATCGGAGTGTGGTAGTGAGTGTGGGTGATTGAAGAATCAGGTAGTGAGTGTGGTTATTTCGTAAGGAACGGAGTGATTGAAGAATCAGTGGGGGTAAAGAATGTATGGCCTAGGCCGAAGGTGCGCTGAGCTGTGAGTAGAGCTGGAGATGCTACTACTTGTTCTGAGAGAGAGACAGGGAGAGAGAGACCGAAAGAGTGAGGAAGCTGCTGATCCAGAAACACGGGGATGTAGGGATTATATACCTGATACCGCCCCACCCGCCAAGGGTCTGCATGCACGAGTTGCTCATGTTCAGATCCCACGAGGGGCTGGAGGCTGCGAACCCTGAGTGGGATCCTGCCTGCAGCCTATAGCACCACCCGAGATTCGCCCAAGAGGCACGATTGAGCCCGTTGGAGCCCTGCGTGAGGCCCAAAGCGGCAACGATGAGCCAGCAGAGCGACCTTTGACGCATGGCAAAAGCGAGGTTTGCGGGAGAAGTAGAGAGATTGAGTTTGGCTGCCATCCCTAGAAGAGTGTATTAGGTACCAGCCCATGTGGGTCGAAAAGGCTAATTTGGTGGTACTATTGGGAGAACAAAGGTTATTTGGGCTGTTCAAAAACCTTAATTGTAGTCTATCCTCGAGACAGTCCAAGGTCTTAGGTCTCTTCATACCATAGCATTACAACTATACACTGTATCTTTGCTATAGGATTATCAAACGTGTATGAAGTTTGCTCCACCCCAACTTACTCTGAGACACCCAACAGTGGGCTGGTTTGTTTCAGAAATGTGTCTATCGCCCTGAATCAAAACGGCTGCTGCAGGTTCGTGTGTTTGCTGAGATCGAGATGGTTCACACTATTGTTCGATTTCAGATCCAAAAGCAGGGTTGCAGTTTTCCGAAATAATACACACCAATATTATGTCTCTAGCGGACCTTTTGGCGGCGTTATTATGGTCTTAGTCTGGCGGCTATGCTGTGTTTGGTGTTCCAGAACTGCCGTGTTTTTAGTCTGTAATATTTCTGTACCAGCTGTTTAGGCTGTGTAAAGTTGAGTGGAGACGGGTGTTTGAGGTCGAATTTTGAGCGAAATTAGAGATTTGAAGAGATAATGTAGGTAAGAGAACAGTCCTGAGTGCAGTGGCAGCTTCATAATTGTTGAAAGATCACTTTTGAACGTTCCAATACACTCCATAACTTGCAGTCGTATTGGTGTAATTTCCCAGCCAAACGTTATTGATTACAGTGCAGAATGCAGTTCAGGAGACACTACTAAAACCCCGTAATAAACGTGATAATCGAAAATTTGAAGATATTCACACAATAATTGACACTTTTTCTCCTCTATGTCGCTTTAATTTCTCTTGTATCCCCACTGCTCATGCCACAAAAGCTCTGTCATGACTTGTTCTCGAAACCGCCTCCACCCACTTAAACTTTGGCTTCCCGCTTTTCAATCCAACTTGGGACCAATGACTGCTTCTCTCAACTGGGATAGTTCACTCCAGCCACCTGATGTACACGCATTTATGGCTGTTTCAATCGCATAGCAAAGGCACTTATAGCGAGGCTGTACTCGTCGACACGAGATTTTCATTGCTTTTTACTGACGACAAAAACATCGTAATATACAGCCTTGTTTTCCTTCGTTTCCATCGTTAGATATTATCTGGTAATTTGAACTTTGGCATAATTATTCAATCTAATGGTGGTGATTGTCGGGGTAAACAAAATAATAGTAAAAAAATAATGGCTGCCGTTTGACGGCTGAAAAAAGCCTTGGACTAGCTCTAGATCTCTTCCGACCGATTGCAGTCAACTTTTATTGTGAAATAGCCATTTTCATATGAAAAAAAGGGACGTGATATTCTGTCAATCAGTGGGTGATCTGGGGTATGAATGAAACGTAAATTTCAGCGCTGATCAGGATACAGAAATGAAGAAGAGGGATATTGAGATGTACTGTGTACGAGTACAACAGGAATAAAACTCGGAACTAAAGGAACTTTTCAGAACCTGTCCATCTTTGAATGTTTGGGCAGGGTGTAGAGACTACATTTTGGGAGGGGGTAGGTAAAACACCATAAAGCTGCCAATATTGGTAATACACCAGAAACAAGTTGAGGTCTGAAATCAGCACAAAAATTGGAGTCGAATAGTCTTTTCAGATGGTAAATTTTTGCAGCTGTGACAACAGTGGGTTGTCCCCAGACAAGCTACATTATGATCACCAGAATGATCTCTTATAGACTGTTTTAGCAGAGCTTTACATATTTTGAATAGTGCATTTGTTTTAAAATGAATTTCTGAATCTAAAGATACTATTCATGCTTCTGTAAAGCATTTCTCTGATCAAGTATCATACGTCGACTCTTCTCAACTAACTCTCCCAACTAAACTCACCCAGACTCAACTAAGCTAGTTACTGTCTCCAGACACCTTCTTCCAGCAGACGACACAGACCAGTCAAAGCGTTTCCAACAGTCTCAAACAACTGGAATATCATCTCCAAAAAAATGCACTTTTCAGAATTCCCATAAAGTTCTCCTACCACTGATTATCTACATACTGTACATTCGTACCATCTTTCACCCTTCCACCACACCCAAAATAAAATAAAATAAAATAAAATAAAATGAAAAAATAAATTAGAAATGGGGCCAAAAAAATGGGGCCTTAAAACCCGCATCACGTGACAACCTCCCTTGAACCAATAAAAAAGCCACGTAGTCAGCAACATTTTCAAAACGGCGTAAAACACCATTAAAATGCTCGAAAAGCCGACAAAAGTGCCACAAAAAAGTCCTCCCCTGAACCCCTATTTTTGTTTATTTTTTCTTCCCCGCGTTCTTTTCTCCTGGCCACTTTTTTTTTTTCCAGGTCAGACCACATGTACAATTTCAGATATGCAGGTGGATCATAGGAAAGTGGAACAATGTTTCAGAGAAAAGGTCGGTATAAACAGGTGAATATTGGAGCTATTTGAAATCCGAAAAGACGAGCGTAATTAGCAAAGAAAACTAGCCACAATTGGTGCCAAAAACTACCCAAAACTGCCACTTTCCGCGCCAAAAATGTCCCCAATATGTCAGCCTAGAATCAGCCGAGTCTAACGTCCTCCCTTGCATACATACCTAAAATGCGCCTCTTCGAAACTGATAGACACATCCCATCACCTTCACTAGTATCTCACTTTTGACGCTCTCAAAATGTCGTACAAAACGCGAAACGACGTGCTGCCGCGCGCCGAGGTCGAGGCGCTCATTGCCGACGGCCATCTGATCGTGGTATACGAAGGACGAGTGCTCAAACTCGATAAATGGATCGACCGACATCCGGGCGGAGACACAGCCATGTTTCACGTGGTGGGACGAGATGCCACCGACGAAATCAACGCGTACCACAGCGACGAGGCGCTGGCAACCATGGGCGCGTTCCAGATTGGCGTCACCGGCGAGAAAGTGTGGGAAAACTTTCTTCCTCCGATTCAGGGAGGCGTTTTCCGGACCCGAAAAGAGATTGCCGATTCTGCCACAAAAGAAGACGAGGGCATCTCGCTGTCCAGCAGCAGTGCCAGCAGCAGCGCCACGCCCTCGGTGGACCTGGCTCCCCGAAAACCTGCTCCCATCTTCACCAATGCGCAGATGGCTCGGGCTCAGCGTCTCCAGCTGATTGAAGATGACGAAAACAGACAGCTGCAAATCGATCTGAAAAAGTACCCCAGTCTCGATTACGCCACCCAGACGGCGATCGCAACCAAGTACAAGGCTCTGTTCCGGCGAGTCGACGAGGCAGGACTGTTTGAACCCAACTACCGGGGCTACGTCAGCGACTTTTTCCGAATCTCGTCGCTTTTCGGACTGGCCTACTTGCTCTTTGACAAAAACATGTTTGTGTCCGCCATCTTTCTCGGGCTGGGCTGGCACCAGCTCGTGTTCATTGCCCACGACGCCGGCCACATTGGCATCACCCACGGCTACCAGACGGACAACTTCATCGGCATGACCATTGCCGCCTGGATCGGAGGCCTGTCCCTCGGCTGGTGGAAACGCAACCACAACGTGCATCACATTATCACAAACGACCCCGTGCACGACCCCGATATCCAGCATCTGCCTGTTTTTGCGGTTTCCAACAGATTCTTCGCTTCGGTCAAGTCCACCTACTACGACTGCGTGCTAAAGTACGACATTTTCGCCCGATATCTCATCCCCCTGCAGCACATGACCTACTACCCAATTCTGTGCCTCGGAAGATTCAACCTCTACGCGCTTTCGTGGGGCCATGTGTTGCTTGGAAAGGGCCCCAGACAGGGCAAGGCCGCCTGGTTCCGATGGTACGAGCTCATGGGCCTCTCGTTCTTTGCCTGGTGGTTCTTCTACCTCGTGGTGTACAAGTCCATCCCCACAAACAGCCAGCGATGGATGTACGTGCTTGTTTCCCACGTGGCCACCATGCCTGTTCACGTGCAAATCACGCTCTCGCACTTTGCCATGTCCACCCAAGATCTCGGACTGTCCGAGTCTTTCCCTCAGCGGCAGCTCAGAACCACCATGGACGTCGATTGTCCTGCGTGGTTGGACTTTCTGCACGGTGGACTTCAGTTCCAGGCCATCCACCACCTGTTTCCCCGAATGCCTCGTCACAACCTGAGACGGGCTCAGCGGTACGTTTTAGAGTACTGCAAGGACATTGGCGTGGAATACCACATTTACGGATTTGTCCACGGTAACCAGCATGTTATTGGCAAGCTGGGCGACATTGCAAAGCAGGCCGAGATTTTCAGAGACTGCGAGAGACATTTGCGTGGAGAGCACGTGGGCGAGGTGGGTATTTAAGAGCCAGCACTGGTACAGAGTACGGTCCTGGTGTATCAGTCATAACATATAAGGTACA
This sequence comes from Yarrowia alimentaria, assembly GCA_900518985.1. Lineage (NCBI taxonomy): Eukaryota > Fungi > Ascomycota > Dipodascomycetes > Dipodascales > Yarrowia > Yarrowia alimentaria. Next base: position 775,888 of record ULGN01000001.1, read on the forward strand.
TGGAGTTATAGTCATTCGACTCTGGGCCAAGACCCAAGTGAGAATGTAGTAAAGGTGTTTTCAAGGTGTAGATTTGGTATTCTGACAGAAATCAGTGAGTGGCATATCAGTAAATGGAAATGGACCACCTCAGGTAAAAAGGGAGATTTATACAGTTGACACTGTCTGACAAATGACTGTTTTATATCATTATTTCTCTTGAAAACGATTGATACTGAGAAGTGACTGCTTTTTATACTGTAACATTCTTTCAAATCGATTGATACAGGCTTAGAAGTGACTCTTTTTTATGCTACAGTCTGTACAGTATACCACAACACTCCTTGAAACGATTTTAAGCTGTCAAAGGCGGTTAAACATGAACTGCGTCTATCGAAACTAATCTTCAGAATGATTCAACTCATCTCATCACTTTTTCTAGCATGGAAATTCGTAAAATAACGTGCTGGTAACGAATATCGAATGATCCTTTCACACGATGCAGGCCTCATACACCCCCTCACCCCCTCACTAGCTTACAAACCTCATCAAATCCATTCATGCTATCCTATCTTATGTACAATATCCTTCTTCTATTCGGGAACAAGAGGACCAAGTCGAGACTTGACGTCGTGCGCAGCCACTCCGTACATGTGTCTGGAGTCGCTAAGCTTGACAATCTTGCCCTTGGAGCCGGGAACCATGCCCTTGACGATGACCACGCCGGTAGACTCGTCCACGGAGAGAACCTTCTGGTTCTTGAGAGTGACCGTGTCGCCGCCCATTCGGCCAGCCATCTTTCGGCCGGGGAAAACTCGACCGGGATCAGTGTTCTGACCGGTGGTTCCTCCGGATCGATGCTTCAGAGAGACACCATGGGACGCGGGGAGACCGTGGAAGCCGTGTCGCTTCATGACACCGGCAAAGCCCTTGCCCTTGGAGGTGGCCTGCACGTCCACGTACTGGCCGACCTTGAAGTGGGATGCGAGGATCTCGGTGGTCACGGGCAACAGACCCTGCTGGCCACGCACTCGGAACTCGGCGACCGACTGCTTGGGGTTGACCTTGGCCGCGGAAAACTGGCCGAGCTGCGACTTGGGCATCTTTTGTCGCGCCTTGTTTCTGTGACCCATACCGACCACCACAGCGTTGTAGCCGTGTTCAGCCTCGGTTTTGTGGCCCGTCACCTGGCACAAATCAATCTCCAGCACGGTGGCGGGCATGTGCACGCCGTCCTCGTACCACGAGACCATTCCTCGCTTGAAAGCCAGGGCTCCAGTTCGAGAAACCAACTGCTTTCTGGCATAGGCGGCTGCGGGAGTGTTGTTTCGCTCGGGAGCCTCCTGGGGAGAGACGGAGACGTTGGGCGACATGAGCTGTGCCACGCCTCGGCTGAAGACGCGCGAGGGCTGCGCAAGCTCTGTCACGTTGCGAAGTCGTGGAAGCATTTAGTTGTGTATCGGGTTACCTCTGGCTGATTCGATGTGGAGCGTATGTGCGATATCAAATTTCACCGGTAGGGTAACTCGGTTGGTTTGGGAGGAAATAGAGTTTGGGGAGTAGATGTGCGACTTTGAAGGGGGAATGGGGTGTGTTTGTGGGAAGCTAAGATGGGTATTTACGGAGAAGGAAAGAAAGGATTTGGGGCTTTAGGACAATTTGGAAACGAATGCACTTTTCAGATTTGATTTTGGATACGTGGAGAGCTTTTTAGATGCGAGGTGTTTAGATGGGAGGTGTAGATGTTCAGTGATGGGTTTGTTCCGGTTGGCAAAACTGTAATGTTGGTGAGAGTAATTCTGAAGAGTAATTTCTGTTTGAAATGGAAAAAGAAGTGTATTGGTGGTTACTAGATATCTGTAGATTAGTTATTGGTGGAGTTGTGTTGTGCTGTTTGGGGTGATCGAGGCTCAGTTTAGCTTCAACTATGATTAGTAGGTAGGTTCTTTCAAAAGAGGGTGATATTGTATTTGAAGGAATATAATGAGCATAATCTGGGTATGATCGTCATTTCCGAACGAGTGCACTTTTCAGAATTCGCATAACACTTGTTTAACACCCCATTCAGTCATCCACTCTACCTCAATCACCATGATACTCATATGACAAGTACTAATACGATTCTAAATCTTCCAAAAAGTTCTCATACAATATAATCCACTCCAGATATCCATATAATCCATTAAAAATCAACTCAATAACCCCATTACATTTCATAGCAACAGACACTTTCTTTGCTTCCATCAACACCTCTCTCTAAAACACTCATTTTTAGTCCAATTGGAATTCTGACACAAGATATAGACTCCCAACAGCCCCCAAAGTTCATCCATGCACCCCACTTATCTCAAAATTCCTCCTCTCCCCATCTACATCTCCCCCCTCGACATTCCATCCCTGCTGACATAAGCAAACTCTAACTCTAAACGCAAATATAGAGGTGCCTACAACATCGCTACATCTCCACAGCCAGATACTCACCTACAAAATGCTTCGACTACTGCGTCCCAGCCGGCCTATTGCCGCCCTTTTGCGGCCCCTGCCCATGCGGCCCCTGTCCAGCTCCACACGGCTGTTTTTGCACGACAAATCCGGCGCCAAAACGGACGAAAAGATGCTGCCTGAAGACCTCAATCTCCGACGGTATGAGGGCCACACTTTTGAGCCTTTTACGACCGAAAAGGTGCCCAATGCGCCCGTCACCGTCGAGGCTGAGCTGCCCAACATCACGTCGCACAAAATGCGTCGTTGGGCCGGCTTTGGGCTGTTTGTGGCCATCATGACCGTGTCCCTGGCCTTTTCCTTCAACTACGAAAAGCTGTCGTCGTCCCAGGTGTCTTCGTGCATGTACACGCTGCGAAAGTCGCCTCTGGCCAATGAGGAGCTCGGTGGCGGCATCAGATTTGCCAGCGCCTACACCTGGGTGACTGGAACCATTCGGCCTCTGGTTGGAAAGGTGGACTTTGCCTTCCCCGTCAAGGGCTCCAAGGCCGAGGCTGTCATGCATTTCAACTCTCGACGAGCCTCTGGCCGAGAAAAGTTCCGTGTTCTGGAGTGGTCTCTTACCTTCCCCGACGGCCGGGTTGTCAACCTGGCTGGCTCTCTCATTGACCCTCTGATCATCGATGACGAGGAGCACATTGTCTGAGAGACGAGTGTGGAGACGAGACGATTAGAATAACGACAACTACAACACGACAATACGAGCGAGATGACAGCGAGTTGTTCTCATGTACATAGAAATTGACTGACTAGTGATGGTTGTCCTGTAGTTCCGAGACATGTATGGCAGCCTGGTGTTGTGTAGTAGACGTTTTCCGTTTAGATGGGAAAATAGGAACATCCTGATTCTCACTCAGCAGCATGGATTCTTTTCTTCCCTATTGGGATGCCCGGGGAAAAAACAGCAACTTGAAGTCGTACTTGATTGTGTGTTTGGGCAATGTCGTACCTCGCCAACTGTATGTTTCTTGTCTCTACATAGATAAAATATCCTAATTTGTGATCTATCTAGGTAGTACCAATAGTCTATATATAGTCCTCCACATGTCTCCCATTATTCTCTTCTTACAACTAACTGAAGTGGATCTCAATTTCAACACAACGGTGATACCTGACATCCAAATACATGTTGGTACAAAACTCACAACAGTGCTCACTACCAGTACAATACACAAACAGTAAGTGCTCTGAAACAAACAACAAGAAACAGGTCACATTTTGAATCTACCTTCCCCACCTAGCTTTCTTGACCCACAACACCGGACATGTAACCGACTCCTTCTCTTGGACTTGGCTTGAAGTGAGTATCAGACCGTTGATACTGCACAAAAACCACTTACTCAGTGCAACTATCCTAATGACGCAGTATGAACAACACTTTAAAGCTGTCTTTCTGCTCTGCCCCACACCAACAAATTCCAAATCAATATTACCACTATTTACATTTACTTCACCTTTGTGGTCTTTCGGGTGATGGTTTCGTCGTCAAGGTAGATGCCCTTGCCCTTGTAAGGCTCCGGGGGTCGCTTGAGTCGAATGGAGGCGCCAAACAGCTTGACCTGCTGCTTGTCTGCGCCCTTGATGAGAATTCGCGTGGGAATGGGTGTGGTGACCTCGATTCCCTCGGGAATGACAAAGTTGAGGGGGTGGGAGAAGCCGCATCGCACAGACACAATAGGTGCGCCGGTGTGCTCGTCCTTCTCGACTCCGGCTCGGTATCCGGTGCCCACGAGGGTCAGCAGAGCCACATGGCCATCGGTGACACCGGTGACGTGGTTGTTAATGAGGCCTCGCATGGTGCCCCACATGGACCGCTGGGTCTTGTTCTTGGCGTCCTCAACGGTCAGGCTGAGCACGGTGCCATCGCTCATGGTGTCCTTGGCCTCTGCGATAGTGACAAAGTCTGGCTTGGTCTGCTGGACCTTGCCGAGAGGGCCCTCGACCAGGACGGATGTGGGGGTGATCTGCAGCTTGACCGAGGCCGGCACGAGGATGGGCTGCTTGCCAATGTAGCTCAGCACGCGTGTCGACGTGGAGAAGGCTCGTTTGGACAGCATTTTGTCGGTTGTGTGGTGAGATCAGGTGTGAGTTGAAGATGGTGATAATTGGCATGCGGAGATTTTTCACCCGCGAGTTCGATTTTCGGTTGGGAGGATTTGAGAGAAAATGGGACTCCTGAATAAGGTGCTGGACGATAATGGTGAGGGCATGAACCTCTCAGAGATGGTGAAATGGAGGCGCGAGATGACTTACAACTCTGATCGGCGTGGAACTGAGGTATCAACACAGTGGGTTGATATTTGAATGGATCAATGGCATTCAAATGTTTTACACTGTGTGCTGTTTGGTGTTCACCTCACCTCACCTCACCTGAATTATGCACTCCTCCGATATTTTTTAAAGTTCCTCAATCTGCAAATAATTTCACATCCCGCAAACAGCACATCCACACATCTACACACCAGACAACAGGTCTAGCATTACAAATGGTACGACAATTCAAACATCACGAGCAGAAGCTGCTGAAGAAGGTGGACTTCCTGGACTGGAAGCAGGACCAGGGACACAGAGAGCAGCAGGTGATGGGCACCTTTCACATCCAGGACCGAGATGACTACCAGAAATACAACAAAATTTGCGGTAAGATTCGACAGCTGGCCTACAAGCTTTCGCAGCTTCAGCCCGACGACCCCGTGCGTATCAAGCACGAGAAGCTGCTGCTGGAGAAGCTCTATTCTATGGGTGTCTTGTCTACCAAGGCCACAGTGTCGCACCTGGAGACCAAGATTTCCGTGTCTCATATGGCCAAGCGACGACTTCCCATGATCATGGCCAAGCTGAAGATGACACAGAAGGCCCAGTCTGCTACTGCTCTCATTGAACAGGGTCATGTCAGAGTTGGTCCTCATATTGTCACTGATCCTGCTTATCTTGTGACTCGAAACATGGAGGATTTCGTCACCTGGACTGATCGATCCAAGATCAAGAAGGCTACTCTCAAGTACCGAAACGAGCTGGATGATTTCAACACCATGTAAGTGTTTGAAGTTTAGTCTCTGCGGTGACTTGGTGGTTACTGGAGCACTATTGGAGCACTGTCGGTATTGGCGTTGATATTTGAAGGTCGAAAATGAAGGTCACCAAAATCAATCCTGTTGATAGTGGAATTATAGATTATTTATGCATTGAAATATTGTAATATTGTGAACTTGTTTTTTATCTTGTAGTTCTGAGAAAGAAGTGAAGACTCTAAAATTGTCTCCTGAGACAGATTTCTTTTTTCTTTCTTAAATAGTGCACGCGAACATGACGTTGATTCACAACTGAACATATTGTTTGATGAAAACGAAGTACCTACACTCATCGCCAGGCACTCACATAGTAAGGGCTACCAATCAACTCATAACATCGCTCCACTACACCAAACCATCTATACAAAATCAATTATTACATCATCTTTCCCTACACTATCTTTGCAGCTCCCTTCACACCCTTGGGATGCGACTCAAGAAGAGCTTCGAGCCACTGACTGGGACACTGGTAAGCCGAATGACAGGGAACCAGCCTCACAAAGTCGCCAGGCGCGTACTGAACATCCTTGAGAACCTCGCCATCAAAGGCACGAGCAGCCAGAATTCGTGCGGGGATGATGGCAGCCTTGGACAGCACAGTGGGATGCCACTGTGCCATATGCGTAAGAGCGGCGTTCTCGGGGTTTCCGGGCTGCTGCTTACGGAAATCCTCGTATTTGTACTGGAGAGGATCACGCCAGTAGTCCATGAGCACCTGGCCGTACTGGTCGTTGGAAATGACCATGGACGCCGAGGTTAGGCCAGCGTCGTCCTGAGTGACGAGAAACTGGACGTCTCGAGCAGGCACCCGCTTGTACGAGTGGATGATGCCGTTGGGGGGAATGACGGCCACATCTCGAAGCATGATCTTGTCGAGCATCACGGGGTCGCACAGCTGGGTCTCAATGTTGAAGTCAAAGTTTGAAATCACGGCGTTGGAGTCCAGCCACCAGATTCGGTCCGCATCTGGGAACGCCTGCATGGCAGCTCGGATGATTTCCAGCTTGGCCCAGTTTTCGTAGTTTTCCGGGCTGATTCCGTGGCCGCTAAGCGGGTTGAGAAAGTCCTGAGTGAGACGCGCGTACAGGCCAAAGTCGTGCATCTTGGCGTACTCCAGACGGTTCTGCAGAATCGTCAGCGACAGCTCCGAGTCCGCTCGTGCTGCGTCTGTGCCATCCAGGCCCATAACAATGACGGTTCGGGGCTTGTGGGGCGCGGACCGAACAAAGGGGGCGTGTCCCTTGACGATGTTGGCCTGGGTCACAGGCTTGGCCTTGCCGCCGTCCCGGTACACCACCTGGGTGTACTGCGTCACGGCCTGTCGGTCGCGCGACGCGCCATCCTTGTCCTTGAGGTCCTCGTTTGCAATGTTGGGGTAGATGTAGGGCTGGCGAGAGAAGGCGACGTGCACGCTGTCGGGGCCTCCGCCGATGACGGGGATGCCGGTTTTGTAGTTGTAGCCCTCGGGCGTCGTAACCAGCGACACAAATGTGTACAGTGTGAAGAGCGCTAACAGGGCGAGCAGCAGGTTGCGTAGCGACGACGAAGCGGACGCTGAGCTTTTGTGTCCGGAAATTCCGGTTGATCCGAGTAGTCGCTGTAGCGTTGTGCGAATCTGGCCTAAAAGCCCACCACGTCGTCCGTGTCGCGGGACGAATGACGGCTCGCTTCCCCCGGGTCTTGGAAGAGCTTGGTGCATTGTCGAGAAGTTTTGGCGTTTGCTGTGGTGGAGGTTGATGAAGATGTGTTTGTGCACGAAGTGGTGGTGGAAATAAGGTTTTCGGGACGTGGACAAAAAAGGTTATTTATAGGTGGGTAGGGGTGAGAATGTAGTGGAAAGGCTGGAGAGGTATTTGGGGGCGTTGGGGGTTGTTCTGGGGCCTGATAATTCTGTAGACGGTTGCAGTGTACGCGGTGTATTGACTGTGCGACTTTGGAGAAGATTGGACGAGTTTGTGCCCTACTGTACTTATCGAGACGTTGTTGTGATGAAGTAATGTATAGTTTATGGTAGGGCGAAAAAAAAAAGAAAAAAAAAGGAGCTGAGTAAATGAAATGGAAGAAAATGGATTTGACGAGTTTTAATGAAAACAGTTGAAACTGTGCTCTCTGAGGATTTCAACGTGGGTATACGTGAGTGTAGTTTTTGCTGGTAAGGTGTTGTTGTACAACTGTATAATACTTAGTATATGGTGTTTTGACTACAGAGTACAATGTTCAGAAGTGTAGGTGCAACATCATCAGAGCAGGAATAAGGGCTTCCTTAAATGGTTATTAGGAGGTGAAACAGGAATTTAAAAGAGTGCGATATGTCCAACAAACGATTCTTTGAACGATGGTGTTTGCCATTTGGTGATTGCACTACTGAGACTTGTTATAATGTGTCACTGTTGTAACTGCTTGAATTATATCTACATCCAACCTTGCAACTCAACTTACAACACAAGAACATACGGTAAAAGCACTTACTTACAGTAAAAGTACTTACAGTAAGAGAACTTGTAAGTATTAGAAGTTCGTGATAATGTGTCAGTCGAACTGATAATGGCTGTTACAGTCGAGTCTACAGACCGCTTTTCAACTTTGTAAACACATTTCGTTCCTGGATGAGGGCTAAACTGGCTTTCAACACTCATTCATTCATCAAACATTTCAATTTCCAACCCCATTACTTGATGATACTTGCAATATTTGATGATACTCAAACTAGAAACAGTTGGCTTTCATCTATCAAACATCTTTCTTTAATACAACACACAACAGAAATCCGAATAAAACCTCACACTACGCTGAATATTCACAACATTGAAAACTGCGTAGCACCACTAAATGCAGCTAGTCCAGCTTCACGATCAGAGCTTCCAAAAATCATCTTAGCACCAATTTTGGCGTTCCCAAAACTCCTTCCGCCTCACTGTTTTTAGTGTTAAAAATAAAGTTCCTTCAAAGTGGAGACGCGATTAAAAAATTAATCCCCCCCTTAGCTGATAATCAATGATAATTAACGAATAATATCAGTGTTCATGGCACGTGGACAAATGTATATTGGTCACGTGTGTGTCCTGAAGGTCACGTGACTCAACTACCAATAGGGGATGTTTCCCGCTCTTCTCGATCATGATAGATACGGTGGAAAAGACGCATAGATCTACATTTGCGTGTGAGGCATATTTTTCGAGTTGAGAAATTCCAAGTTGTGATTTACTTTAGTTTAAAATTCTTTTTTAATTAATTTTAATTTTCTTTTTAATTTTTTTTTGATTTCTTTTTGATTAGATGATTAGTAAGCAACTATAAGCTGGCATATCGTCATTTTCAAGCACTCTGAGGCTATAGTGGATCTATAAAGATACTGAAGAGATGCATTTCTTCAGAATTGAATTCGAGGTCTAGTGATAGTGGTTTCCTCTGTTCAAAAGAAAAGCGACTCAGTTTCAACACCATTCGATGTTCAATGGTTTGGGTTTACAATGATTCTTTCTCAGAACACGAGCCAGATCAAGTTGGGGGATTTTCCATGAATATTTCCGACCAAGAGTGAATTTGATCTTGGCTATATAGCACATTTGTCTTTCATACAGTGGTGAACTCACAACAGTACTTTACTCACAAGTTCAGCAGCTCTCTTTGGTCAGATACTGATAAAGATGCTTGTTTGTCTTAGACTGAATTTGAAAGAACACAATGACAATGATGATACGACTCTTGATGATAAGAGAAAACATTTCTTTCAGATTGAACTGATCACTAGCATACCCATTAGTGCACGTATAAGAGGTTGAACATTTCATACCTTTCAGAATGAATTTCAAATTCCAATGAAATTGCCCATGTCTATACGGGACAGTCACTTGATGGGTTGTGATATCTCGGTCTCATTTGAAACATGTTCAATTGCCAACTACACAAACCGAATAACACACTCGACTCGGAGTCTTTGCCTCCAATGGTTCCAACGATACGTTTATACCGCCTTTTGGACATCTTCTTATAGCCTCTTTTTCCCAACATTTTGTAACAAAACAATACTTTTATTCAAATTACCATACTAAAAATAAATAATGTCACTACAGGGTGTAATAACGACATCACCTTTTTGGGTGGTACTTTTGGGCATTTCAGCATGCAAAGAAGACTCGGTCATCCTCAGTGAACCCCCCAAAAACCACTCTTGCGCCTCCAGATTAAGCCCACTTTCCGAGCAGAGCCATCAAACCAGCTCCGGCACACATCCAGGCAAAAGCCCAGAAAATGCGCCACGGCGAAGCGTGCTTGAACTCGGAGGAAAACAGAAACTCGTGGGCCATCAGCTCCACCAGACCGGTGTACAGCAGAATTCCGGACGAAATCGAGTCAAACAGGCCGTTGGTGATGGAGGCTGTCTTGCCGCCGGGAGGATAGGTCTTTCGCACGCCCAGACCAATGGCAATGGCAATGGGAGTGGTGAGACCGAACGCCAGACCCAGCAGCCAGGGGGTCCAGACCTTGTTTTTGGGCCAGGGCGCCGTAGCCAGCCGAGTGCCCAGACCGAATCCCTCAAACATCTGGTGGAAGACCAGCACAATGTACAGGTCCTTGAACTCCTCGCCAGACACGGCCAGAGTCAGGCCAATGAACACCGAGTGGAAGATGATTCCAAACTCCAGCACGAAGATGGAAATCAGCTGCGCGCCGTATGTCTCCAGGCCCATGTCGCTGTTTTCGAGGTCCACGTCCGCGGGATCAACGTGTTCGTCGCAGTGGCCGTAGTGGTCTTTGGGAGCGAGGGGATCGAGGGCTGCCAGCGGAACAGGGCCCGTTTGGGCCCGCTTCTCCTTGTCGTCGGCGAGAGAAAGGTCGTGCGAGTTGGAATCCGAAGTCCGGTTGTCAATGTCGCGCGTCTTCGTGTAGTTGTCGTCCAGCTCGGTCTTCTCCAAAGTGTCTTCGGTATCGCAGCAGTTAGGGTTTGAGTTGGGGTCGGCATGCATGTGCACATTCGACTGGTCAAGGGTACCAATGGCGTTAGAGTTTAGGTTATCCCGATGTAGATTGCCCGACTTAACGGCAGCAGCACCAGAGGCAGTTGTGGTCTCGTCCGGAACTCCCATGCCTGCCAGGCCAATGGGCCCGTGGTTGTGGCCCTGGTGGCCAAACATGTTGAAGCACACGAGCTCGACGGCAAACATGAAAAAAACCATGAAGAGACAGATGCCAAAGGCGTAGGGGTAGTCGTTCCACTGGCCGAGACAGGGCTGCGAAAGGGCCTCGTTGGCGGGCTGCAGCAGATGGACCAACGAGGTGGCGATGATGACGCCGGATCCAAAGTACTTTGCGCAGAAAAAGAAGACCGGAGGGACCTTGATCTGCGAGTACTTGGAGCACAGAACGGGGAAGAGTGCTCCGAACGAGCCGCAGACGAGAATCACAAAGATTGACGAAATTCGCGCTCCCATTCGGCCGTCGTACTCGTTTCCGCCGTCACAGACCACCGGGGCGTCCTCTGCTTCCTGCCGAGCCAATAGTTGGATGATTGCGCTGCTCATTTGTCGGTTTTCGAACAAGGCTATCGATGCTCAGTGTCGTCTCCAATGCCAAGAAGCGCCATATATATATATATATGTTACAGCTTCCTTTTTCGCTGCATATTGCAGAATTTCCCAAATGACAAACGCTGGGTTTTGTTTTTTGGCTTCTCTTGAACTTTTTGTTTTTAACCATAACTAGTTCAGCCGAGCGGGACGCTATAGTGGGGGATGGGGCTGAGCTATAGCCACAGGACTAGCGCCAGTAGCACGGCAATCACATTCTGAGCCAGATGCGCTCTTCAGAATTGTCCGAATCGGCCTCCAATCGGCTACAGTGCGACCTTTCTGTTTTCTTTCTCCCTCCACACACGCCAAAACTCCCAAATGTATGTCTCCAGAAATATCCAAATTTGGGCACCGTGGTGGTTAAAGGTAGTTTTTTTTTCAATACGGAAGACGAGGCACAGCTTGCCGTGGTTACCGCGACGGCGTGAGCGATCTTGGAGCATGCGAAAAGCCGACTTTCCGGTATCTTTTTTTTCCTCTCTCTTTTTCGTTTTTCCTCACCTGTATGAAATTAATACATCCACATAAACCGTTGCCAATCAATAATTCTTCTTGGAAGCTGGCCACGGCGCTTCTTGGCAAAGGCTTATCCGATGATTAAATGACACGGCTGGATGGGGAGGGCTGAGGGGTGTGTGACTAGACGGTCAAGTGCTCGGCAGAAGGAATATGAAAACGAGACAAACGGAATCGCGTTCTCTGCAAAAATCCGAGTCAAACGCACTCTTCAGAAATCCCATAACCTATCGCGATATCTCGTTACAGGGGGTGAAGCAGATGCGGTTCCTGTTATGACGCACGTTATCACTTTTGGTCAAAATTGTCAACCTCCAAGGTGCATGAGTTAAAAAGCGTTACAAAGCTTAAATGTTTTTGTCTCCCCCTCAAAAGAGAACAAGAGAGAGAGACTGTATGTAAAGATTACGGGGGAAGTGGGGGTGCCAAACCACGATTTTCGACCCCAATCTCTCGCTTATTGTGTTAGCGTGTGCATGTGACGCACGTCAAGTCTTATTAGCCGTTTCAGACGACTTTCGGACGCCTTTTGGATGCAAGTAATACCACCCTGAAGGTGCTAGTTTAGTCCAAATCTTGGAGTTTTGCCATTTTCAAACAGGTTAAATTCAGTGTGGAGAGGACGAGAGTGGAGCCGCCATCACAAAGGTGCAAACCGCTTGTCTGTAAGGTGATCCAAAAGTGTGGTAGATGGAATATGAGTATACTCACATGTACAGGATTGCAGACATTGTGAGAGAAACAAGATAGATCTGAGATTCATATTCGGTTTGGACTCCAAATCCGAGTCAATTAGCACTGCACACATGCTTTCGACTCATGAATGCTTGTTTTCAGGGCAATGACACCACAATAGTCAGGGTGTTCTTGTTGATGGAAGATTCGCTTTCTGAAGACAAGCTTTGAAATTAAAAGGTCACATGTACTGTCATTATATCCACAAGTCTATTTTGTATCGAATGCTCTCTTCAAAAATCTGTTCATGTGTATATCACCCTCTTCAGGGAACTCTCTATCATCACTGTAAATAATGACATATCCGCTCTATGTTAACGCAACTAGTACTGTTGGATTCCCCGTTGAATTCCAAAACCAATGAGCTCTTCTGATCTTTAGTCAACTGCCCCCCAATCCTCTGAAATTGTCATTTTATAAATGACATAATATTTGCCAACTCAGAGAACACACTGGTCGCTATCAATATATGGAGCGGCTGAACCAATGCAATAAGAGCAACCATTTGCAGTCTAGTCAGTCTACTAGCAGCTACTTTTTTTCTGGTGCGAATTTTATAAATTTTAGTCGAAGTATTCCGATTGTTTGATATTCCACCTTGTAGGTATTTGTTACCCGGATATGCCCACCGCCCACCTTGAAGAATTATCTTTGCAAGGCCATCTATAGCAACATGAGGAATCTTTAACAAAAATTTGAAAAACACATCCTGTGTGAAACTGAATTCTGCATTAAACGTACTTTTCAGAATATCTATAGCTGCCTTCTAGCCTCAATTGAAGCTCTGTTATTACTATTGTATCCACTAAAGTAGAATGCACGATACATGCATGTGGAATATCTCCTCCAAAGGAGAAAGAAATCTTCGTCAGATAAATTCAAATCACCCATGTCGATATATTACCAATTTGTGACCAAAAAAGATCATCTCATTGGCTATATTTGGGTTTATTTTAGTGTGACTTTTGCAGAGATTTTTGATGCAGTCTGGGTAATCTTCTGTCTTGAATTTATGTAGAAATCAAAATCTGGAAAAGACATTTTGATCAGAATGAGAATCTCTACAAGGGGGTATCAGTTGATCATTGGTGAGTGAAAAGATGTGCCCATACGAAAGACGTTGTGTGTAGCTCTTTGTACAGAAATCACTTGCTTCTGTGGATATCTGAACATCTCACCGTACTCAAAATGAGCTCTCTCTCTGTCTGTCTACACCAAACACGTGTGTATTCTACCTCTTAATAATTTTCTTTCATTTCCAATTACTCACACTTTGAGAGAAAATTAGGGTCTCTGTTGGTTACGCTACATCCGTTCAATTGGCTATTCAAGTACACCATTAGAATCAGCTAATCATTTCAAAACAAGTGCACTCTTCAGAATCTCCAGAAAATCCTTCAATCTCAAAACTGATACACCGCTTCCCACGCCACTTGTTCCCATATGTCTAGCTGCAATACCAACCAACCTACAGCTCTAGCGACTCGAGAGGCATCATCTTTAGCTCAAACTCGCGCTCATCTAGTTAAGCTCATGCCGTTTCCAAAGTTTGATAAAAAAGTCTTGGCCAAGGTATGATTTTGGATTTCAAATCATATACAGTCTCGAATTACTTTCTAATGGCTTGTGTAGTTTCAATCCCAACAACACTGTAGCACTGAGGTGTCTTTCAGCTTCAATACTCCGTACTCAAACTGATTATAGCTCTCATACTCATCGAGTTCTACTCCAAACAGAATATTTTAACCTTTGGTATACTATACGACGGAAAAGTTGTTTTTTTTGCCGTCGTTTTGAGCCAAGAAAAAATACAAGAAACATCCGTCCTACTAAGATGCTTGTTTCCGCTTTCCGGTGGTATGCCATGCAAGTTTATAACACGATCAGGTGATTTGAAATTCAGAGAGTTGGGGTTTTCGTTACAAGAGCTCAATATCACCGCTATGAAGCAGTGCAGTATACTGTAGCTCATTGAGTAGCTTTAAACAGAAATAGTCACCAACTTGTAAAAAAATTCATTTCCAATCCTTTCTCAACGCCGTATAGAATGCTGTCATTCTAGTGAAAGACCTATATTTTATACTCTATTGAAAAATAAAACGTTTTGGTGAAACTGTATCTACTTTGTTGATCACCCGACTCTCATCTATAGTTTACTTCTTTTGGACTTTTGATAACCCCCGAAGTTCTCCAATAACCTATAGTCTAGTGTACGGCTCTAATGGGAAAGGTGCGTGCGTACATGTCAACACTAATATTTGTTGATCAGCATGGATTTGTCTTTTGAAATCAAAATTTCAAAGTAGTGACTGTAAACAGCAAAAATTGCGAATTTCAAAAATGTACTCGGCTCTCATAACACTTGATAGCTCGTTGAGATATGACGTTTTCAAAGTTTTTTTGATGAAAAATGTTGACCAAAAATATTCATGAAAAATCATAAGAAATCATACAAAATCATAAAAATTCATTTATTGAAAACCCTTCAATTCCAACTGTTGCCTGTTCAGATGTGCTCGTCTGACTACCTATAAATGATCTGTATTGGCTGTTTTTATACGGTGGCATAAGAGAGGATGATAAGGCAAAGGCTTGATTTCAACAAGTCTCAATATATGGTCTAATGGTTGAAAATGAAAGGTTTTCAGAGTTGTTTTCCGATTGAGCCGAATGCATCTTCACGGACTGAATATTTCGTCACAAACATGTGATATCTGTTATAGAGGAGTGAATACCTAAGGAACACCAATTACTCTCACAGTACCACTTTCTATATACACAACAAGCTTGAATCAGTATGTTAAACACTATTGAGATAAAAATGGTCTAGTGGATTACCAGTAAAGTATTCTTCTTGTGATTAGAAACGGATTCTAGACGTGTTGAACTTTTCAGACTTGCCAACTTCGAGATTTAGAGAAAGTTCTTAGTCAGAATAATATTTTTACTGTGATAAGGAATTATACTGGTGACTGAATAGTAGTTCAAATAGACGATTGAAGTGTCTCGATTATTGTCGAATTATATCTTCTCTCTTTCCATCATGTTCAGTTTCCTCGATTGCCAATTTCCTGAAAACATTCAGTACAGATTTTTGGAAGCGACCACAAGATTCAAGAGATCAAGAAAATCAGTTTGATATGCTGCACCAAGACATTCTTCTTTTCCTTCGAGACTTTATAAACAAATTTCAATTATTCGCAACTCTCCATACTAAGTTGCTCAGCGACTTGGTCACGTGACTTCCAAGTCCGAGAATACTAATCTCAAATCAGTCGAAAAACAAGCAATTGAAGAAAGTTGTATAGTCTAACAAATGTAATACACTCAATAATTTATATAAAATCAAACCAAGTTAATTTCACTCTTTTGAATACATATTTCACTAATCCACTCAATAGGTCTCAAGACAAGACTCCCCAAAGCACTTCTCAAAAGACGTTATTTGGACCTCAACAAAAAAACTGAAGAAGCCATTCGACTGAAATCAGCCACATTTACATGTCGTTCTTTTTTTGAACTTGCCACGTCATCACTAACCGAATTTCACTACTCCCTCCTGTTCATACCCCCTCCCCAGATTGAGGTGATTAACTTATAATTAGGCAATATTGATGTTTCTCCACTAATCAACGACAAAACAGGACACCTCAACACCATCAATATTTTTTCAATCAACACCAAACCAAGTCCAATGAGCTCGCCACGCCGTCAGCATTCCAAAGGTGTTGCTAGAGTTACCAAAACCCCACCCAAACATCTCTTTATCCACACCCCATTTTCGATCTCCAGGGTTAGGGCTCCTCCCAACCGCCTAACCGCACATGCATAACGTGGAACATGTATCTGTCTCACCAACTCAGCCTGTTAACCACCCCACACACAACTTCCAACAGTGAGTGTCACAAGTCGCGTGTAACGCCAATGCCAATTACTAACACAGTGTCACGGCCGCCCAACTCGCTGGCCAAGCAGTACGACGCCGACAAAGAACGGCTGGTCAAGTCGTGCTTCTCAAAAGTCGACCAGACCGGCCAGTTGCTCGAGAGTTACATCACCCATGTGAGGGTCACGGAAGACAGTCACTACCCCTCAGCGCGGCCGCCGCCCGACAGCCCCGCCAACGCCAAAAAGCCACGTGTCATCATCATCGCCGTTCGCAAAAGCGGCCGTGTACGCATGCACAAAGCCCGAGAAAACCCCAACGGCACGTTTCAGATTGGCAAAACGTGGAACCTCGACGACATGACGTCGGTGGAAAACGACCTCGGCGCGCCCTGCGGCTTCACCATGCACCTCGGAAAGCCGTACTACTGGGCCACAGGCACGCCCAAGGAGAAAACCGTGTTTGTGTCGTCGGCCATCCGTATCTACCGCAAGTACAGAAACGGAGCTGTGCCCACCATGATTGGCTGGGACTCGTCCATCGGCTCGCCCATGCCCAACCAGAGCCCTAAATTCAAGGGCGCAAGCTCTCCCCAGCCAGGGCTGCAGCCAGGCCAGTCTGCGCCTCTGCAGCCAGGACAAAGCCAACCCATGCGACCGGGGGCAGGAGTCAGAGGCACGCCGCCGCCAGAGTTTGCAGGCAGCCCGCCCGTAGGACGGCACATGTCGCAGGCCTCGGGCCACTCAGCGTCGCCAATCTCCATCCCCGGACAGTCGCCAGTGAGCCACTACCATCAGTACGGATCGCCAGCCTCCAACCAAGGTACGTCGGTGCCCAGATCTGGCTACGACTCGCCCTCTACCCCCGGTTCAGGACCCTACGCCAAACATACCCGTGGACGCTCCACAGCCTCTATAGGCTCGGCCGTGTCGATCGGCTCCAACTCTTCAGCTGGTAACTCCATTCCTGGACACGCCCGACGGCGCTCCGCAGCCTCCATTGAGCCCACTTCGCCGGTCATCCACAGGGTTCAGTCCCACGAACAAGGCCAGTTCACCAAGGCCCCCGCCAGCCCCATCAAGGCCACCCCTGGTCTCGCCGCTGGAATGACGTCTTCCCAATCGGCTCACAATGTGCGGTCAATGGTCGATCCCGAGCCCAGTGCAGGTTCCGGCCCCGCTCATGGCCTATCTCAAAGTAAGTCGATGCATCAGATGAACCGTGCTGGCCAGATTGAAACTGAGGCGCCACCAGTGCCGCAGTTTGATCGCCAGGACTGGGAGCAGCAGCAGCGACAGCAAAAGGAACGTGCAGAGCAGGAGCGACAGCAAAAGGACCGCCAGGAAAGACAGGAGCGACTGGAACTGGAACGAAAACGGATGGAAGACAGGAAACGACAGGAAGAGGCAGAAAGGAAACAAGAGATGGAAAGACAGCGACTGGAGCGAGAACGACTCGATAATGAACGACGAGAAAAGGACAGAATCGAGCGTGAACGACAGGAACACGAGCGACTTGAAATGGAGCGTCATGAGCGAGAGCGACAGGAGAGAGCTCGAAAAGACAGCCAAAGTCACGCCCAGTCTGCCGCTGCTGCTGCCGCCGCTGCTTCGGCCGCCGTAGCTGCGGCGGTCGCAGTGCACCCTGCCCCTAGCATCCCCAGTGTTCCCGCTCGTACCCCCCGAGCCGAGCCTGAAACTGTTGTCATCGAGGATTCGCCTTCTCCCCCCACAGCAAAGTCTTTGGAGAACCGTCAGCCCACTATCCCCGTCATCTCAGTGGACGAACCCGACGAGTTTGATATGGATAGTCCCAATCCTCCTGCTTTGGCTCCCATGGCTCCCCCTGCTGCTGCATCTGGTGCCTCTGCATCTACCTCTGCACCAGCGCATGGACGCTCCTACTCAGAAGATCGAGTTTTGGGCGCTGGATTTGTGGAGGAGACACCACACAAGGACCGAGAGCCTCGTCTGCCGGAGTTTGTCGTCATTGACGATGATGAGCCACCCAAGACCAAGACCCACCAGCGAAGTGGCTCGCAAATGTCATTTGAGTCCAATCTCGCGCGAGTGGACGAGGGTAAGGCTCTCCCTAAACAAAGACATCAGAAAAAGGTATCTCTTTCAGAGCCTTCCACCGAAGGTCTTCCCTCCACTATTGCCGGAGGTACCTCGTCGTCTACTCGGGACTCTATTCATCGACATCGACGACACCGGTCTTCAGGATCTCTTAGCTCTTCTCGTCGACTATCCAGAGACCTTTCCTCCAACAAGACTCCCATCACCTATGTTGGCACTTCCCAGGCGGACTCTACACTTATTGAGGATACGCTTGTGGAGCTTAATTGGTCTGGAAACAAGGAGGCCAAGGCCCTGGAGGCAGATATTAACCGCGAGCTGGGAGTGCTGGAGGAGAGTAACATTGCCCATGTGATTGACCTAGATACCAAGCTCGGTGATCTTACCGACGATCTGGACACTGCAATTGCTCAGTGCGACGAGCTGGATGCGATTCTCACGTTCTTCTCCGTCGAGCTTGGCGGCCTGGGCTCGGATATCGACTACATCGAGTCCCAGGGTCACGGTCTACAGGTCCAGACCACTAACCAGAAGATTCTATGGGAGGAGCTTAATAGTATCATCGATACCATGTCTGTGCCTTCTCGGGAGATGGAGATTATTCGTCGAGCTCGTCTTGACACTCCTCAGGATGTTGCTTACGCCGAGACTGCCCTGATTGATCTGTTTGCTGCTCTGTCCTCGGTCAGAAACATGGGATCCAAGTCTAGCAAGGGTGGCCGAGAAGAGGATGTGTTTATCGGCAACATGAGAGCACTTCAGGAGAAGCGGTCTCTGTATGAGCAGGCTGCTGTTGACTTTATCGCCCGGGCTCAAACATCACTACAAGACAAGGTTCGAGAAGCTGTTGTTTCATCATCTTCTCAGCTCAGCCATGCTGCCTCTAACTCGTCGGCCACGACGGGCTTGCCCACCATTCCCGGACTCATTGGAACTGTCAACTCGCTGTTTAAATACGCCGGTATTGTTCTGTTTGTTCGAGACGTCGATCCTTCCGCGTATGCTGCTGTCTTGAAGCAGTACGAGCGATCTGCTCGTGACTACTATGAGGCGGCCTCCACCGCGTTTTTTGCTAGGTGGAAGCAGCAGTTTAAGGCTTCGGACAAGACAGATCAGCAGAGCATGTTTTCTCCCGGGCGGGAAACTCAACACCCCGAAGAAAAGGTGTCTGCTGTTCGATCTCTGACCATGAAGCGGTCTCATTCTCATCAAAACGTGAGCCGCAAGCGAGATGTGTCTCTGTCTCTTAACAAAAACGACAGATTGCAGAACTCGTTCTCTGGTATTGTTGAGGCCATTCAGTCTGCCCTGAACTCCGAGCAGGAGGTGCTCATTCAGCTTTTCCACATGACGTCGTTTGGAGCTACAAACTACAACGCGTTTGTAAAGCAGTTCCCTGCATCTCAGCGGCTGGCGTTTGCTCGTCACGTAAAACGAGGAGTGGACCCAGACCGTGAAAACTCTCGTGCATTTGCCACAGTCCTGTCTGGAATCTTTGCTCCCTTTTCCCATGAGTGTCTCACCTACTTTGAGACCGTCATGGAGACTCGGCCCCTGGAGTGCCCCACTCTGTTTGCCGTTCTGGACGCCCAGATTGAACCCATGGAGTCCACCAACCAGAACTTCTTGTTGTCTCTCGTGGCCAAAATTTACGACCGTTCTGTAAATCTGTGGAAGACATTTGTGGCTCGTCAGGTCGACATGATCAACAATACCCATGTGTCTTGCAAGCGTCGATCCGGCGTGGTGTCATTCGTCGCCTGTTTCCCCGAGTTTTGCGAAAAGGTGGAGCAGCAGATACCTGCCGGTGATAGCAACGGTTCTGTGCGAACTCTGGTGAACGACTCGTACGACAAGCTGGGCAAGGCCATCTTCCATAACCTCCAGCGAGCCTCCACCGATGTATCTCTCAAGGGTACCGGTCCCACTAGTACCGGTGGAGGAAGTACTGGCAGTGCCATCAAGATGGCAGCTTCTTCTCTGACCAACTCTTCGGCCTCCAACCCTCTGTCGTCCAACGCTGACCATGAGGATAAGGAAATTCTCAACTACCACATTCTGATTGTTGAGAATATGAACTGCCTGATGGATGCTTTGCAGGAAGGAGTGATTGGCCACAGCCATGTGTTGATTGGTCACAGGGACAATGCCGTTTCTCTGTACAGAACCCATCTGTCCGAATACTCTGGCAACGTGCTACGACGTCCTTTTGGCAAAATCATCGACTATGTTGAGGGAGTGGAGGCTTTACTTAAGAAGGACCCTTCGGCTTCACCTACCCAGAAGCACTCTTACAACAAAAAGGCCATTAAGGCGGTTATTTCGTCGTGCTCACCCAAGGATGTTCGTAAGGTGGTTGAGGTGCTGCGGAAGCGAGTGGAGAAGCATTTCGGTGCTTCTGCCGAGGACGATCTCGCCGCGTCCGTCTCTCCAGCTTACAACGATGAGCTTTTGGCCAAGGTTTGGGGAGCTCTACAGGCTGAGACTGTGTCTGTGTTTAACCGATTGAACAACATTATCAGCAAGTATTTTGCCGATACTAGTGTTCAGAACGATGTTTCCAAGGCCGAAATCCAGGCTGCTTTTAGAAGATGATGTATAGGACTATAAATTATTGTTTATTTGAGAAAGGAGCTGTAGATTTTGCCGTAAAAACGTGATTTAGATGTTGTATATGAGAAATTTGGTCATTTTATTGTTGGTTTTTTCAACTCAAAGTTCATCAACTTTCATCCCACGACTTAGTGGAAAGAAATGTTGTTTTGCGAGATTACAAAAGACTTGAAAGATGACATGGACACTGAATGACTACAGATGTGCAAAAATAATCATTCATGGCAATATTCGACTACTTTTTTTTTTCTTTCTAGGAATTGCATTCAACTAAATAGCTATCAAGCCAATCAGCTTACTCGAGCGAACCTCACTCGGGTTTTCTATATATCAATATTCATCTTATTTCGCGAATCACGTGACTTATCAGGCTCGTTAGATCTGCCCGATTTTTCATATTTTCAGTTGCGGCCATATCCTGATGAAAATACGGCTTCCCGTCCGATCAGCCATAGTCAAGCATCAGAGAGCCTAGTTAGTATTGTAGTGGGAGACCATACGAGAATCCTGGGTGCTGCAATTCTTTTTTCTTTCATTTTTGCATCTCTTTTTCATCTCTTGTATTGTCTGCATTGATTTGTTTGATTCTGCTGTTTATAAGACAGTACAAGAGAGTTGCACAACACTGCAAGTAACTCTTTTTAATCGGAAAGTTATGGCAAAATGAAGCTATGTGTGGCAGTGTGTGACGATAACTCGTTTTCTGCCAAATTTGTTCCTCAATATTCCCAAAACTACTGGTATTTCCGCAGTTCAAGGAATCCAAAGTAGCTGTACTCTTTGAAACTGGTTCCAACCAATTTTCCCAACTACACCCAACTACACCCAACTACACCCAACTAGCCTCTAAAGTTTAGACGTCCAAGTGCATCCCTCTTTCAACTAAACCAGCCATCAACAGTCCCTTCAAAATGACCAATAATAGCACGAAACGTACGAAAATTGCTTCAAACTGCTATAAACGTACCACAAAAACACGCCAGCAAACTCTTCTCTTCTTTTCACTCAATTACCTCCACTAATCACACCCCAATTACACACCAACTAACCCCATATGCAGCCTGCACGATAAGGTTTGTGTGGAAATATTTTTTATATTTTTTTTTGCCCAAATCTTCAGACGTGCATCTGGCTAACTACACCTCTCTCACACACACCCACACAAACAAAATGAAGGTCAAGGCCCCCACCAGCAAAAGATCGACGACGCGACTGCGAGAAGGCATCAAGAAGAAGGCCGCTGCGCACGGCCGAAAGCAGAAGAAGCTCGCCAAGAAGGACGTGACCTGGAAGTCCAAGACCAAGAAGGACCTGGGAATCCCCAACTCGTTCCCTTACAAGGAGCAGCTGCTGCAGCAGATTGACCAGCAGAAGCAGAACGAGGCCATGGAGAAGGAGCGCAAGAAGGAGGAGGCCCGAGAGGCCCGAGCCAACGCCCGATCCCGAGGCGAGTACGCCCCCGAGCCCACCGAGGACGACGAAAACCCCATGGCTGCTCTGCTGGCTTCTGCACGACAGGCGGCCGCAGAGTACGAGGACGAGTCCGACGACGAGGTGATGGACGAGGGCATGGACTCCACGGTGACGCAGCTCAACGTCAAGGTCAACCAGGGCGACGACGTTTTCAACGAGTCGTCGCGAAAGGCGTTTGACAAGATCTACAAGACCGTGGTGGACCAGGCGGACGTCATTCTGTACGTGCTGGACGCGCGGGACCCCGAGGGCACGCGGTCGCGGGCCGTGGAGGCCGCGGTGCTGACCAACCCCGACAAACGGCTCATCTTTGTGCTCAACAAGGTGGATCTCATCCCCACCGAGAACCTGCAGGCGTGGGTCAACACGCTGCGGCTGACCTTCCCCACGCTGCCGCTGCGGGCCTCGTCGTCGGCCGTGTCCAAGTCGCTGGCCGCCAAGAACGTGACCCAGCAGACCACGTCCACCGCGCTGCTGGACGCCCTCAAGAAGTACGCCAAGGACTCGCAGCTCAAGCGGTCCGTCATTGTCGGCGTCATTGGCTACCCCAACGTCGGCAAGTCGTCCATCATCAACGCGCTCACAAAGGTGCACGGCGGCGGCCGAGCGTGTCCCGTCGGAGCCCAGGCCGGCGTCACCACGGCGCTGCGAGAGGTCAAGATCGACAACAAGCTCAAGGTGCTGGACTCGCCCGGCATCGTGTTCCCCTCCGAGCAGGGCAGCAAGGTGCAGGAGCAGGCGCGGCTGGTGCTGCTCAACGCCATCCCCACCAAGCAGATGAGCGACCAGATTCCGGCGGTGCAGCTGCTGCTCAAGCGGCTCACCAACGACGAGTCGCTGCTGGACAAGTTCATGGACACATACAACATCCCCCCCGTGTCGCACGCCAACTTCAAGGACTTCACCACCAACATTCTCATCCACGTGGCCCGAAAGACCGGCCGACTTGGCCGAGGCGGAATCCCCAACATTGAGGCTGCGGCCAAGACCCTCATCAACGACTGGAGAGACGGCCGAATCCTCGGCTGGACCCAGCCCCCCAACTACCTCGATGCTGTGGCTGACGAGGAGACCCGACCCGGCATTTCCTCTTCCAAGACCTTCAAGGAGCCCAAGAAGATGCAGGAGACCAAGACCGTGGTCCAGGGCTGGGCCAAGGAGTTTGATCTCGGCGGTCTCTGGACTCCTGGCGAGGACGACGAGGACGATGTTGATATGTAATGTTATTAGAGGACAATAGATGTATTTGGTTTGAGGAGCTTGAGCAAGAAGAGACGGGTTGGGTGATTAGTCAGCGTGTTTCAAGTAGAGGTGCGATATTTGTAGTTGTTTTTCGACGTTTAAGGTGACACTTTTACTTATTGTAGCTTGAATGAATGTTGGTGGTATTGTATTTGGTGGACTGAGGTGCATGCATATTTAATTTCTTTCAAATTCAAAATTCAGAATAGACAATTATTTTCTACTGGTAAACGTCTGGATACATTTCTGAACACGCAAAAGTATTCTTCTCGAACGACCATATTCAACGCTCTTTTCAGATCTGCAGATGCTCCAGTTTTCGTTGAGCTACAGAATCTTGTTACTGTTCAGCACATGTTTCTCCTGCAACTGTAAAAGCTGTAACATCACTTCATTGTAAGTTTTCAACTTCAACTCTCGAAACGAATATAAGACTCAGCTGGTTCGTTAACGTGTTCTTCTCTTCTCAAAGCCACGAGATCAGTGACTCATACAGTGGTGTGGTCGTTTACTCGATGCCGAATGTAGTCAGTATGCGTAAAATGAGGTACGGCAAGCACTCACAGTCACAGAAAATAACACTGTTATTATACGATCCCGGCTAAAGTATCCTGGCAATACTTTTGTTGTTTGTTGTTGTCTGTTCTAGTGACCTCATTTTGGTTTGTAACAAATTATTTGCTTCAGTTGTTGGAAAAGATCACATGTAAAAGACTTGAATTGAAGGTGATTGTGAAACCACATGGCAATGATGATAGTGTATCTACTGTACTGTATCCGTTTCAGAACAAGGGTCTACAGTTTATTGCACAAAAAATTACAACTCACCATGTCTTTTTTTCCCTTCAAATCTGGTGAAACAGGTTACCTCGTATCACTCCAACTCTCGGTGGCTTCTCGCAAACACAACAGCAAAGAATATTGTGGCAACCTATGAATCCACGACTGCGGCTGGAATGACTAAGCTGAACTAATTCATGCAAAAATCTGCTTGTTTCAGATTGTTTCACTGTCACTTACTGTACTTATCGAGCTATAGAAATGCACTCTTCTGACAGCCTCGAAATCAAAGCGCAACTCTCTCAATAGAAGCGCTATGAGGAATCTGAGAAAACAGCCGTTGTCAGCGCGTCTTTCTCAACAAAATGGGTCGCTGATCACCGTTGTGGCGCCATATCTCGAGTTGTTCAATACTGGGTGGTCTCATGTTTGAGATGTAATAGGGGTCATCCTCCCACATATGATAACGATGTGAATCGAAATAGGGGTCCCTCGGACCTGTACCGAAACACAAACAAGCAACATTTACGACGACCTCACGTGGTCCGAATACCAGCATCATCTGACAAGAAAATAATTCGTTTTTTTGGTTCCCCTTCCGCCTGGGTGTTTTTGGCTGAGTCATCACCACACACGAAATACAAGTCTCTCTAGATTGAGCGGATTATGAAGTTTGGGGGGAAATCCAAAGAGTGCGTTTTGTTAGTCTTGCTTCAATAAATCCAACAGTATCTTCAGCAACTCCATTTGCGGCCATGAATGTGTGTTTGGCGACCAGATTATTATTTTGCCGTTGGGGGTCGCTCCCAAATTGGTCGTCCATTTTGGGCAAAGTTAGGACTTTATTCCAGACGCGTTGTACCTGATTTAATTCCCGGTTAGCTTATTTTCGGCCAACGACCTGACGATCGGAGGAAAGCAAAAAAGACAAAAAAAAAAGGAGACGTGATATTTCGCCAAGTTGCACACCAATAACCCGATTCACACCAGCCACCACAATCTACACACATGTCTGAGTTGGAAAAGCTGCGGCTCGCCAACATTGAGCGCAACAAGGAGCTGTTGGCGGCGCTGAGTCTTCCACCAGCCATGGCTGCGGGAGTCAAGGCCGCCGAACCAGAACCCAGCACGCCTCGCAAGTACAAGAAACGAAACTCGGCGCAATTTGAAGACTCGGAGGAAGCCGAGCCGCCACGAAGTCGGCGCAAATCGCGTCGCTTGCAGGGTCTGGAACCCGACAAGATCAAACAGGAGGATCTGGACACGTTCGAGCTGCGATCTCTGGTGGAAACGGAGCGGCGCAAACGCGTTTCTGGCCACCTGGGGCTGCCGGATATGGTCAAGGTCAAGAGAGAGGAGGGTCTCGACGAGAGCCAATGGACGAATTCGCTGGGCGAGCTGTTTGGCGGCGACGTCAAGTCTCAGGGCGATCTGTTTGGCATCAAGGTGGAGGACGACGAGCACGAGGACACCAAGGACCCGGACATTAAGACGAGTCGGGACAATCTGTCGGGCCTGGAAATGCGCAAAATGGCAAAGATGACCGTGGATCGGGTCTTTTACACTGCGTTTCACCCTGGCACCGACAAGCGGGTGGTTTTGGCTGGCGACAAGACCGGCGTGCTCGGCATCTGGGACGTGGACTCGGACAACGAGCCGTTCCAGTTCAAGATCCACGCCCGCACAATCTCGTCTTTTGTTTTCGACCAAAACGTGTCCGACAAGCTGTACTCGTCCAGTTACGACGGCTCGGTGCGATCTCTGGACCTGAAGACCGGCCAGAGCTCCGAGGTGCTGGTCTTTGACGACAATCCCAGCGACCCCATTGGCATATCCGACGTTGCGCACCCCGAGCCGCATCTTCTCTACGCCACCACTCTGGAAGGCCAGCTGGTGCGAAAGGACACGCGAACGCCCGAAAAAGACTTTGAGGTGTTCAGGCTGCACGACAAGAAGATTGGCGGCTTTTCAGTAGACCCCGTCAACACCCATCTGCTGGCCTCGGGCTCGCTGGACAGAACCATGCGTGTGTGGGATCTCAGAGCAACGGAGACGGTGCGCAACCTCTCCACGGGCGAGGTTTTGGACTCTCTGGAGATGATGCCCCACCTGCAGGCCGTGTACAACTCGCGGCTGTCTGTGTCCAGCACCGACTGGAACCGGGCCGGTCAGATTGTGTGCAACGGCTATGACGACACCATCAACATTTTCAACCAAAGCGACTACTTTGTGGACCTGCTCAACGACGGCAACGGCACAGAACCGGTGCGCAAGCAGCGGCGGGCACGCACGTCGGAAGCGGTGGCCGAGTGGAAGGCGCCAGATATCAAAAAGCCGTCGATTCGAATCCGACACAACTGCCAGTCTGGACGGTGGGTGACGATTCTCAAGGCCCGTTGGCAGCAGGACCCCCAGGACGGCGTCCAGAAGTTTGCCATTGCCAACATGAACCGCTTCATCGACGTCTACTCCGGCACGGGCCACCAGCTGGCCCATCTGGGTGACGAGCTCATGACGGCCGTGCCCTCGGCGCTGAACCTGCATCCCACGCAAAACTGGATTGCTGGCGGAAACAGCAGTGGAAAGATGTACTTTTACGATTAATTAATTATATGAACTCAGAGGATGGGGCGGCCTATTTATACTTGTTGCTGTCTTTGTGTGAGCAAAGTGGATCTATCAGAGAAGTAAGTCTCCAGTGCATAATATTCTTTTTGGTGAAAACAGTAAACGTCTGGATGGACGGATTTCGAAAATTGGAAAACTGCATCGTGGAGAGATGTCGATTCTAATTGCAACCAGCTACTCGGATTCGTCATAGCTCTACTGAGTGTTGTTTTAGATGCTCCTCTGTTGTGTCTGCCTCATTCTGTTTTGTCTCATGCATAAGTCTAAAAGTCCTCATTCAACCCCTTTGAGAAGTGCACCATTTGAGATGCAGGTGTAGGAACTCATGGTTATATTTTTGACAAATTTTGACAGTGTTTGTCGAAAAGCACACAATAACGAGCTTTTCAACCCAAATACCGACTGGGAGCTGTTTGAGGGCGTCGACAAGGTGAAACCCCCAGGTCGATCAAGGACAGAGCTGCTCAGTTCCAGTAATGCGAGATAATGTAAATACGATGATATGTGATTTGGCGATTTTCAGATACAACTCCAATTTGTCAACATTATCCTGGGGACCTCCCTGGAATCATCAATCGCTTACTTCTCGTTGTAGGAATCGGGTGTGGGCTGAGTAAACGAAAAGTGACGTTTGAAGAACTTCCATCTTGTGATCCAATGACTATTACCATACTCTTACGAATGAACTTTTCGGAGTATCTACAGTGTATTGACAGAGTGCATGATTTATGTATTTTGGAAAATACTCGTGTTAGAGATAAAACACATCCAATCGATTCAATAGGCGGCCTATGGATACAAAACTAGGCACCGACCCTCATGTAATCAGTAATGTTTTGGCGAAACAATCCCCCGTGCTATATATACCTTCCTTCTATAGTAATGTTATTGTGTAAAACACTTGTACAGTCGATAAGCCAGTTGTAGTCGGTACCTCATATCTCCTACAATGAGACAGTTCAGGGACGGAGACAAACACTTGCGGATTGATTGTATTAATCCAAAGCCATCACAGTAGTTTTACCCCCCTCAGGCTTCTTCAGCGGGAGATGTACTTGTTTTTGAATCTCCAAAAAGACTGAAAAAGAAAAAATTGGCACTTTAAATAGATTAAATTAAATTAAATCAAAAGAAATTAAAAGAAATTAAAAGAAATTACTGTAAAAGAAATTAAATGAAATTAAAATCTGGATACTTAAATAAAATACAATAAAATAAAAAGAAATAAAATAAATAAAGAAATTTAAATAAAGAATAATTGAATTGAATTAAATTAAATATATATAAATTAAAAATAATTGAAAATAGAAATAAATAGATACTGGTAAAAAGATATATATTTTAATTAAAATCAAGTAATAAGTATGAATAATCAAAATAAAATAAAATAAAATAAAAAGAAATAAAGAAATAAAGAATATCAATATTAACATTAATCAATTAATTGCAAATAAACAAATTAAATAAAATATATAAAGAAAATAAATCAATTGAATTGAATTAAATTAAATTGAAAAGAATAAAACCAAAGATAAAGCTTAGTAAACCGTACCGTATCATACTGGCATATATAACACTCTTTTATTCCCGTTCCAGGTGAATATGCCTCTATCAGATAAAATGGCACGCCGGTGGTTGGATTGGTAGTGGGTAAGCAAACTAGTATCATGAGGTAAACTGGTAACACGTTACTTGGCATCAGGGTATCTTGGTATCATTTCATTTCGTTAATTCAAAAGCGTCCAGTGGTTGGGGTATGAATGGGGTTGTCTTGCGTAGTCGCTGATCCTTCTCTCAAAAGATAGGCCTATCAATTGAGGGAGGAACGCCAGTCTTCCACGTTTGGACTAATAACTCTTGAGACGCCAACCATCTTGGCGAATACTCTCGTGCTCCTCCTCTAGCGGTAATGTAGAACATTGTGGGTGAGCTGGAAAACCGCATCACATATGGTTGTGAGCAAGCTCTCCTCCTCAGTGTTGTTCTTGATAGCTTAGGTGTCGTGATGCACTTCAAGCCTACGACTGTGTAAAGTATCCAGGCGAAGGTAATGGCGGGGGGACGTCGAGGCGAGCATGTAGGGAAGTGTCAGATCTTTCGGGAAACCGACTAGGTAATCGAAGAGATTGCCCGATTGGGACATAACCTTAACCTTAAATTATCGAAGAAACACGATAATGCCCTCGGAAAAAGAAGTTTCCGGGGGCACTCTGATGTTTCATGGCGACCTGAGGGGGTTAAAAGAAAAGTTTTTGCCAGCAGACTAGTATCGCTCCTTGGTGGTATCACCAAGGACTTGAAGCTCCTGCAGATGGGCTGCAGGCCATGCTTCTCGGGTTGAGCCATCCCACCGATTTTTTCGATTTTTTCCTTTTTCGATTTTTTTTCGTTTTCTGGGTTAGTAAAGAAGACGAAGTTGCCTGTGAAGACGGTGTCAATCGAGAGAAGAACGTGAACTGTGTGACTGACACCTGGCCTGGATATCAATCACACAATGTGTCACGACAGCTTGGTTGAAACCTAGCCTGGGTTTCAACCTCAATATCGTTCCACATGTCACAGAGGGACCACAGGGACAGTTTGGTTGACGCCTGGCCTGGACATCAACTGCACCGTGACTGTGGTAGCTCTTGTAACCTGGTTCCGTTCTTTATCTCTTTCAGTCGTTCCTCGTTGTTTGTTCACAAAGTACTCACTTGGTGTCCTTATGGCGGAAGCCAGCCAAGGCACACGTTCATGGGGAACGGCAGGCAGGCTTCCGGGGTGAGACAGATGACCAAAGCTAACCTAAGAACGTCGCTTCTGACGTCGACGTCTTCGGCTACCGGAGTCGATGACCATCTGTTCTCGGAGGGCGCGGAGGTCGGCCGCTTCGCAGAGCTTGAGGTACTCTTCGAATGTGAGGGTGAGGGGGAGAGTGGAGAAGTTGGTAGTGATAGCAGTCATTGAGAAATCTGGGGGAGAAGAAGAACGGAGGTTGGGCGTATTTAAAGGTGTTATATACTGGGAGCCGTTGGGAAGTTACACAAACACGTATTCGTATAGTTGGACCAGTTAAGGGAATGTTACTTTTAAGTATTGAACGAAGCTATTGAGCTTGGTCATAGGAGACATGTGTGATGCCTGACGAGGGTTATAGCTACATGGTGAGTAGCCAGAGACCCAGGGGGTGTTTCTGATTGTGCAGTTGTCTCGTCGCCTAGAACAGCGCTTTCATGACCGACTTTTTGTTGTCCAATTAATTATTCCCTTAAGTTACACTGTACCTGAAACCGAGTGGTGTTTGTGTGACCTCATTCTGTTCAATGAGACTGTGCGACAACTGAATAGTGAGACTACCGAAAATCTTTCTCTCCAGTTGCGACCTAGAGTTGCGAAAAGTGCACTTCTAGTCGCATCATTAACATGTCAAAATAGTACAAAAACTTATCAACATCTTCATGTTTGCTTTCGAAAATGTGGTTTTGAGCTTCCCTCTTGTCAAGATTTTAGATTTATGCATGTATGCACCTCGATCCGATGAGGCCAACTGAAAGTGACATCGTGAAACCAACAGTTAGTTAATGGAATTGTTGGTTGTGGTCCAACAAATCAGTCAAGACAGTATGGTATCAGCTCACCAGCAATTTCTCACCTTTCTGGGGAAAAATAACACCCAACAAAATCTTTCTATCTTGTGAAAATTGAACATGCAAACCTCATTCTACTCATACAAAAGTCAGTTTTGTCGGATGATGATTAGACGATAAAATCAGATTTACCAGCTACCAAAAATCTGAAGAGTGCGTTTTTCTGGAAATGCGACCTCCAACAAGGTGGTGCTACTCTCGTTGACAATTACCCATGTTAATGGTCGAGACGTAGTTCTGCAGCGCTATACTCTGTGATGTACATGTCGGTGGTCCACGCTAAAACCTACAGAATTCATTTATCCACATCATACCATTACCAATATATACTTACGCTACGTACTAGAGCGCTCTAAAATAGTCCCAGCAGATCGTCGTTGGGTTTTTTCTGCTGCTGCTGCTGCTGCTGTGTATCCTTGGGCTTCTCAGTGCCGTTGCTGCCAATGTTAAGAGAGGCAAAAGCATCGGCAGTGTTGACAGACGACAGAGAGGCAAAGGGATCAGCAGGCATGCCGCCGGCAGGAGGAGAAGCCATGGAAGGAGGAGCTCCAAAGTTCATTCCAGACATTCCAGAGTTGCCAGACATGGCTGACATTCCGGACATGCCGCCAGATGCAGAGTTGCCAAAGAGCGACATGATGTCATTCATGGACGAAGCACCGCCTGTAGAGGCACCTCCGGAAGCTCCACCAGCGGCGTTGGCAGCGTCGGTGTTACCATCAGCATGACCAAACAGTCCGTCCAGATCGTTGAGGTTGTTGGAGTTACCGCCTGCAGCAGAGGCAGGGGCAGCTCCGTCAAAGTCAATGTCGAGCAGGTTCTCCATGTTAACGCCTCCAGAAGCAGCTCCCACAACAGCGGCTGCAGCATCGTCCTGCGCCAGGGCTCGCTGTTCCTCAATAGCTCTCTTCTGCACAGCATCGGCACCGAACTTGCCCTTGCCCATAAAGGTGGAGGCAGGTCGGTGGTAGACCGAGGCCAAAGTGCCGAGCTCAGCCAGCAGCTCATTCAGAAGTGCAGGCTGAACCTCGGGGATGATGGAGGCAATCGGAGGCTTATCGGCACCAACAACACTCTGAGCAAAAGATGTATCGCTTGAAAGCAGACGCCAGTAAATGTAAGCTCTGTCTCGAATATCAGCATTGTCAGAGGAAGATGTGGCCGTGTTGAGAGTCTCCTGAATCAGCCGCTGTCCTTCGTCTGGTCGCTTGACATACAGCTTCACCACAGCTGTCAAAAGCTGGAGCTGCACCGGTGTAGACTCTTCCAGGAACTGTGGGGTGATGGAACCAAGAATCTCACCGACATTGGGCACCTGCTCAGTGTACTCGCCGAGAATCCAGATGATGGCGGCCTTGGCTTCGGGCTCGTCAATCTCGTCCATGTTCTCGCACAGCAGCGGAATGACAGGCGCAAACACTGCCGCGTCAACAGCCTTGTCCGGGACTCCTCCAGGGAGATATCTTCGCAGAATGTCGCGGAACACAATCACAACCTCCTGCAAAATGTAGTTGATCTTGGTATCGAGCAGCTCTAGCAGCAGAGACACGCACTTTTCTGCCGAGCTGGAGATCTTGATTGCCAGCTGTCCAATGGCTCGCACGGCTCGTCGAACAAAGTCAATGTCCACCTCCAGGGCATACTCCTTGAGCTCAGCCAGCAATTGTCCCGAGTTGTTTTCGTTGGCCACTCGCACCAGAATCTCGAGCTTCTCCATCTTTAGGTACGCGGGGTCGTTGTACTTGACAAAGAAGACCCGCAGATCTCGAGACAGCAGCTGGGGGTACTTTTGCAGAATCAGGCGGATATTTCGCAGCGACACGTACTGGACTTCTGGGGGAGACGACGATCCGACCAGAGAAACCAGAGGTGGCGAAATCTTTCGCAGCAAAATCTCCTGGTTCTCGGCGGTCTGAGTCTTGAGATGGGCCAGCACGCACTTGACGGCAGCCAGAACCACCGAGGGGTTGGCGTGCTGGAACTGGGGAACCACCCTGTCGACAATGTGTGTGCCCTCGTCGCCGTCGGCTGTGTAGTCGGCCAGGGAGGTGAGCAGGGTGACTCGGCCCCACTCGGTGCACTCGTTGAGAGCACTCAGCAGCTTGCCCAGAATGTGAGAGTTGATGATGAAGCAGTTAGTGGACGGATCTCGCTCCTGGATCTCGGCGAGCGCAGACACGGCGTTGGCCACGACCATGGGGTTGGAGTCGCTCATGAGGCCCTGCAGCGTCTGCAAAAAGCCCTCCTCGACACACGTCTCTGGAGCCAGGTCAAACAGCTTGGCGACGCAAATGGCCGCCGTCTTACGCACGTACGGGTTGTCGTCGGCCAGCGTCTTGCGCAGCGGTCCGTCCATGTAGTCGACCATCTTGTCGACTCTGATGCAGCCCATGGTTCGGATTGCCAGTGCTCTGACCAGGGGGTTGGGGTCGCCCGAGTCGCCGACAAAGGTGTTGACGGCCAGAATGCACAGCTCCGGGTGCGACTTGGCGTAGTTCATGAGGTACAGATAGACAAGCTTCTTCTGCTCAATATCGTGGGTGGCGAGGTTCTTCATAATGTCCGGGAAGAGCGCAGACACGTCTTTGCCGAGCGTCATGGCCTGGATGGTGCGCTGAATGGCCTCTTTTCGCTCGCTGGCGTACTGCGACACGAGACCGGACCGGAGTTCAAACGTCTCGCCCTTTTTGGGCGCCTGGAACACGCTGCGAATTCGTTTTTCCAGCGACATGGTGGATGAGATGATGTACTGGTGGGATGTGATGTGGTGATGTGGAGCTTAGAGTAAGGTTGGCGGGTCACGTGTTTGGGTGCTTAGTCAGCTGGGAGGAGGAAGAAGCAGTTAAAAAAATTCTGGATTTTTTGCACTAAAAAAGAGGGTGACATGCGCGCATTTTATTTGATCGGTGAATTATGGCAAAAGAGGAGCATAAAGTAGGAATCTTTTAGTAATTTGATTCTCAGAAAACCTGAGAAGATGAAACATGGTGTTGATGGAAGCAGCGGGAAGTTTTGCATACGATGCACTTTTCAGATTTTGTGTTAGGGACGTCAATATCTGATGAGGGCTGTAATAGAAAATGTACTAATAATAACGCGAACTGAGTGGTTTTTGGCAGTAAGTCCAAGTAAACACGGCATTTCAAGAAGAATGGCCTTTTCA
This sequence comes from Yarrowia alimentaria, assembly GCA_900518985.1. Lineage (NCBI taxonomy): Eukaryota > Fungi > Ascomycota > Dipodascomycetes > Dipodascales > Yarrowia > Yarrowia alimentaria. The sequence goes on from ULGN01000001.1 coordinate 809,753, forward strand.
GAATTTCTATTCTGTTACTGTGACGTGTTTCAGACTGGTGTTGTGTGCTGAAGGAAGGCCTCCATAAAGTACACTTTCGTGATTTTGCAGTTTTGAAGACACGGTGTATAGTAAAGAGAAAGAGGTTTCTTTAGGGCTACACCTTAAGATTCTTCAGGGATCTCTTTCTCTATTGCAGTGCTCATAATGAGGAAACTCGATCATTCAGTAGAGATGGCACTCAACTTTGGTTTTAGATGTTTCTTCCAAAATGCTCAGCTGTAATGATATAGAGAATTTGAAGAGCACGATATTTTCAGATTTTGATGTTGAATATGGTGGTGCTAGTTTGATCTCTTTATGTCTCTCCTGGGGCCAATTATAGAGTGCTACCAGACAGTTACTTGAAGTCTACAGGAACAATATATCCGCGTTCAACTCTTGAAAGATTCACAATATTGCCAATTAAAAATCACTGGCGTATTCAGCAGTGTTTCCCCATCCGAGCTGTGACAAGAAAATATCCATTTCGAATCATCTTCTGGCCCTAGACTAGCACCCATTTCCGGATTAGGAAAAGATGCACTGGAGCACTACACTGCCCAGGGATCCACTTTCAAGCCAAACACCACCAATGGCAATTGATTAGCTTTGTTTTCTGAGCAAAAGGAGCTTTTTAAAACTCTCGCAGCTTCCTAATCACGTCTTTGAGAATGATGGGCGGTGATGAGCGTCGCCAAACAAATCTGGAAGCAAAACAGTGGAATAGTCTAGACTAGGCACATGCAAACCAGTACAGCTACAGAAAAGTGGGTAGAACGAATAGGACAGTCTTCGGTAGTTCAATTACTCCATTGTTTGAGGAGATGTGCTTCAAACCTATGGCTTTGTTCTTACACACTCGTTCCATACCAGAAGTGAATTCACTGATTGTGCCGAACAGTCGTATACAGAATAGTCTACTCCCTGCATTTGATAGAAACTGTTGATCCAAACACCCCAGTTTATCGCGTCGTAATTGGGACAGATCTACATCTAAACAATGCGTTCTTGGTGATCATCATAGAGGGTCACAGTAGATCACATGTTGGTACGGTGCGTATAGACTAGAAAGAGAAGCGACATGAAAGTGTTTGAGAAATTGTTTGGAATCTAGCATGTTTCTTTTGTATATCAAAAGGTGGGCAAGTTCTAGTCTAGTTCTAAATTGTTGGGCCAGGAACCCCATAACTCCTCGGATATAAACACTATTCAGATTTCAAAATAACCACTGTACTCAGCGAGGTCTATTGTCTCAGAAATGCTTTAAAAATCTGTCAAATAACGAACAGCTACGTTTCCATCTGGTATACTGTTGCAGGTATCGCAGGTCAAAAAGAGCATAAGTTTGATCCAAACACAGTGCGTAACTCAACTCATTGTCAAGAACGATTGAAAGGAGCTTTTTCCAGTTTGACTGCACCATGGTCTAAACAGCACCAATTGGAAGAGATTGCGTTTTTTAACATTTTCTTTATCTTGCCCATAGCGTCTTTGGTAGGACTATATCTGTGTTAAAGCGCATTTCAATTAACTGCATGTTGAATGATGACATCTCCAACGTCAATATTTGAGCTACAGCTTAGCGAGAAGCACCACCTTCATCAGCAGCTCATTCTGAGAAGATTTCTGTTTCCAGAAATAGTCCTTGATAGCTCCTATGCCACTCAGATTCACCACTTATCATTACTAAGCTTCACAACAATAAACCAAGATTTGAAAACGCAAAAATTAAGAGTCCAGAACCAGAACCAATAACATTGACATGATTTATGACATCTATGGAGTTTTGCATTTCCGGTCTTGTCTCAATGCGAAAGGAACCGTTTCAACGTAGAAACTTGGCATGTGACGTCATTACAGCTGGTTGCCTGGTTACCCTAGTTGCCTCGGATACATGCACCTCATCTGACAGCTGCCCCCGACTGCCGGGTAACTTCCTAATTGGCGTGCTGTCAAAATATGTGGCGGCACATGCGGCGGGTGCTGCTGCCTCTGCTGCTGCCGCCGGTGCTGCCTCTGCTGCCGCTGCCTCTGCTGCTGCTCACCAGGTCCGCTCAATCCCTGCTGCCCTGCATCCGGGTCTCTCCATCCGGCGAAAAACCCCTTTTTTCCCCTTTTCCGGAGGTTGGGCCGTCTGCCGTGAATTACCCTGATTTACCCCTTCTTTTCATGTTACTAGTGAGAGTGTTTCACTTGAACTACGAGAATAAGTTTGGAGTTTCGTACATACCGGGTAAATAACGTCTGGGAGCAGCTACAGCGTTTTTAATAAGACAGCCGTGCTCAGAATTCAATTCCGAATCGAACGCACTCTTCAGAATTTCCGTACCGCGTCCCGCAGGGTGTGAAAAGTGCAATGTCGTCACTGTGAATGTGCGTGGTTAACATTCTTGTTTTAGACGGTTTACGGCATGGAAGCTTTTTGGTAAGAGGTTTAGGGAACGAAAAAGGAGGCCAAGTTGACAGAGCAATCGAACTAGCAGTTTAGGTGACACCAGAGGCCAAATAATATGCGTCCAGAGATATGGGCACATGGGCTAGACCGGGTCTGAAGCTTTGACAGTTGAGTCTACAAAGTGCTAGTGTGAATATATAGACGAAGAGCAAGACAGGAGAAGCCGGCGAAACAGGAGAAAAGAAAACCAATTTGTCTCATGTTTTTTTTGCAGCGCATGTGACTGTTTCAAAAGCCGTTAGAGAAGGGGGTCTCAGAGCGTCTCTGGGTGTCTCAAAGTCTCAAAACCCCCCGTGAACAGGGGTAGACTGTAACCTCATGCACCGCAGAGGTAGAGGGAGATGAGTGGGGTGACTGGGGAGTTTGCGAACCGTAGTCTCGCGGTGGATTTGGGAAGGAGGGTGACTATTCCCGCGCAGTGTTGCACAGCCACTGTTTGCGACTGTTGCGGCAATTTCAGTTGTAATTTGTTGTTGTAATATCTGTTTCTCTTCATCCACCTTACCGTCTGTACGTACTGTACGTACTCTTACAAAGTGCTCTCACTCTTATACATAGCCAAAGACTATACAAACTACAGAGAGCAGAAACTCACAGGATATAGCAAGATACAACGTCATACAACGTCGTACAAACACAGATAGACAGTGGCTGCAACTGCTCATGTACAGCGGTAGTCCTGGAACAAAGAGCGATGGATATATCTAGACGGAGGCCACACTCTCTGGAAACATGGGGCAGGGTCCTGGGGCAGGTCATGGGGGGGTAGAGTGCGGCTAATTGGGGCCTGACAGCTGCAGTAAGAGTTTTGGCGGCACAACCCAGATGCACGGGGCACGTTGCAGACCCAGGCTCCAGCGGCGCTGCCTCCAAAGCAGCCGCGGCCTCGTGTCTCCTATCCTCCTATCCTCCTATCCTCTGTTTTCCACCTCTTTCAGTCCACACGCGCATTAACATTCCACACCATACACGACATGCAGCATCCAAAAACCTTAACCCTGAGTGCGCCCAACAAGGAACAAGGACAGCCGACCGGTGTAAAGTTATAGGAGTTGAGATTGATTTCGTCCACCACTATCACCTCTTCATCCACGTCTGACGAGTCCGTTCGTCCTCCTTTTTTTTTGCACCACAAACCGACTTTGAGACGTGCGCACACGCCGAACCGTTGCACAGACGCCGAATTGCCACATCCCCCCCCTTCTCACAAGGTCCACAACCACATAGACACCGCCACAAACACACCGCCACAAACACCCGGTGCAGTACAAAACAGCTCGATACGACCTGTCCAGGCCGACCGCGACACTTGCAGGCGCACAAAGACCCACCACACCCCCCACCCAACCACTAGTCACCAGTAGTGGTGGTCATCGGTCGCCACAGAACACCCCCAACCACACATTACACACACCATGGGCTCTCCACGACTGCCCCAGGGCATCCCGGCATATCCCACCAGCGATCACCATCCGTCCACGCCAAAGAAACGGCCAAGTTCGCGGCGGACTTCGACCTCCTCGCCGCAGGCGTACTCCCCCAACTACTCGCCCACAGGCTACACCCTGTGCTCCAACGGGTGGAACGGAGTGAGCCTGCCCTCCACCTCGTACCAGGCTCTGGCCGAGCAGATGGAGATTGAGCGCACAGAAAGCGACAGAATACAGCGACAGGCAGTGGAGTTGCGCTCCAAGTGCGAAAAGCTGCAGGACGCCCAAATCCACAGCGAGGCCACAATCTCCGCCCGAGACGCTCGCGTGGAGGAGCTGGAGCAGCAGTACAAGCGGGCCTGCGAGCAGCGCCGCCACGCGGAGGAGTCGCTACTGGGCGAACAGCAACTATTTATCACAGAAAAGCATCAGCTGTTTGTCAAGCAGAGCGACCTGGAGGAGGAGGTGTCCCAGCTGCACAAAAAGCTCAAGGCTCGAGACGCAGAGATATCCGAGTACGCCGAGCGGGAAGCAGCGGCCGCCGCAGACCCGGATGCTTCTGCTGCAGCAGCGGAAGAGGCCGCAGAGGCAGCGCAGGCAGCGCAGGCGCGCGAATCGGCGCTTCACAAGACCGTTGAGCGGCTGAAACAGTCGGTCAATGTGCTGGAAACTTCTTCCGAGCAGATTGGACTAGATTTCGCCTCCAAGGCCACGGCCTTTGACGAGGAAATGCGATCTCTCAAGGAAATCAACAGTGGACTCGTTGAGGAGAACGAGAAGCTGCAAATGCTTGTGGCTGAAAAGACAATCAACGGAGGACTGAGCCTTGGAAGTGAACTGGCTCTGGCTCTACAGGAGGAGGATGAGGAAGAGGACGACGAGGATGACGAGGAGCACGAAGATGGACAAGAAGTACGGGATGATGCTGCTTCTACTTCTTCCAGTGGCTCTTACAAGGAAACCACTGTCACGGTCACCGAGTATGAGAAGCTCAGAAAGGCCATGTCCAAGTTGCAACTCGAATACCGGTCTCTTTACGCTACCAACGAAGGACTTGTTTCATACGTGGAGAGAATGCTCAATCGACTATTGGAGTATGAGGATTTCCGAGATGGAGTTCAGAAGAGCACCAAGATTGACGCTGCCAAGTTTGGAGCCTTTTCTCGACGTGTTTCAAGCCGTGGAGGCCCCAACTCCCCTCTGGACGACTACACTCTTCGTGTGGCTAAGAGAAGTGAACGGACAAGCAGCATGTCTGCTCCGGACAATGCCAGCATCCATTCTAACCAGAGTGCGTCATCTTACACTCCTCTGAGCACCAATCTGTGGTCTTCAGCTTTGTTTAAAGGAGGACGGAAGCTCGCTTCTAGCGGGTCTCAGTCCCAGTCTCAGCGAAACATATCTCTGGGAATTGATGGAGTTGAGACCAACTCTGCCGCTCCATCTACTTCAACCACGGAAGACTGCATGTCTCTTAAATCAGAGGCTAGCAACAGCACCCGGGGTAGCAGTGGGGTCATGAGCGGAGAGGACGAGTGTGGCACTCCTTCGCGAAAGAGTTCTTCTCAATCTCAAAAGGGGTTGAAGCCTCTCAGTCTGAGGAAGACGAGTGAGGAGCCCAAGAAGGGTCTTTTTGGGTGGTAGGCTAGACTAGGACTCACACATGGTCTTATGGCCACATACATACAATAGCATTTAATCTATCCATATTCCGGTAAACACAGTAGTTGTGTTTTTTTTTCTACAATGTTTTTTACCGAGGTCATGGATCAACCATACCATCTTCGATCATGTTCTGAATTTTACCGTTCCTGATCTCATGCATGACACGTCGAGTACATGAGCCATCTGCGAGATCTACAAACGCGTGTGGGGAAAGTATAACGGGGTGAAAAGGGGTATTTTTGAAGGTGGTATCCAGGGGTAGAAGATGAGATATTTTTGTGTGGAATTTGTTGATGAAAACAATTGATTATTTGATACATTTCGAATCACTTTCTGGTACATTCCAAGATGGGTTTATTGGGGTTCTATGGAATGCATCTATCATATACTGACACATGTTGGTTGTTTTTGGCTGTCAAAGATTTACATACTGGAGACTAAGAGACGCATTCGGGAATAGACTACATTCTAAATTTTGAAGAAATATTAAATCTTTTATATTCGCGAAATCTGCGTAAATCGGGGATCGGAGGATGCTGTTTGAGATTGAGATTATCACATGTAGTCTAGCAGATGCAAAAGTCACGTGATGGTAGCCAGATCTACATGGCTGCCTAGAATAGTTTAGTTTACTTCTGAGGTAGTGATGGTTATTTCAGCTCTTGAACTTGTGAGAATGTTGTTGTTGTGGTGTAACATTTTGTATATTCGTGTAGAATCGTGTAACATTGAATATTTCCACCGATACGGAACGTTACAGTAGGCACGGCACCGTACCCAATCTCTTATTGTAATGATGTTGCTATCAATTGTAAGATTAAACATTGCCAAGAGTTCATCTCAAACCAGCCCGCCTTTGAGAGTTGTTGAGAGGGGCTTGGAATTTGGAAGCAGCTTGGCGGTGTACATTGTTCGACTCCAAAGAGAATGCACTCTTCAGATTCTCTGTATATGGACTCCAGCGTTGATTACACGGGCTATGGAGTTTTCAAGAGTTGCGGAAAAAAGAGAGAATAAAAGACGAGGAAAAAGAAAAGAGAAAAGGGGCCAATCGGGTGGAGTCCGTAGACTTCTTTTGGTTCAAATTACGATCAAGGGTGTATAGTCTACGAGCCACATGTATTTCTCAATATACACGTGTATATGTAATTTTGAAAAGACGCGAGAAGGGTAGGAGGCGTAGTACCTGCCTGATGATCTTTCCACATGTTCCAAAAACAAGTTGTAGCTACTAAATGAAGATTCTGAAGGAACAGTTTTGTTTTATATTCGATTCCGAATACAATGGTACTGCTACAATATATCTCAAAGCTCTCCCAGACCTTGTATTCAACGCTGTGTTTAGACGTTTACCATACCCTATCCGTTTACGAGAATATCTACTCTAGACTAAATACAGCATTGCTTCTTTCTGTCCATTGGCGATATTGGTCGTATCTTTGTCTCTTTAACAACCAACAATCGCTCCACGAGTTCTTGTCCAATAGCAGCAGTATGAACAGCACGAGAACGTGACGTGACAGACGACTTGTTTACATAATTTCTTTTCAATTTTGACTGCCCAATAAAATAATTGGTAGACTACATCTAAATTCGTGCAGAAGTTCGTACACAGTCAGTCTCCACCAGTTACAGTGTAGTCTACCCCAAATATCACACTGTAATTAATTTTGGCAATTGTTTCTTGACAACTGTTTTCGTTACTGAAATGCGCACTAACGAATCAATGAGATTACCCAGTACTCTCCAGATCAAGAACTAATAAAAATGACACTAATAAATGGCGCACTTTTCAAATATTGACAGTGACCAAGTCCTAAATTGGGGTTAAAAACGAGCCATGGTGGACATCCAAAAACTGAACCTAAGGAATCAAAAATGACACTCTACGAATAGAAGGACTTTAGTAAAGTCGTTTCTTGTTGTATATATCGAAATTGCACCAGAATCTCTCGCGACTGGAGTGTTACTCGTTGTTTTGATACCCCCCACGCACGTTACGAGCAAGGTTTGAATAGGGTTTCGAGCTCGGAGATATTTTCTTCTTTCGTTAACTCCATGGAGTTGAGCCAAGTGGGAATTCTGATGAGAATCAAATTGAAGAGAATTGCACTATTCACATGTTTGCCAAGGCCTTACTTCAGGTTTTTGGCTCTTTCTTGAAAAAGTCGGTTGGAGTTACCAAAGCACACTGTCATTATCAATTGAGAGGCATCGAGAGTGTGACTATTGAGTCTAGATCGATTTGAGACACCCATCACAAGCTTCATGTTGCTCTCGTTAAAAATATTGACGAAAAAACGACTTTATCACACCGTTAGTAATGAGATACCAGATCCACCCTCCAACGTCGTAAATGCCATCGCGCTTATCTGAAGTGAACAAAGTTAAAGTTATCTCCAGATCGGGAAGTCTTTGTTTGAAAAGCTCCTCAGATACCCATGGACAAATCTGGTACTCTCAAAATTCTTTTACTGCTGTTCTGGAATGCGAACCTGTTTAACGCGAACTTTGCCAGTGCTTCTCACTTTGTTGCTTTTGGAACCAGTGTCATTTTGACCCGTTGACCTGAACCAACTCTTCTAAACTATTCCATCTCTATGATGATACCATTAAGACTCAGATCAATCCTCGTAAGATATTGCGGGGCTTTTCAGATGATGCTTAACCGAGTTTTTAACTCAATATACTCAAGTATTCAGCACTCATGTTACATCCAGAACTATGAGCTATCTCGTTGAGAGTACTCGACATTAAAGGTCGGAACAAAACTTGCAATGAGTTTTCCTTGGGATAAAGAAGATTGGATGGTTCCAGTACAGGAATTGTAGCAAGTAGTTCAGTCTCTACAAGCTCAATTGAAGCCATAGAAGTTCAAACAATGATTGTTATAAAGAATGCATTGCACCATACCTAAACTTGTCAGGTAGAGTAACGAAAGATCACCCAGTTCGAAATCAAATTACAGTAAGACAGCATAGAACTGAAGTGCAGTCTGTACCAAGTGTATATGTAATCCATCCAAACAGTATTTTTGGTAGATCAACATCATGACTACTCTGTGAATCTGGTATGTGTCCAAACAAGTCTACAGTCAAGGAATTGCATTCAACTCCCAAGATCTCTATGTCCTATCTAGAAATGCTGTATTTCTTACTTTATTCCATCTTCAAAGAATTACTTTCGTTCTCACCTCTTGCAGAAAAGGTTGCGTCATGTCACTGTACTTCAAGTTTGTCACTCAACCATATTCTAACAAAAAAACGCTACAGATATGCTACGACAAAATTGAAAGCAGAAGTGAACTCGCTGGAATCCGAAGAGCTCAAATATACCAGTTTCCCAGCCTCCACAGCTCCCCGCAGACTCATAAGTGCTGCTGTGAAAAGGTGGCTCCCCGATTAAACTTTATCCACCTCACGCTATCTACGCCCCTCAATAAAGTTCATGGATAAGCCATCTTCGAGTGATATTCTCAGCAACCTCAACTTGACTTCTTACACCTTTTTTTTTTTCCGAGCACATTGAGCCCGTTACACAAACTCGCAAACCAATCACACACCGCCCGGAACGCCCACTACTAATTGCAATGTCGCGGTCCAAATTCACAGAATGGAAACAAGCAATGGACAACTCCTGGAGAGGAAAGCCCCACTACACGGAGAAGAACTACCCGGATCTGAGTGGCAAGACGTTTGTGGTCACTGGCGCCACGTCCGGAGTCGGTCTGGAGGCCACAAAGCTTCTTCTGGGCCAGAAAGCGGCCGTTGTGCTGGTTGGACGAAGCAAGGCAAAGGCCAAGGATGTGCTGCTGGACCTTGCCCACGACTTCCCCGAGGCAACGTTCGACTTTGTGGAGACGGATCTCTCGGATCTGGCCACGGTCGACAAGGCCGGCCAGGAGCTGGCTTCCAAGTATCCGTCCATTGACGGAGCCATTCTCAATGCTGGCGTGATGACTCCTCCCTATACGCTGACTAAGCAGGGCCATGAACTTCAGTGGGGCACCAATGTCGTGGCCCACTACTTGCTCTCAAAGTACCTCGACCCGGCTTTGCTGAAGGCTGCCAAAACCAGCCCCCCTGGCACCGTCAGAATCGTCTGGGTCTCGTCTTCTGTCACCGTCATGGCTCCCTACGAAGGCGGTATCAACTTTGACGATATCAACCACGCCAAGGTCAAGGATCCGTCCGCCTGGACTCTCTACTCGCAGTCCAAGATTGGAGATGCTTATCTGGCCTATCTTTGGTCCAAAAAGCACCCCAATTCAGGTGTGATTTCCGTGTCTCTGGATCCCGGAAACCTGTCTTCCAACCTGCAGCGGCATTCGGGCTTCCTGGACAAGATCAAGGACTACGTGCTCTACCCGGCCAAGTACGGTGCCTACACTGAACTGTCTGCGCTGCTGAACCCAGATATCAAGGATGGAGAACACTTGATTCCTTGGGGAAAGCCTGGACATCTGAGAGCTGATGTTGATGCCGGACGAAAGGGCGAAAAGGGCGAAAAGCTGCTGCAGATTCTGGAGGCTGACGTCAAGGACTTTTTCCATCCTCTTTAGAAGCCTTTCAAGGACCATGACCGACCAGGGCAAAACACTTGTTTGTAATTGATATATGATTATTATAGAATAAAACCTCGAAAGTATCTTCTCTAGCACCCTCATTCTACGATTCATGAGAACATAAGATTTGTGTGAAATGAGGCGATGTGTCGTATCAGCTCTTGATGCCATTGTACGAAACCCACTCCGTTTCTAACACCAGATAAACAAATAAAATCAATTAACCTACTTCTTCTCCACCTTCTTGTCAGCCTTCTTCTCCTCCTTCTTCTCCTGCTGACCTCCGTACTTGCCTCTCCACTCCTCGATCTGCTTCTCATCAATTCGCTTGAACAGATAAGCGGCCTTTCCAATATGATGTCCTCCCTCAATGTCGATGGAAAACTCGTCGGGGATTCGTCGAGCAGGAGCGTTGAGCTGCTTGTCAATGCCCTCTCCAGTCTCGGGCATAAAGGGCGCAATGATGGCGGAAACAACGTGAATCAAGTTGAGAGCCACACCCACAACAGCAGCAGACTTTTCAGGATGGTCGGCAAACAAAGAGTTGTCGAGCTTGTTCTCCTGCAGGAACTGGTTACCTCGAGACGAAATGGCCATGGCCGTGTCCTGGGCAGCCTTGAGCTTGGTGTTCTCCATGAGAGTGTTGTACTTGGCCAGAAGAGCGTCGACGTCGGCCTTGAGCGACACATAAGTGTCACCGAGATCGGCGGTGGCGAAGGGAGCAACCACTCCGTTGTACTTGGCGTTGGAAAACTTGACGACTCGGTTGACAAAGTTTCCGAGGTTTGCGAGCAGCTCAGAGTTGTTTCGAGCGACGAAATCGTCCCAAGAGAACTGAGTGTCCGAGGACTCGGGTCGGGCCGAAAGCAGATAGTACCGCCACACAGAAGGCGAGATACCAGTCTCTTGGGCGTTGTTTCCGAAAACACCAACTCCTCGAGACTTGGAGAACTTGCCGCCCTCGTACTGGAGGTACTCGGTGGTGGACAGGTGGTGCAGCTTGGTCCAGGGCTGCTTGGTACCCAGCTGGGTGGCGGGGAAAATGACCGTGTGGAAAGGAACGTTATCCTTACCCATAAACTGGTAAAGATCGACGTTCTCGGGATCGTGCCACCAGTTCTTCCACTCGGCGGGAGCGTAGTTGGCGGTGATGGAGATGTAGCCAATGGTGGCGTCGAACCAAACGTAGAGGACCTTGTTCTTGAACTCCTCGAGCGGGACGGGAGTTCCCCACACGAGATCTCGAGTGATGCATCGCGGGTGCAGCTCGTTGTTGAGCCAGCCGTCTGTGATTGTTCGCGAGTTTTTGGACCAGTCGCCCTTGACAGCGGACGCACGAGCCCAGTCAACGGTCTCCTTTTGCAGCTTATCGAGCGACAGGAAGATGTGTTCCGAGTCTCGGACCTCGGGGGAGGATCCGTCGAGCTTGCAACGGGGCTGGATGAGCTCGAAGGGGTTGAGCAGAGTGCCGCAGCCATCGCACTGGTCGCCTCGAGCATCTTCGTAGCTGCACTTGGGGCAGATTCCCTCGACGAACCGGTCGGCCAAAAAGGCATTGTGCTGGGTGCAGTACAGCTGGGTCATGGTCTGGGCCTCTAGGTAGCCGTTCTCATGGAGCTTCATGAAGATGTCCTGGGCGATCTCCGTCTGCTTGTCGGTCGTGGTTCGGCCAAAGTAGTCGAAACCGATCTGGAACCAGTCGTACACGTCCTTGTGAATCTTGTGGTACTTGTCGCACAGCTGCTTGGGGGTCACCTTCTCCTCGAGCGCCTTGGTCTCGGTGGCAGTGCCGTACTCGTCAGTTCCGCAAATGTACAGAGCGTTGAAGTTTCGGCCCTTGCAGTACCGGGAGTAGACATCGGCCGAGAGCACAGAGCCGATAATGTTGCCCAGATGGGGCACGTTGTTCACGTAGGGGAGTGCAGAGGTGATGAGAATGTTTCGCTGGCCCTTGGTGGGCTTGATGACGTCCGGGTTGGGCTTCTTGGCCTCGAAAGAGCCAGACAGCTTCTGCTCGCCGGTGTTGAGAGGCAGGTTGGCCGCCACGTCCTTGTTGGCGGGCTTGGCCTTCTTGACCTTGATGTGAGCCACAGCCTGGCCGAAAACGGCATCGTCGCCGGCCAGCCGGGCGTCCACCCACTTGCCGGCCTCGCCGGACTTGTCTGTGCCCTCCAGAGCAAACAGCGAGCCGAAGACAATGAGTTCCTCGGCCGAGCCAGCCTTGATGGTGCCCAGCTTGAGCGTAGACTCGTCCACAGCCTTGTCGGAAGAGCCCTTGAGCAGCTGGTAAAGCTCCTCCTGCTCGTACTTGAGCAGCGCGGCGTCCACGGTTTCCTTGGCGCCAGCCAGGTACCGCACAATGGAGTTGGGCTCGATCAGAGATGTGGATCCAACCTCAAGAATGGGGGAGGTCACAGCGTCGGTTTCAACAATGGAAATGCCCTTGGAGTTGTATCGGAGCACGGCAGACACGGTCTTGACCACGGCAGAGACGCCAACGGGTCCCTTGGCCTGGGTAGGCACGAGTAGTTTGGTAGACATGTTGCTTGTTGAGTTGGGTGTGGGGTGCGTGCGAGTGAAGTTTTGACTCATGCAGAGTTGGTCACGTGACATAAATGAGGGGCAACCAACTGGACGGGGTATGTGGGAGTGATCAGAGAGAAAGGGAACTCATCACACAAGCCGTGACGTAGCTGCCGTTTAATCGCATAGATTATGAATCACAGGTTATGACTCCCGAAAGACAGGTTATGAGCAAGTTCACAATAAGGTTTTGAAAGTGCACCTTGGTGTCACAGAAGTGTGTGGGGAAGGACGAGGGATATGAGATCGAAAAGGACGTAATGAGGCTGAAAAACTGGTCACGTGAGAAAATGATGTAATTGACGCACTCACAGTTCAGGGGTTGTTATCACGTGACTGTTGGGGTCGTTTAAAGGTCGTTGAGTGTCATTTTTGTCCTTTTTGATATCTGTGTATGGAGAAGGTAAAGTGTGAGATGAGATTTTTTTTGGGAAAGAAAATTGGAAATTCACGTGGTTTTCTTGAAAGAAGAAAATGAGTGGGAATGGGGTTTTTGGTAGATATTTTTGATTGGACTTTCATGGCGAACAGGTAGGTGCTTTCAGATTTCAAATCGGAAGAATATTGGGGGAGTCGGTCACTCGAAATATGTGCAGTTTGATGATCTCGAAACAGTAAGACTGTGTGTATTTCAAAGACGTATTTGTACTCGGTTTCTGTTCATTTAGGAACTGGTGATGTTGAAGTCTTTTTTTTGTTTCTCAATGGAAGAAAGAATATCATTTTGCTTTTCTCTAACTACATTACCATACATTCAGAACTCCACGGTAATCCTATTGTAGGACTTGATAAAGGTCAAAATCAGCTTTCGGAAGATGAGTTCTGATAAGATTGAAATTCCAGTCTCATTGGTTCAGTCTGGATTTATGAAACTCGTTGGCTGTGCTATATTATTCGTTTGTTAAGGATCTTTGAAGATATCCCTAGTTGCCTCTCATATTGGCCCGAATATCGACATTATAACAAATCGAAAGAGTACATTCTTTACCAATATCGTCACTCATTCTAGCAATGAACTAGCCACGTCTTCATCTTTTATATTCATTGAATAACACCCATTTCATTACTATCTTTCTCTGTGGAAGTCCATAGATCAGTTCAAAACTGGGATATTAAAAGATGATCACCGTAGTTTCTTGCCCATGCTGTACTTTCTGAAAAGATGCACTTCATATATTCTCTTTAATTAGTTTGAAACTTGGTATGATGTCAAGTTGAAATCTGAATGCATCCTAATCTGTTTTCAAACAGAGCAATGAGTATATTCTTACTACAATTGTGGAAATCACCGTGAGTGAAACCATCTCATCATCTTGACTTAATAAGACCTTTCAGTACCCACCACTCCTCACACCAACTATACACAACTACATCTACAAACCCCGTTTCAACGCCGTAACTCATATAACTCAATTCATTATGCACAACTCCCGTTTCTAACTTCTAATCTAAATCCAAAGACACTTAAAGGTCCATGACAACAGCCCACTCGCTCTCCTCCTCGCCATACATGATGGAGAGAAGCTTGGCCTTGACGTCGGCGGCAAAGTCGCCGGAGTCGCCCTGCGCAAGAGGCACGTCGATGAGCTCGCCGGTGGGGGTTCGGATGAGCTGCACGGGAGCCACAAAGTAGGCGGTTCCGATGGCAAAGGCCTCGATGAGCCGGCCCTCCTTGGCGGCCTCGGCAATCTCGTCAATGCCAAACTCCCGCTCGTGCACAGTCACGTTGGAGTCCTTGTGCTTCTCGCCAAGGTACTCGAGGGTGGACCGTCGCGAGATACCGGGCAGAATGAGCTTGGTGGACACGGGGCAGGTCATGATCTCAATCTGGTCCTCAGCGCCCTTCTTCTTGATGGCCACAAAGAAGTTGGAGCCGCCGGCCTCGGTCACGGTCTTCTTGTCCTCGTCGTACAGCCACAGCACCTGCTGGAAGCCGGCCTTGACGGCCTTGGAGTTCTCCTGGAGAGTGGGGCCGTAGTTGGCGCCGAGCTTGGCGTAGCCGAATCCTCCGGGCCACGCTCGCACGGCCTCCTTGGGGTCCGAGCAGTACAGCTTGAGGGGCTCCGAGTTCCACGCGGGCATCATGGTGGCGCACACAAACACCTTGGCGGCGGTGGGGGCCTTGAGGCCGAGACCGGGGTTGGTGCCGATGGCGGTGGGTCGCAGGTAGATGAAGCCGCCGGGGGCCACAAAGCGGGCCTCGAGCTTGACGTACTCGATGAGGCACTTGAGCAGCTCGGCCTCGTCAAACCGGGGCAGGCCGATTCGCTCGCACGAGTCGTTGAGCCGGGCCATGTTGAGAGCGGGTCGGAAGAGAATCAGCTTGGTTCCGGCCTTGTTCTTGTACAGCTTGAGGCCCTCAAAGCACTCCACGGCGTAGTGCAACACAGAGGCTGTGGGGTCGATCATGAGGGGTCCAAACGGCGTGATTTGGGGGGCAGACCATCCCTCTGCGTCTGTGTAATCCACCTCCAGCTTGTAATCGGTGGACGAGTTGGCGGGCAGCGACTCGGGGGTGTCAAACTGCTTGGGGCTCTTGTTGAGCGTGATCTCGAGCTTGTCGGCGGAGAGAGGCTTAAGTCCGGTCATTGTATCGGCTTTTGTGTGTAGGTGTGTGTGTTTGTGTATCAGAAAAAGAAGTGCACCGTTGGGAGGGTTATGTATAGGCTTAGGTCTGTATTTTTTTCAGTCTTTTTTTTTTTGTGAATATGATTAGGTTTGGGCGATGCGCCGTCCATTGCCGGGAATTGATGGGGGGGGTAAAGGAGCTATTAGAGCTGCTATGGCGACCGGAATAGGTGGGATGAACTCACTGAGTCGGTGCGAGTCGAAATGTGCTTTCAGAATGCGATTTGGACTCTTTTTGGCCGTTTTACACTTCTCCATCTGTTCCCACAATGCTGTCGTTTTGTCTTATTACCCCGTGTGACTCAGTCGCATCGACTACATGTAGCGATATATTATCCAAAGTAAACATGAGTGATGCAGTCTCAACGGTTCTCAACAAACAATGTGGAGGTGATCAAGAGCAGTTTTGACCCCGCAAACGAGCGACTTGTCTTCTTTTTCGGCTATTGCTTTTCTCCTTCTGGTATCGGCAGCCGCTGTGTCTCTTCCAGGCGGTTTTTCGATCCTTGAGGGTTGCAAGAGTCATGGTTTATCTGTTGTATTCGTCTGGTGTACTTTGTTGCTTCTACTGAGTATTTTTTTTCTCCTTCTAAAAATTACAAGTTCAGGAAACCTCATACTGTACTTGGTTGTCTTTTTTTCTTAATTGAAAATTGCATGTTTCTTTAATAAAAAAGAAGAAAAACCACTTGACCACAAAGAAGTACTGAGACCCCAAACGTGCCCCAAACGTGCCCCAAATGTGTCCCAAACGTGCCCTACATGTGCCCCAAATGTGTCTCATTATTGGCTAACAGACCCCAAATCAGCTTACTATAGCCATCAGACCCCAAAATATCAGCTTTTTTTTCTTCTCTAGGAATTCATTCAACGGAATAACAAGCCAACTTTGTAGCCTTTAGGACTCAGATGACTAAGCATTCCACCCACAACCAGCTGACTAAGCATCCCACCACAACCAGCTGACTAAGCTACACCGTACACCCGCTTACTAACCAATCACGCCCAAAACTAGCTCTCAAACCAAGACATACCCCACACTCCCTCCACAGTAGCCACAGTAGCGGCTATGACCATTAGTTACGTGTCTAATCGCCAGCCTACCGGGTGCCGTAGCATCGATCCAACTCACCGCCCGAACGGGACAATAGCCACCAAGACCGTACCTTCCGGTCTATAGCTGCGACACGGCGGTATATAGTACAACGTGTAGCGCTCTGCTCAATCGACGACGGAATACCTCAGCCGAAAGAAACCACGGAAATTTACATCCGTGAAAGACATGTCCCCCTCGCACGGACCCCGGTGACCAGGTGAACAAAGAACAAGTCCGAGATAATCTCAGCGCCTATATCGCAGGCTCTTTGTGTAGACCTGTCTTCTTTTGACATTGCGCTAGTGCACTCCAAATTGCAAACTAATCAACTAGTTCTGTTCAGTAGTCATAATGACAGGGTGTTAGACGCCAGTCTACTTTTGACAGTCTACTTTAGTGAGACGCTATATTGGAGGCTTAATAGAGCAGTCTAAGTAACAAGGTAACGAGTTGATTGAGAGTGGGTATAGATGAGGTGAACATTGACTGACCATGGACTGAGTTAGCACTTTTGTAAACCACAAACACCACTTGTCAGTAGCTCCGTAACTGCATCCAGCTACTCTTCCAACACTGCTGGACTCTTGAAAATGAAAAAAGAGCTTCTCGTAGCCTTGCACAGATGTAGCCCCATAGACTCCTCTTAAGAACTGCTGTAGCCGAAATCTAACACGAAATTGGTCTTAACTAAATCTCCCGAAAAACTACACAAGTCTTAGACTGCAGCGAACCCAAAGCTGCCAAAAGTCAGAAAGCGGCCAAAAGTCAGACGGACCACACTAGACTAAAATGGCCCGCTCTTAGACCCGATTAGCGCCGGAGAAATAGCACTAGGGCAATTGTGCTCACGCAGTCTGTTTCAAGTTCTCGCGCAGCCTCTCTCAAATTTCGTTTGTTTGCCGGTATTATTCATTGCTCGCTTACTTGCTTACCCTGCACTCGTCTGTTTAAGGCCGCCTGCGTCTTACACGTCAAGTGGGGTACAGGTGGAATGAGAGAAAAACAGAGAGTGAGAAGTTGGGGTGGAAAAACGCCCAGGAATAGAAACGCGACCTATAAACGAACAACCAGACCAGCACTCGGGCCCCCACGTGTGTGTGGAGCTGTCAGAATATGTCACCCATTCTTCAGCAATGTTTGCACTACTCACAGGAACAGTGCTACAGTAGAATGCAGGACTCTGTTAATATTTTATTTAACATGTTTAATATTCTTATTTCTTGTTAATATTACAAAAACGCACCTTAGCAGAATGTTTGGAATGTAGGCGAAAATGTTAAATAAGCTTTCGTATAAACAAATAGAGAAGCGCGCAGAAAACACCTCGATACGAGAATCTCGGCGATCACTGGGCTTCTAGACGCTGCTACACATGTCCTGATGCTGTCTATCATCTGCGTTGTCGTATTGTCGCGTTTTGCTCAGCTTTTTTGTCGCTAGAATCCATCATCAAACTACGTCAATCTAATGCACGCCGTACAATAATACAATACACATGACACCGCTCTAAGACAGTTGCATACATTCTAATGCAGCCATGGCTCGGCCAAGCTCGTTCAAGAAAATTAAAAATACATTAATCATGTACAGAAAGAAGTGTTAGTCGGAGTTGGTCAGACGCCGGGATTATGATCCAATAAATTAAGGCATGAGTGATCAGGCGAGTGATGCTCATGTTCAGTGTTCCAGTTCAGTGTGAAGTGTGAAGCTGAAGTTGATGTTGAAGTGTTCAAGTGTGAAGTGTTCAAGTGTTCAGACAAGTGTTCAGATGATCAACTTCAACTTCAACTTCTCAACCTCACGCTCACTCATACTCGCTCACTCAAATATCCTCCGAGTCCCGCGAAGTCCGCAGAAACTCGTCCTTGGGCTCCTCGTAGGGTCGGCCATAGTGGGGATCGTAGTCGTGAACAGGCGAGGGAATAGACACACGCTCAGTGTACGGAACTCCGTAGGTGGGCTCGCTGAGATCCTGAACAGGCGTGAATCCCCGACTCATGACAGGCGTGAAGCCGCGATCCATGGGCGTCTGGTGACCGGCAAACGTGGACATGGAGTAGTGGGCGTCGGGAAACTGCTGCGGAGTGGCTGGAGGAAGCATTGGCGTGGGGAAAGCCGCGGGAGTCACGGCTCGGACCTGGTACGGCGTCTGGGGGAAGGGCGTGGGAATGATCTGGGGCAGCTGGGGGGCCTGGTCGAGTTCCTCTCTCTGCAGCGACGACGGAGAGTGTCCTCGGACAGGCGAGCCGCCGAGAGTGAGCTCGGGAAGCTGGGGCAGCTGGGGGGACTGCTGCAGATGGGAGTTGTGGTCCAGCTTGGGGGGCATAGATCGGTGGACTGGAGAGGGAAGCCGGGGGATGGGGTCGACAAACTCCGAGTCGCCGGGCAGCCGGGTGGCTTCGGTGAAGCCAGTGTGTCTGTTGGTGTTCTTTTCGGCCAGCTTTTCGGCCTCGTCCTCCTGCTGCTGCAGCGCCATGGGGGTGCCGATCATGGTGGCCATGGTGGACATTGTCGGCATGGTGGGCATGTTCATGGCGCTGGCGGCTCTCATGACCTCGGGCGACATGGGGAACGACGGGCCGTAGGTGGCGGTGGCGGCTGCGAGCGGTGGCTGGACCTCTTCAAAGTGCGCCTTGTCAAACTGCTTTTCGTCGGGCCCGTAGCCTCCTCCAATGTGCGGGGCGCCCGGAGCCTGGCCGTAGGGGTCGTTGAGAATCTCCATGGTGCCGGGCTTGATGGTGAGGGGGCCGGTGCCCTTGAGCGGCCAGTCGGGGATGTAGAACCGCAGATCGATGCGCACCAGCAGGTAGATGACGTTGACAATGGTCTCAAACAGCCCAAAGCCAATGTAGAACAGCGTCTGGCCGTAGATGGGCTTGACGCTGGGGGACCACCGGTCGCCGAGAAAGCACGTGGCGCACCGCATTCCGGCGGTGGTGGTGAGAATGATGGAGGTGGCGACAATGAGGCCGGCAGAAGTCGACAGTTGGCGGCCGTTGATGACTCGGGCAGCCAGCTTTCCCGAGTCGATCTTGGCGCTGGGGTCCGCCTGGTACTGCAGCACCTGCGAGTACTTGGGCGGGAAGTAGAAGACGCCGTAGGACTCGACGTTGGACGCGGGCAGGCGCCGTCGGTCGTCGTGGTGCAGCGACAGCGCTCCGCGGGGCAGCGCGTAGGCCAGGGCAATGACAAAGACTCCGCCAATGGCGACCAGCGTGGCGAGCACGGACGCGGCCTGCATGGCGCCCATGGCCTGCTTCCAGTGGGTGTAGTCCAGAAAGTAGACAAACATGACGACCTGGGCGATGACGGCCATGACGATGACGCCGATGATGACGAGGTAGACGAGAATCATGACCGAGCCGAACCACGTGGCGTCGCCGGTTTCGGGGTGCCGGTAGGTGAGAATGCGGTGCGCCAGCAGCAGGTTCATGGAGTTGACGTAGACGATGGACACGACGATCATGATGGTGGACGCGATGCCCAGCGGGATGTTGAGCACGTTGTTGGCCCAGCCGATGCGCATGCCGAAGCCCAGCATGTTGAGGATGCAGTGCCAGCCGAGGCCAAACGACGGCCAGAAGTAGTGGTTGCGCGAGCAGCCCTTGGCGAAGACGTAAAAGTGCGCAATCATGAGCACTCCGTTGACGGCCACAAAGATGGCGGACGGCGCAATGTCCGCGGTTGTGGGGAAGTTGCCGTAGATGTTGTACTGCGTGGTCATGACGAGGTTGACCACGTGTTTCGGCAGCTCGTTGCCCACCACCTGATGGGCCATTTTCACGACCTTGACCACGCCGGTGCCGGTCCACGCCCACCGCGGGATGGGGAAGATGGACAGCAGGCGGTCCGAGTACTCGAGCGGCCGGTTGCCGACCTGCGAGTTGAGCACGTCCACGAGAGCGTCTCCGTACGGCGAGTTGAGAATGGTGGAGAGCACGCCTGACGGAAGCAGCGACGTGAGCGTGGCGAGGTTGCCGTTGCCCTCAAACAGCTTGGGGATGAGCGCCAGCAGCTGGTCCAGCGGCGATTCCGAGCTCATTTATGTACAGGTTTTGGGTGGTTGGAGGAGGTAGATGGGGGGTGTTGGGATGGGGTAACGAGTGTGAGTGCGTGTTTGAGTGTGTGGGAGAAGAGAAAATGCAAAGGAGTTGAGGCGTGTGCTGTCTCGCCGTGTCTCGTGTCTCGTCTGGACTTGTCGGGGGGGGTCGTCTCGTGCAATAGACATGGGGAAACGGCAGCTTATAAGAGACAGTGGAGGACCAAAAGACGGTGCATGCAGCCGGGGCTCTTTAGGGTTAGCGTTTGTTTTCGGTGCGAGTTTATTGCGCATGCACTTGGCTTTTTGGCGATTGCTGGGCAGTGTGATCAGCGGGAAGAAAAAAAAGTGTGGGGCAGAGAAGCGGAGATCTCGGCGTCGGAGACTGGTGGTCGCTCTGCGTGCACTGCTGCACACCCGTTTTGCGCTCGTTTCCGCCCGTTTCCGCCCGTTTCCGCCCGTTTCCGCCCCCCTGACCACCCCTGGAAATGTGATGATACATTTCAGCTCAAGTAGGCCTGTCGAAACAAAGGACACTGGCGGGGTGCGTGAGTGTATAATACCTACATACACGCATGCATGTCCATGTATCGAGCTGTGTGTCCAATGGGGTCATGTTGGGAGAGGCAAGGCCATGGCACGGCTACAGGCTAAGCTCATTAGCTGAGTGTTAGTGTGATGGTGGTGTTAGTGGGTGTTAGTAGAAGTGTTGTTCTTGCCCGTCTCCTTTGATCGGACAACTGTCAATAACGTCTCCAAAATAGCCAATACCAACTCCATTACTGGCTCCAACACTCTCCAGCACTCTCCAAACACTCTCCAATACCACACTCTCCCAAACGCCCACTCAAACGCACAACCCCGGTCGATGTGCTTCTGCTTACGGGTTAGCCAAACCTTGGTTTGTTTACCGTGCAGCAGATCGGCTGGCGGGGTAGCTGGAGGGGAGAGCGGTTTCAGCAGCGACTGCGGGCCGTAGGGAGGCGCGAAGTGTAGTCGCCGCAGAGCCACGAGACCGGTGAGTCCAATGAACTGCTTTTTTCCCCGGTTGCACGTCGCTAACGCCGCTGAAAGACGTGCCATGTTGAGAGATATGACAGAATCAACAAGCGGAAAAACAAACTTTTTTTTTTTTTTTGGGCGCACACATGTGTAACTGGACTGTTGTATCGTCGTTTTAACACGACAAAAAATCATGTTGGAGCGTTGACAAGCCCTGTAGCAGGGCCTTGACACGGTCGTATTCCGAACCTGATTTAGTTTGCAAAAATGACCAAAGTGCTGGGCGATTTAGGGGTCACCAAAAAAAAAAAAAAAAACGTTTCCACTGTGGCAATATCACTCTATTCAAAATATACTATTGGTCTCCACTCAGAGCTATAGGGTGGTGTGAGCGACTTTGGGGGAGTCTGATACGAATTTTGACTGTATTTCTGAAATCAGCAGCCGATTCGGAACCAAGTGCACTCTTCAGAATTTTCATATCGCCAACATTCCCTTCTCAAAACTGCTTCCGGATTGGAGACCAAGTAGGTTTATGTTTGACTGCCAATAAGTGGCTCAAATGTTTTTGTCTCCTAACAAGACGACATTAACAGGTCGAGTACAACTACAAACCTTTTGTAACAGGTACCATTGTGATCGCCACCAGATTTCAAACCAAAAGCACTCTTCAGAATTTCGATTCCTCAAATAACAATAGTTTTGGTCAACTAGGACACGTATTCCCAACACTTTTTTTTCGTTACTTTTTCTGCCTTTTTTTTGTTTTTTCCTTTTTCCACATCATCTCAAAAGCGCCTATCTTTTGCGCATCCACGGGCCAATCTGCATGTCCGAACCGCCGTGATCACGTGATGTATCATCCAAAAAAAAACCCCAACAAAAAAAATTAACGAAAAAATTATTTCAAAAAATCGGCAAAAATCCAATTCGGACGAAAAAACCAATATTTCTTCCGTATTCTGCAGCCGTTGACAGCCACCGTTGGCAGCCGCCATTGTGACACATTCACATGTCTTTCTGTTGTTCTATTGACGCTAAAGACGTTGTCGTATTTTTCATCTTCGGGAAAGTGCTGCACCTGAAAAAACAAAGGGCAGCACATTAGCACCACAAATAACAGCTTTTCTAGAGGGGCTGGAGACCTCAAAAGTGGACTATCGTATTAACCGCGGCATTTCGCGACCAATGCACTGCTCGGATTTCCCGTAGCTCGTCCGTAGCGTGCTCTGGAAGGAGGTAAAAGATCGACAAAATTGCCCTCTAAATGCTATGGGGTAAAGTTTCGTTAATTGGATCTGCAGGCAAGAGCAACAGTCTGAGATACAGAGGTCGGTTTTTGGGGGGTCAATAGTGGGAATTTCGGAGCTGGAAAAGCGGGTATGGGTAGCTGAAAGGCGTCGCACTCCACTGGAGCTGTTTTCAGAGCCATAACTCTCTTTTTCAGCTCTCTAAAGACCACCGTTTTTTGTTAGTAATCTTTTTCGATCATCCCTACGACAAGGTTTACTGCGGGGTAATGAGGTACGTGCGGTTGTCAGTCGTCTGTTACAGCCATGAAGCATAACTTGCTATTTATTGTAGTGCTGAATAGAGGCTGTAAAACTTGTCTAAAACTCACAAAACTTACATAATCTGGTTCATATTTTCTTTCTACGCAAAACGCACTTTTCAGAATTTGCATAGCTCCACCACAGCTGCTTTTAACCAGACCCACCTGGCTCCCTTTTTTTTTTATTGGTACCGGTAAAATAAGTTTTTTTTCTCTCCACCAGAAAAACTACAATTCGTGACGTCAATGTGGGGAAAAACCCAGTCCACCGTGTCCTTCCAACGGCTCACGAATAAACACAAAAGACGGTGTATTTTGGCAATTCCAAGTTAACTGTTTTGATCACATTTTTCAGCCGAGTACGACCCACTTCTTAGAATTCTAATTAGTTCCATATTCGTCAATTTACGGCGTTTCGCAGAAAAGTGACTTAAACCCGAATTTTCGATTATCCGCTTGAAAACCAAATTTGGGCTATTTTTGCAACCTTTCTGGAAGCAGAGGAAAAAGCACCCCAGGATGTGCTAATGATCGTCGGTAGATCGGCTGTGGGTTTCAATAAAAAGTTTCAATTAGTCACGGTCCGGAAATGAGTTTTGCTAGGTGGTTTTTACGCGTCTAATTGAAAATTTGAGATAGCGAGATACGTGGTAAGTGGTACCATTGTGATTCTTTCAGAGATTGCCCAACTTCTCAGTTTCTGGATTGGTTCATTTGGACAGCTTTACATGTGGTTTGTTTGGAGAAATGAGCGTCGCTGAGGAACTGTCTGGTGTCGTTTTTAGTGATATGGGTCAAACTCCGAAAAGCGATACATGTCCGGAATGACTAGCTGATTCGATCTACGAACTTGATATGCTGGTAAAGCTGTTTTTGAGCGAGTTGTGATATGCTTAGTCAGAATACAAGTATAGATATAAGTGCAGTTTGTATACAAGATATGAAAATTTAAAAGTGTACATTCGTTTGATACTTGAGAGTTGAATCGGATCGTGTTTCTCTCACTTCGACAATCTCTCTTGTTGACCAAAGACTCGGTATCGTTCTGATTGTTCTGCTATCTCTTTCCATCTATTGGAAGATAGAATACAGTTGTAGCATTGATGGTCTCTGTACTGCTCAGAAAACGTCTTCTATAGTTATATCTGACATCTGGATCGTCCAGCTGACACCAAAAACTGCTGATAAGACGTCTCCAGAAAGAGTCGGGATGTCAAAAGAGGTATAAAATGTTCCGTAGCGGTGATAAATCATTTCTGAAAAGTGCATTTTATTTGCCACTAAATTTCACACGCCTTAGCTCTTTTCAATCTACCACAGCTCTTATTTTCGGCTCTTCACTTTCATCCAAAAGAAACAGTCCTGAAATTCCTCCCCCACTGTGCTGACTAAGTGGAAAAGGGTGCCACTCGAAATTTGAAAAAACCCAACAACTCAAAATTGCCCCCTGATTTTAGATTTCTGTCTTGTTTTGATGGTTCTCTCATTTTCAACTTGTTGTCTAACTACTCGCGAGTTCGATTCCAGCTGATGCTTTCCATTAATTCTTAAATTTCCAATCCACTTAAACTCCTAATATCTCCTTCATTACTTGCACCACAACCAATCAAATTACTCCATGATAATCGCACACTTGCCCTGATCTGATCGGTACTACTTTTGACTCCTACGAGACTTTCCAAAAAATCACACTCCCTCTTAGTCAGCAACCCAAGAGTCGTGATATTTGTCCAAATACACAACAAACAAAGTCTTTGTGTGCTCGTGGAGCCGCACCATACGTTTTGGAGCCTCTTCTCGACTTGCCACTTTAGCCACATGAAACCACACTTATGTCAGTTGAATAGGTTGGACATAGATATAGAGTATTTATCACCCCACATCAGAAAGCAAACGGACCACTACAAAACAGACAATACAAAAGCAATCGCAAATACGAAAAGTGCATCTTAATCTTAGCGTCCGTCTGATCCGACTGATCAACTCCACGTCCCTCCAGCCCCGGTTTTCGTCCCGAAAACTGACCCCCCCCCACCACATCGCCCCTACCTAGACTGCTTCTTAGCGCCACCTTGGCTCTTCTGCCGCAGCTGCACTACCGGTAGCCCGGTCTAGCTCTCTAGCGGCGTACCTAGACCTATTTCTAGTCGCATCTCCCAGCTTCTAATGAGCTCAGATTGTTTTCCTGCTACTGTTTCGTGTTGATTGGCCGGGTTCTTGGCCGGCAGGCGGGGCTCAAAGACGGAAAAAAGCGTCTGGGAGGGGTCTGGCGGGCGAGACAAGTCGGACGGAGCATTGATTGGATCGGTCGGAAGCTGTCAAGACCACAAACACCGAAATCGGGTGGCGCAAGGGCCCGATAGGCGTCATCTGACACTTGTGACACTTTTGACGTGGCCGACGCAACCTAAAGATTTCTGACGTGAGCGACGTTATTGGACCAATTTTTCTGGACGGCGGACAAGGCCACGGGAGCAGCGACACAAAGCCAGCAGAGTGGATAAGCCGATAATATTGCTCTTGTCTTCTTTTTTTCGCACGTCAAACCATGACCGTAGTGGCACTACCATGTGTCAAACGGGAGTCTTTTCGTTCAAAAAAACAGGACGCCACAGTTTCGGTCTGTTGGCAGCTATCGTCTATAGACACCAGAGACGCCTGAGAGTGTACTGGATTAGCCGAAATTCGGATTTCTGGCCAAATACCGATTGTGACATTTTTTCTAATTTTGGTTCGTAAAAGTTCTGCAACTTTAGCCGTAATCACTAGTTCACGGCAGAGTGAGCAATGTAAAAAATGGGGTCTGGAGTAGCCATTTTGTCGTCTTTATTCCCTTGTCACATTTTTAGTGTGTTTTTTTTTTCCTTTTTTTTTTTTCTTTCTGGAGACGGGCGGTAAAAATAAATATTGGAAAATTAAAAAGAGCAAAAAACACATTTGGTGGCGTTGGAATGAGTACAACGGAAAGAAAGGTTCGTGGAACATGCCTCTGTTGAAATCAATGTAGTGATTGTAGCTACATGCGACTGTTTGTTCGTTTTTCAGACTCTTGTTTGTTCACCAAAAGTGATCATCCCTATAGAGGAAGATGTGGGGGAAGTATGAAAAATCTGAAGAGCACATTTAACTCAAAAAATGAAAAATGATCCCATGTCGTCTGTTACAGCTTTGAAAACTCCCATTCCAACAGCTTTTTGTAGTGTTTCGTGGAGAGTGGAATCCCAAGTGCGGCGTTTACACCTGCAAGACGCTGTAAATAATTATCCACGAGAGCTAGAGAGACAAGACAGACACCAGCATGTAGAGCGTGAACTGAGCAGCATAAGGCTCTTTTCCGAATTGCTATAAAGTTATGGTAACGGTTTTTGGTGGGGAATCACTTTTAATAACAAGCATGTTGCAAGAACACGGCCATTCCAGTTACTTTTCATACAGTGGCCCAAAAGAAAAAAAAGTGGTCCCATTTTCTTTTGAATAGAGGGTTGAAACGAATGCACTCTTCAGAATTTCAATTACGTTCCCCAAAATAGTTGTGATGCTCTGTAACATGTACACACTATCTCCGGAGACATGATGGACTGAGTAACAGGAGCCGTGGAAGCTTTACAGGAACACCAGTAAAACCACTAGAATCACCACCATCTGGCGAACAATACGCGCTCTTCAGAATCCACAAAGTCACACTACAATCTCTCCAAAATAACCAATCAACCCCGTTAATCAACGTTGTGAAAAGAGAAAAACAAAAAGATGAAAAGAGGAAAACGTCGTCAATCTAGACCGATACATGCATACTGCACTTTACTTGTCTCTTGACTTATATGAAATTTAGTTCATGTTTGTTTAAATTTCGGTCAACTCGGTTTTTTGTAGTTCCCATCCCCTCACACTAGGGTTTGCAATCCAAGAGGTCAGACAGCACAGAACAACGGATGCTACAGAAGAGCTATAGATACACAAGTGGTACCATTAGATGCGCAGAGAAAATCCAAACAGTTTCCATAAAACAAATCTTCCAAAAACGCTTCAAAACGTCCCGAAAACAACCCCCTAAGAAGTGAAGCAGACTTTGTAAAAACAGAGTTCACGCTCCTCTAGTTCAACTACGGTACGGGACCTAGGTGCCTCCCATACGTCAACAAAACTAGTGCACCAAGTCTGCTTGTCCGCTTAGATTCCTTTGTCGGCCGCCTTTCTTTGTCAGCTTGTTTCGAGCCCAATAATATCTGCCAGAACGTCTCCTTGGGGAATTTCCTCTTTCGTCTTATTGGGAATCGCAAACTCCGATATTTTTGTGTCCGATATTTCTTGGCCCGACTTCCAAATGACAGTCCCTTGCGTCCTCGGATGACGGAACCAGCTGTCACGATTTTCTGACACTGCTTGTAACTGCGCAATGGCGTTTTCCATTCTTTTTTCCCTTCTCTTTTTTGCAATCTTCCCTTGTCCAAATCGGCTGTCCTAAACCCCCGAACTCCGCCCTAAATCACCCTTCAAGAGACACAAACGCCCATTTAGACGCCCTGGATTCTTTGTAGACCGTCGGCGGGCCCCTCTGACGTTGCCATTATCTTCATTTCGGCGGTTGGTATCGTCTTGGTTTGCAGCCAGAAGCATGTGAGAAAAAGAAAAAGAAAAAAGTTGGCAGCATAGCGAGGAGTTACGCTAAGGGGTAGCACAAGAGATTCAAGCAAGGGCTCTTGATAACTGGGGCATATGTAAATCCCCGCACTTATATGGCGGGTTTTCTGGGTTCTACGAGAGAGTGGACTAGAGATAGCATTTATTATACAGTCTGGTATTCAAGTGAGAAGAAGTCGTTTAACGAGAAGAGTTTGAGAAGATTGAATGGTACCATTGTGCTCAAAATTGAATTCTGAAGCGAATGCACTCTTCAGATTTGCTATAAAACCACTACTGGACACACCGGTAATCGTCTCAACACCTCCAACACCTCCTGGACAAACATGTGACAGTCGGACCAACTGTAAAACCACCCACTGAACCAAACTCTCGACAGAATGTACTCTTCCGAGCTGCCGAAATCTGCTTCTAAATCCATGTGGCATCGCTTGTAGGACCACTCTGAGTTACACTTTATGCCTTTTATGATAATCCAAGCTATGGCTCCGAAAATCGTGCTAGACACGTCTGGAGCTCTAGAGCAGTTACTGTGGGGTAGTGATCGGACGTAGGTCTAGACAACCTCCTTTCTAGATCGTCATTTTAGTCATTTTAGTTCCACTTTAGTTTGGTCCGAGTGATGTCGCTGAGAGACTGGGTTTTATGCGTGATTCAGACGGATTATGGGAATTCTGAAGAAGCCGTTTGATGTGAAATGACCGAGTTGCACATAAACGAAAGTCAAAAAGGGTCAAAAAGTGATACTACAACTTGTAGGTCGAGTCTCTTGAATGGATTACCAATGACGTCACTAAAACCTTATCACGACACTCCGGAGTTAACCGGAGTTAGCAGGACATAACGGATATAACCAGAAAACCGTTCACTTTCTAAAGTACACTGGACTGTCACCATGAAACCAAACTTTGGAGCTCAAATGACCACCGCAAATGTCTGAATGTAGCTGAGTTGAGATGAAAGTTTCAAGCTCATTAGCAGAGTCTCAAAAGCCCAAATCGGGTCTAAAATCGGTTCGGAAAAAAGCAATACGACCAGAAAGACACGAAATTGATCCGTGTACGTTCATATTCCACAATGCACAAATAACCATTGAGTTGTGGAGAAGTGTTCGTCCAAGAGACTTGCATAGGTCTGACACCAAACAGCTAGTCATAAACTCTCCAGTAGTTGGTTAATCGTAACCGCAAGGGGGCTCACCGTGAAGAGAGTCTCTCAGCGAACCGATTGAGCCAACTGAAAACATCTTCATGCTTATAGCATCACTCTAAAACCTGACTTTGGTCCCTACGATAACCAAAGCTTCTTTCTGTTCTCAACAACACGTTGTAGTCAGACATCTATTATTGGAAATGGACAAAAAAGAAAATTTTCGCATGCAGAATCAACTTCCAGTCCTAACGCACTCTTCAGATTTCCCACAAAACCAACACAGCGACTCTCAGATGGCTCCGAAATATCGCCATCACTAGCAGCATAATTTTGTCCCAACCATATCATATCCCAACAACCATAAATTCATAGCGACAACTTTATGGCCGGTGAAAAGTGTAAAAAGTGAACGATTTCGAAAATTCTGAAGAGTGCAGTTTGGTCAGAGTCGAGAGTTTAGTCGATTTATGAGTTCAAAATTGCCAAAATCGACTTTCAATACCGGTTTGTATGGACCTATACGCAATGGAAAAACTGTGAGGTAAGCTGAACCTTAAAAAAAGTTTGTCAAAATTTGGGAACCTACTATAACTACAGTAGTGGATCAACTACAGTCTGTAGAAGACGCCACGATTGAGCTGGGGAAATTCCGAAAAGTGCGTTCGTCCGGAAATTAAATTTTGCATGAGCTGCCACTAGTTTCACTACAAGTACCATCTCCAGCAACTACTTGTCTTCAGATACGGCAACTGTTGGGACAACCTAAAAAAAAAAAAAACGTCAAAAAACCCATTCGCGGGTAATAAATAATTTACTTATAGCAGTTTGGTGAGTTGGATCAGATATTCAGCTGTCGACTTTCGATAGCCAGACGACGCTGAAGAGCAAAAGGAAGCTCGTCGGACTCAATGTGAAGATATCACGGACTCAGAGTCGCAATACCGGCGCGGTCAAGTTACAAAAACCCAAAAGACCGCTCCTAGAATGCACTTGCACTAGCAGCCTTAGCACCAAAAGTGGTAGACCCGCTTGTACCAGGGCTTCATGGACATTTCAATCTTCTCGGCCTCAATCTGGCGCTGCAGGGCGTCGTAGTCAAACTCGCGCCGGCCCACGTCCAGATTGATGTCCTTGAGCTTCCAGATTCGCGTGCGCATCCACAGCTTGTACACGACGTAGAAGACGAGAATGACGGGCACGCAGAGATAGGCCTGGAAGAAGACTCGGGGCGAGGGCTTGTCGCCGCCCACGGGGAACAGCGCGACCCAGAACTGGAAGCCCAGAATGACGATGCAGAAGACAAACGCGTACAGCGAGCCGTAGATGCCCACGCGGCTCTTGAAGGTGACTTCTCGGTCCAGCTGGCGGCCCTGGGCCTTGATGGCGGCGCGGAACCGCAGATGGCACAGGTTGACGCTGCCCCACGTGAAGGTTCCCGACAGACCCGCCACAGACAGCAGCCAGAAGAAGACCTCGTTCTCGACCTCCTTGGGCGCGGCGCACACAAACGCCAGCAGGCCAAACAGCGACGCGCAGATGATGCCCACCAGCGGCCGGCCGGAGCGGTCAATGTAGCCAAAGATCTTGGGCGCCATTCCCTGGGCGGCCAGAGCAGCCACGGTTCGCGAGCAGCCGTAGATGGCCGAGTTTCCCACCGACAGCACCGCAATCATGATGACCACGTTCATGACCGAGGGCAGGCCCTTGACGCCGGCGTTCTTGATGGCAATGACAAACGGCGAGGCCGAGCCCAGCACGGAGCCCTGGGCCAGCAGCTCCGGCGAGTTGTAGGGGACCACGAGTCCGATGAACAGCAGCGACAGAAAGTAGAAGATGAAGCAGCGCCAGAAGACCTGTTTGGTGGCGCTGGGGATGGTTTCCCGCGGGTTTTCGGTTTCCGCAGCGGCCAGCCCCACGAGCTCGGTGCCGCCAAAGGCAAAGGCCGCGTTGATAAACGTCGCAGCCACGCCCTTGAACGAGTTGGCAAAGGCGCCCGGGTTGTGGAAGTTCTTGCCGCCAATGTAGCCGTTGCCGGGAACGCCGCCGCACACGAGAATCAGCGAAAAGAGAATGAAGCCCACGACCGCCACGACCTTGATGATGGAGAAGACAAACTCGGCCTCGCCGTAGCCCTTGGCGCCAAAGAAGTTGATGGACACAATCGCCACGTAGAAGATGGCCACCCACGCGGCCGGACTGATGTTGCTGTTGTTGAACTCGCGCCACAGGTCCACGGTGATGGACGCGGCCACCAGCTCCAGCGGGAACGTGATGAACCAGTTGAGCGTGTAGTTCCAGCCCATGGCAAAGCCCCAGGCCGGGTCGATAAAGTTGGACGAAAAGGTGGCAAAGGCGCCGGACACGGGGAAGGCCACGGCGAGCTCGCCGAGCGAGTTGATGGTGCAGAACAGCAGGGATCCCACAAGCGTGTAGGCGATGACAAGAGCAGCAGGGCCGCCCTGGGCCAGAGCGCCGCCGGAGCCGACAAACAGACCGGTGCCGATGGAGCCGCCAATGGCAATCATCTTGACGTGGCGGTCCTTGAGCGAACGCTGCAGAGGCGAGTTGGCGGCCTTGAGCTGCGAAATCTCCAGCTCGGTCATGCCATCGGTGTCGACGTGGTGGAGCTCAGCCTCGCGGAAAGTGTCGACAAAGTTGCGCCACTTGGAGGTGGTCTTGATCTCCCCAATTCCCGAGGAGGCCGAGTCGTTGGGACTCAGAGAGTGGGGTTTTTCCTCAGACATGTTGGGCCTTTGCAAAGAAGAAGAAGGTGTGCAAGATGAGAAAAAGAAGCACCATACACGTATATAACCTGCAAGCAAAGTTTTGCCCCTCTTGCGCCTACTTTTCCCGTCTTTCTCGGCTTCTTTCTGCGCAACCACATAATCTTTTTTTGTCTTTTCGCATTGCCTACTTTTGGACAACTTTAAATCCGCATAAACCACGCGCACTTGTCTTTTTCAGGGCTCCACAATACCGCTATCGACGTCGGGTTTTCCGCTGGAGACTCCCCTGAACCTGGAGAACACACTGACATGTCTCGTTTGTGGTCTGTACGTGTCGTTGACGAATTACAGGTTCCGGCCAATTTCCGATTCAGGGCGGGTCGTGCATCGAGGTGTTTAAACTTCCAACGAGTTTCTTAATGTTATTTTCTCACGAAAAGGTTTTTTTTTTTTTTTTTTTGCCCTGTTCTGCCCTTTTTTTGTCCTTTGGGCCCTTTGGTCCTTGGGTCTGGGTGCTCAAGCTGCGACGTCACCCGTCCGCAAATCTCCAGTGCTACACTACAGTCTGCCAAAACCTCAAACGCGGGGAACGCTATCTACACACTAAATAAGTGCACTAATGCCCCTGCTAGGCCCCCACGGTCGCCTTTGCCAATCACACTCGATTGAACATCCAATGGGCCCCTGCTACCAGGGGCGCTACCCCCATCTCCAGCCTCTCTGGAGCGGTTATATTGGTAGCCACTCGAACCCCGCCATCCGCGAGTCCCAACAGAGTCTATCTGGGCGTGATTCGCCAGCTCCTTCTTTTGGGATCTTGTTGAAATGCAACTTTTGCAGAAATTTTGCATTGCATGCCAAGTGCACTGTTTTTTTTTTTTTGCCTTGCGCTCTTCGTCGTTCCCTTCTTTCTGCTCACCGAAAAGTGGTAAATACCCCTCTTTCCCCTCTTTGCCGGGCTGGAGCTTTGTGCGACCCCCATTCCAGCCGCGGATTTTTGTTTCTGTTGGTTTTGCCAATGCTGCTAAAGAGCTGGCTAAACAGGTGGTTCAGCAAAAGAAGGGTGTGGTGTGATTATGGTTTGGGTTAAGGTGCTGAGGTTTGCCCATAACTCGACTATGAGAGAGTCATCAACCCAATGTGGAGCACACATCTAAGACATGATGCCATGATGTCATGGCCCGCGAGACTGGCGATCTTGCAAGAAAAATAGAACAACGCTGGACCTGCGCCGTGACTCTAGACGTCTCGGGAGTCGCTCTCCTAGCTTTGAGATAAGCTACTCTGCTTGCATTGGCTGGTCAGTCATGAAACATGAACAAGACATGAACAGGACATGACCGGAACATGAACTAGGCACGTTCAGCAGCTGCCAGGCACTGCAAAGGCCGGAAAGACGAGCGCTGGACGCATTTGGATCAATGTGCGTCACGTGAGCGGCATTTACCCGCCTCGCATACTTGTGAGGTGTGTGGTGACTGTAAATGGTGCCGATTTAATTTTCGAGCAATTTGGACGTCGGACAAAACGCGTTTGAAGGGGTAATATGGGAATTCTGAAAAGTGCATTCGCTCGAGAACAGCTCCACGAGCACAATGGTACTGTTTTTCTCTTCATTACCAGTCTCGACAATCGGCCAGCCTCTGCTGTTGGAATAATCTTAACTTTTGGCTGGTTCCAATCTCTAATGTGCATACGAGCAAAAGCGTCATAGACACCATGAAATGAGCACTTGTACTTGTGCTAGAGAGTCCAAACCGACACGGCTGTGTTCGGCATCTGATTCCGAACAAGACGCACTTTTCAGAAAACGAATATTCGAGTGAAATTCAGCCTAATCAACCAAACTCTCCCAAATTGTACCTGTGCTTCGTCCTTTTTCTTCCACAGGTCTTGGCAGGCTATTATTAGAAAACATCCATAGTCTACAGATGCACTCTCCACCACCACGTCAAGCACATCTAGAATGTCTCGATATGTCCCCTCATTTCCCATTTATCGCCATAAATACCAGTGTTCCCCACACCTATTAACGCTAGCGTTATGGTTAAACTAAAGCCAGACCATGTCCCCCATAAACTAGTAGCCAATACATGCGGGGGGGTTCTGCTATCCTATCGCTAGTCGGAGCTCAATCTCGGAGATATTCGGCAATAATCGGAGTAATGGGATGGGTGAGGATCTGGGTTAGGGTCAGCAGCCGTTTCCGGAGCAATTGGGTGATTGTCAAAATGAGGCTGGTGGTAAGCGACTTTTTGCTTAGTCATCAAGTCACGTGACAAATCCCTGGCTACGTCATAGTCCCAGTTTTTTGACGTCTGTCGTATCAAACAACCGTGCACCCATGCCTCAGGGTACTGCAGGCTTGCATGGTTTTTGAGGGGCGGGTAAATGAGGCCGGGTAAGTTGGGAGAAAAAGAAAAAGCTTAATTTTCTCTTTTCTCCAAGTGTCAACCCTAACCACCACCACACAGCAGCTAAGCCGGATAAGACGGCAAGGTCTAGTGGTATCAAAGAAGAGGTGCCAAAGATAGCCGTCAGACTGGTTGTAAGGTTGTCAGGTTGAACAAGCAGTTTTTTTCCGGGTTTTAGGAGCGTGGAGCGAAAACCTTGGGGTTTGGGTGTGTTGCAGTTGGGAGAAGTACTGTTAGTGACGGCGGCTAATTTGAGATGCGTAATGCCGCTGATGCTGGAACTGGTTCGGGAAGAAAAAAAAAGACTGCGAAATGCGCCGGAGCCGGAAGCAGAAACCGGTTATCTCGTTGACATGCTGACGGAGCTGCTGACAGGTCCATCTATCAACAGCTGCTCCATGGATCCCGATTGGCTCACGCTAAACTCTGATTGCTAGTGCAACTATAACGTCATGTATGTGGGGAAAAGAAAGGGCTGCCAAAAGGTCGAAAATTTAGTCGAGGTTTTCGCAGGTATGAATAGCCGGAGATGTCTATGCATACATCGTCTAGATCAAGGGCGGTCTAGGGCGGTCGGCGGCGAGTTTTGTGTCGTCATGTCGAGCGGCACCTGTGTCTGTTTTTTTTGCCTCATTCCATTTTGTACTCTTTTGTGTCTGCCAACAGTCCAGCATACGTGGCGCAAAAACATCTTGGCGCTTTCAAGCGGATGAAAAAGGCATGGCAAGAGAAGCTATGGGTCGATCGTCCCTCAGCTATCCAACGCGTCTTTTGGGCTATACATTCCCCACACCAAAGTCGTGGTGAGGCTCTGTTCACCTGAGGGTCTACGCCCTTGGGAAAGGGCCAGGACCCTGACGTTTGGGGGTTTGTACCCTTTTTTTTTCCGCCTCTTTGCCCCCGAATGGAAGGGGTCCAGGCTGTCATTGTGTCACAAACACAGGGCCATTTTTCGACCGTCTCTTGTGTTTTGTGTCCGCTGAATCGCCCAGTCTGGCGCTGAGACCGCTGAGACCA
This sequence comes from Yarrowia alimentaria, assembly GCA_900518985.1. Lineage (NCBI taxonomy): Eukaryota > Fungi > Ascomycota > Dipodascomycetes > Dipodascales > Yarrowia > Yarrowia alimentaria. Next base: position 844,738 of record ULGN01000001.1, read on the forward strand.
CAGCTGCCACAAACGCCAGTAATCAGATGCACCACCCACTCACGGTGGTTCCCCCCCCCTTACGTCGGAGTCCCGCGACTTGGTTTGAGACACACGCAAAACGTGCATAATCCGAGATAATGGTGCGTTCCTATTCTTTTTTAAATTTCTTTTAAATTTTTGGCGTTGCAGTGAAGCTGAAAATCTCCGCCATTCGTTTAAGATATGGTGCGCGATTTGCAGTGCGGCCAAAAAGACCTCAGCAGCGAGCTGGGGCCCAAAAAAGAGAAGATTGCGCGGACCAGGAGCGCGGAAAAGCGACAAAAAAGCGGCCGCCAAACACGTGGCTGTCAGCCAAACCGTTGCTTTTCCCGCTCTCTTTTGGCAGCAGCTCAGTTTGGAGCGCGCACTAACGCCAAAAGCCATGTTCCAACGCTAGCCAAGCCAAAGAAGAAAAAAAAATAACCTACCCTGCAAGCTTCGCGCACAGTGCAGATTTCATGCCCCCTGGAAATGACCAGGAAGCCTAACCAACCAAAAAGGGCCCGGGGGGACTGGTGTCCAGCTCGTCCACTCTTTCTCTCACACCCTTCGAGAGCCACAATGACCATGTCTCAACAGCCCCCTACCCGCTGGCTGTCGTGGCCCCGGTGGACCTACGGACCAAACCCCCCAGTGGGACCCAATGTCACGCTCTGGTGGCGCACGGCCCAGCTGTTTCCGCTCAGACTGAAGCGGCCCAAGACCAGCCACAGCGGCAAGGGCGCCGCCAGAGACCGCCGCTGGTACCTGTGCATGTTTGTGTTTGTGTCCGTGTGGTGGATCGCGCTGCTGGCCATGTTCACGCGCTCCTTCTGGCGCATTCCGGAGGACACGGCGCTGTCTGGCTGCGGCTCCAACTGGCAGGTGTGGAAGGACAACTGCGGCTCCAACGCCACAGACTGCCTGCCGCCCTACGAGCCGCTCCCCGACGGCAGTCGCAGAGAAATGCGCCTCAAGTGCCCCGTGGGCTGCGTGCGCGGCTCCTGGAGCTGGGGCGAGACGCTCGTGGGCATGCAGGACGTCCAGTACCGACCGTACGTGATCGGCGGAGGCCTCGAGAGCGAGAGCGGCGTCACAGACGACGAGGTGGAGGACTTCGAGGAGAGCGACGTCAACGTCGGAGCATACTCCAAGCGCGACCGACGCAACGGTGACGACAACAATACTAACGAAAAGGAGCCCGAGGAGGAAGAGAGGAAACAGGACAAACAGACGGACAAAAAGGCGGACGGAAAGGAGGACAAAAAGGCGGAAAAGGCCGACTCGCCAGACACAATCTCTACTCCAGTGAGATACTACAGAGCGGACTCGTATCCGTGCGCAGCAGCTGCCCATGCCGGGCTCATTTCGCCTTACTCTGGCGGCACGTTTCGTCTGCGGTTTCAGGGACCCCAAGACTCGTTTATAGGCAGCCAAGGAGCGCATACCATTGACTCCATCGACTTTGACGCCTTTTTCCCGGCGTCCTTCTCGGTGCACCGCGACGAAGTGGCTGGCGGCGGCGACAACCGCATCGCTATCGTCATCTTCTGTCTCGTCATGTCGGTCATCTTTGGCTATCTCTGTGTCGACGTGGCGTGGTTCTACTGGGTCCAGTTTCTGACTTCTTTCTGGCTCTTGGTCATGGTGGCAGACCCCATTGTCGACTTTTCGCGCGCCGCAGCTCCTACTTCTGCTGCCGTTCGCGAGGTCTGGCTCAGCATTGCCGTGGAGCGTCTGCTGCCGGCCGTACTCGGAGGCTACATCATCTACCGAGCTGCGGTCAAGAACATGATTGGCACGGACGAGAACCCCGCCAAGCGTCTAGGCGAACCCACCTCAGCCGGCTACTCTAACGTGGCCGAAACTAGCCTGTCGCGGGATGATCTGGACACATTGGATGAGGACGACGACAACCTGGAGGACACAGACAACCTGGACAATGACCTGGAGTCGTTTGTCATCCAACCGCCTACTACACCCCGATCTCTGGGCACCCCTTCACTGTCCCGAGTCCTGCTTTGGGTCTCTGGTCTGTGGTGTGGAATTTTGGAAAACTACACGTTTGCCAACCTGCCAGTGGATCGGCTGATGGTGTCTGATCTGAACGCTAGGCCAGAGGGATGGATCGTGGTGATTGTGTTTGTACTCATCATTGCGGCGGCCATTGCCTCCCAGACCTATCTGATCTGGCGAGCAGGTCTGTTTCAGCGGTACATTGTCGTGTATGTGCTGCTGGTGCTATTGCTGGTGGGGCTGGGCTTTGTGGGTGCAGCCAACGGCCTGGAGCTGCGTATCCACCACTATGTGATCGGCCTGGTGCTGGTAACCGGTGCCTCCACTTACACGCATCTAGGACTGCTTTATCAAGGCCTTTTGGTGGGCTTGTACGTCAATGGCGTGGGTCGCTGGGGCTTTGATTCCACGTTAGAGTCGCCCTCAGCGTTAGCTCGAGGCTCAGTAGTCAACAACAACATCGCTCTTATGCTTACCGATAGTGAGTTGACTTGGGGACCTCCTCCTGGGCCGGGAGTCTACACACCCTCTCTCATGGTGGACGATCTGGTGGTGCTGTCAGCTTCGGGGATGGACGAGGGCGTGGACGTGGCCTACATTGAGGCTGTGGTGGGTCGACGTCCGAGATTTATCCGGGCTGGTTATGTTGACGGCGGGTATTCTCTGCCGCTGTTGATTTAGGACAATGGGACGACGAGGGTAAGTTATGCGAGATGTGCATTTTCAGAGGCTCGATTTAGACCATTAGGGCCATTTGGGGGCACATACGCCAGTCGGAGATAGACTAATTACATTTGGTTAGTTGAATTAGTTGCTCGTAGACTACAGTATACGGATCGATCTAAAAGTAGCCGAGTTTGCCCCGAGCGTGGGGGGCAGTGACCATTTAGGAAATGTGGCACTGCTGCTGCCTCCTCCGGCCGCTGCCTCCTCCGACTGCTGCCTCTGCTGCCTCTGCTGCCTCTGCCTCTGCCTCTGCCGCTGCTGCCACCATAGCACTCTGTGATGGGAGAAACAGTCTTATTGCGGATTCGGTTTGCACACGCTCTTTGTGCCCAGGAATACGACCTAGTTCCGGCTTCCGAACTCCACCGGACATAAACTGTATCCTTGTGCCTCTGCCGCAGCTGCCACCGCTGCACCCATCTGGAGGCAGAGGCAGAGGCACAACAAAATAAACAAAAAACACAGCTGTACGGGGGAAAATGCAACCTCTGTTGCGGGATATATGTCAGACGGCGGCATTTCGGTGCTGAGAAAAGGCCTCAGGGTTGCTGCACCACCACTTTCACTGTCTCCAAAACCGAGCCTCGGCTGCCTCCTGCCTCTGCTGCCGCAGCCTCCTGTCTCCTCGCTCCTGCTCCCACCGCGGCGACACCCCAGAGACGTCTTTGGCGTCTAAGTTAAGCGTTTATGACCCACGCGTAACTTGTGCAAGGCCCAATTATCAACTTTTCGGAGGGGGCACGTGATTGGAAAAGGCGCTGAGTCCCGACTACTTTCCGTGGGTGTTTTTTGGGCCGTGGCCACGTGGTAGGCATTTTACGGTCGCTTATCGGTCTTGCAACCCTTCTGTGTACGCTAGAGCGCTTTTTCTTTTTTGTTTTGTATTTCTGCCTCTTTTTTTTGTTTTCCAAAATTATCGACTTTTCGAATTTTCCCACTTTTTCTGCTTTGGCGATTGTGGCACTGTCAGCTTTTCGAATCTGCACAACATGCTAGCATGGAACAGGACTAGCGACACCTTGGCGGGTGAGCGTTTAGAGCGAGAGATACTGGCCGCTTTCCATGTCTCCGTTTGACGCTCTTTTGGGCTTTATTTTTTTTCCATTTTTGTTCATTTTCCATTTGATTTTTCCTTTTCCCAAATCTCGTCTTTTTATCGCCCCGGACGGGTCTCGAACAGCCGGAGAGGACCAGACCCCAGAGAGGTCCAGGGTGGGATATAAGGTTTCGCTTGTGTTTTTTAGGTTCACGCTTGGGAGAGGAGCGAACAAGGGATATTTTGGCTTTGTTTGTCTAGCAGAGTTGAGTAGGTTTTCGAGGTGTAAACTAGGTTTGCGCCTTTTTGCGTTTTTCTAGGTTTGTCTTTGTGTACTCTGTCGGGGTTAGACTTTCATATTGGCTTACTCCCCTATAGCTATAAGCACCTTAGTGTTATATGGATATATAATGGTTGGATATCCAAATTCCAACCTCCATCGCCAGCCCCGAAATGTTTCCATACCACCAGCTCTTGCCGCTCAACAAAAACCACTCCAAGCGCCCAAGGCGCAAGTACAACGAAATCGAACGGCTATACGTCTGCAACTGGCGCGGCTGCTCCAAGGCCTACGGCACCCTCAACCATCTCAACGCGCACGTGGCGGCCCAGGGCCACGGCATCAAGCGCGCGCCCAGCGAGTTCAAGGAGCTGCGGCGCATGTGGAAGGAGCAGAAGAAGGCCAAGCTCATTGAGCAGCAGTACGGCCACGTCCCGCAACTGGGAGCCGGCCAGGGAGCTCCCGGCGGCCCCGCCCAGCCCGGCGTGCCCCCGACCAACGGCTACTACTCGTACGGATACCAGAACGGCCAGCAGACGTCGCCCGTGGCCCAGCCCAGCGCGTACTACCCCCAGCGGCTGGCGCCCATCCAGAGCCACTACACTTACGACAAGAAGGAGGGCGAGGGCGCCCAGAACACAGCCATCAACGCGTCGCCGAGCTTTGCCAACTCCGGCGTGGGCAACGTCATGGCCACCGTCAACAGCACAGCCGTGGTTTCGGGGCTGACCACACCAGTCACGCCGTCGAATTCCACCACGGTGGCGTCGCAGGGCGCGGGCCAGCCAGTGGGATACAACTACTACATGGACCAGTCACAGTCTGCCCAGCAGAACCAGTACATGAAGTACTACCCCAAGCCGGCGTCGACGTACCAGCAGTACGGGGCCACGTCAGGGTATGCTCGCGCGGGCGAGATGGGCTATCAGGAGTAGCTATCACGAGAGTAGCGTTTATTTAATAATGGCATGGAGTGGGATTGAGTCTGCCGCAGTAGTTGTCGGCTGTAGTCGTCGGCTGTAGGGCGCTAGTTTGAGACACCGTATAGGCAACGTTTCGACGGTGGTTTGGAGACGGTTTCGAGACGGTCGTCGTGGAGATTGACAGAGTTGGCCGTCGGTTAGTTAGTTAGTCATCTCCACGTCTCAGTGGTGCCACTAGCGCCATACAAAGTTATCCGCACTAGTGGTTGTTTATCCCGTACCGTATTTTTTCAGGCCAACTTTTGTTTTCGTCGTCCAGCGGCTTCTCGCCCTCTCGCCAGCCTACGTCCCCGTTCGCCCACAAGCTCCAGTTGGTGCCGCTCGTCTTTGGCCTCTGCCATCCTGTCAACGTGGCTATCACACCTGTATCTGTCAGAGAAACGGGCCAATCAGCGACGCCAGAAATTCAGCAGACACCCACAGCGCTTTCTCAGCATTTTCCAGAGCGCCCAAAAAATTCTCTATTCTTCTGGATTCGCCCACCAGCCCATCTCCAGTCTCCAACAGGGTCTCCAACAGCCACGACGCGATAATCGTAAAAGTTTTGGAAATTTTGGCGAATTCTGGGCAGACTGGACTAAAGACCAAAGCACCGGAGCTATTGTACCTGTTCAGAGTCGCGATGCTCGACAAGCCTCCAGGTACCAAGAACGAGGGCACGTATGACGTTTGTTGACGAAAAGAACCTCAACATGGACGCTGAAGAAGTTCAGCAAACGGCTCATCAGCCCAGACTCATCCACACGCCTACCAGCCAACCGACTCATTTGGGCCGCCAAAGCCTCCTGTCTACCACTTGAGCTGTTGTCGCTATTAGAAACAGAAGCATAAATGGTGATTTATCAGAGACACGGAAATGAGACTCCCCAACGCGACGGATACTGCCGCCAAAGGCAGTCGGCGTTGATCAAACTGCCGAGAGACTCTGTGCGAGTCCAACGAACCAACAAAGGTCTCCGTAGCCCGAAAACTCCGTTCTCCAGCCTCGTTGACAGATTAATCCCCGTGACGTGCTTCACTCAACAGAGACAGAAGCATAAATGCACAGCTCACGGTACCCATTATATCCACTTATGAGGTTGTCCTTATGTCAGATCCTGAGAAATCTTAGACAACTTCCCTGGACCTCAAACACTCCGCCAGTGTTGTTTTTGCTTCCACCAATGGCCCCAACTATCACTGGCCACACTCCGCACGTGCGAATCCAAATCTCCGTGCTTACTAGCTCATGTCATAAGCCGACACGTCCCTGATCTAGACCCTGCTGCAATAGCTGGCCAGTTATTCCTTTTGTTTTTTAATTTTCCTTCTATTGTTTTTTTTTCCCCCTTCGTGTTATGACCGTGTCTAGACCATAAGTGGGACAAGAGACAAGCGAGCCTACACGTACGTGCGGTGGCTATAGTAGCGCGAAGCTACCCAGGAGGTGTGCTATAGCCAAACAACAGTGGCCGAATAGCAAAAATTGCAAAGGGGCGGAAAGGCGAAAAAATGCCAAATTCCGACTTTCCGAGTATCCGAAAATCCCACCAACGGTCCCCTTGACATGTGTCGCCCACTTTTGCCGAGCTGCCCTTTTGCCCTTTTGCCATTCCGTCTCTGTCTCTGTCGCCGGGGTGGAGACGACAGTATGTAACCGACGGGGGGGCAGAAACGCAGAGACGTGGCCTCGCGTGACAAGAGGGCCGTGGACGCCGTCCTTTGCCGACGACGCCACGGTCGCACCCACTTGTGCGGTGGTGCCGCCCAACTATAGCCATAGAAACAAGGCTGGTGATGGACAGGGTACGGGCACAGGTCGGGGGCGTCGCAGAGAGCGCGGCTATGACGTAATAGCGCCCACGGACCGTTGGTTTGTTTGGGCCGCCGGTGGTTTTGTAAAGATGTCGTATTTTGCGTCGGTTTGGCCCCGAGTGTTGATGACTTATGCTCGTCGCACTCACCCCAAATCCACCACTCCAGCCTAGCCGCTATAGTGCCTTGTCGCTAGTGTGAAATCCACTTAGCGTGATGCCCACTGAGACTAACTTGTAGTGGTGTGTGTGCGCTGCGAGTGTGGTGTGGTGCCGAAGCACAAACGTGTGGGTGGCGAGAGTCAGGGTCTCGAGGGTGGATTTGTGGGCTTTTGGGCGGAGCGAAAAAAAAAAAAAAGAGCGCAAAGGGCCACGGCCGGGCTCGTGGAGAGGCTGAAACGGTCGCCAGGCTCGCCAGGGCTCGGTGGGCGCTGCCACAGAAGCTGCCCCGTTGAGAGCTCCCTTTTTGCCTCGCACTGCATTACATTAAATCCAAACAGCGGACGTTGCTTTTTATCGTTTCTTTTCTTCCTTTTTTTTTCTCGCTGCCAAAAATGTTTTTTTGGGCTTTTGCAAAGCCAGAATCAGCCAGACAGAGGTGATCCAGAGTCTAACCCAGTTCCTCGAACCCTGGGCTATACGTCCGCGTATAGGTTTCTGGTGTGGAAGGGTCTGTGGTGGGTGCTGAATCCGGGCAGGCTGTTAAAAAACGACTTTGGCGGATCTGGCTCTGGCCTAAGGGGCTGGTACCCGACGAGAGAAGACGCTCCTCCGACGATGTTCCCACATGTGGCCACAAGAAAACACAAAAAGACTCTGATGCAGTGGGAAAAAGAGCAAACCTACTTTTGTTTCTTGCGCGCACTGGTACGAGCAGAGAGGGGGAGCGGAGTAATCAGTAAACAGCAGGCGTTTTAAGGGGCACAAAACCGTTGGCTGCAGCTCCCGCACCACCTCCACAACGCCACAGAAGCCACGGGACCCGCTTCAGCCCGCACCGCCCAGCTCCACCACCACCGCCATCTATCGCCCTCGTATCACTAGACCCATCTCCAGCATGGTTTCTGCTACTAACGGGCCACGAGGAACGAAGACAGCCGTGGACATGGCGCTAATGCCCGCACTAGATGCCCCCAGATGCCACTAGAGGCGCCGATAAGACCTACATGGCCAATGTTGGCACGTGAAGGCCGCGAAGTCTGCGGACGAGGACATGGGGCGCAAAAGTGGGTGAAATCTGCCGACCTGCAGTTCATCGCAGGTGAACGTGGGACCGGATGGCGACCCGGATGCACCTTCTGAGACTGCTGCCGAGTTTGTGCAATGGAGTGTTTGTTCGTTTTTCTTTTTTCCGTTTTTTTTTCGTTTTTTTCTTTTTTTTTTCTAAATTTCTCTTCCGGGTTCCGCACCTGTTGCTTTTTTTTCTTTTTCTTTTGTCTTTTGTGGTTTCCACCGCCAACCGAGTCACGTGCTGGCTCGTGGACATGGAGAGCTCGGGTACCATGGAGAGGAGGCTACGGCGCCCAGAAAACGGCCTCTATTGTTTTCTGCGGCATATCACCGCTTTTAGCCGCTTTTCATGTTGCACATTTTGTGGGCTATCATAGCTATTATCCATATGTGCAAATGTGGGTGGGTGGATGTGTGTGGTATGGCAAAAGCGTATAGGGGGAGTGGTATGACACACGCACGCATACGACAGAGAGATATGGAGGCGGCTGGAGCGAGGATGGCTGTGTGGACGGTACATGGGGCCATCCACTGGTCTCCCCGTGACTGTCGTTCACGCACCACACACCTGGGTCTCGTACGGGGCATCTTCGGCCTTGGACTGGCCAACCGGTGCTCACACTCGTCCTCAAGTCCATCTAAGACACGCCTATAAATACCTCTAGCGCGTTCTAGACCACGTATAAGACTCCGTCCATGTACTCTATCTCGTGCGGATGCGCCCAAACCTCAACCTAGCCCGCGTTTACGTTGACGAACTGGCCTAACTTTGCTCGCACAATGGCCAAGCATAACTGGCTTCCAACTCAAACTCAGAGAACCGGTTTCGGACGCCGTTGGTAACTATGACGTAAGAGAGGTCTTTTGGGGGCGGAATACCAAGGGATAACCAGTGGTATTTGGGTCTTTTTTCGACCATGGGGTGTGGTGCATGTTTTGGTGATGCGTCAAGGTGTGCAGCTTTCTTTTTTTGACGTTTGAGAATCCGATATTGGCGATGGAGATAATTCGAGGAGCGCAATCGATCCGGAATCTGATTCTGCGTCGCACGGTGTACTTCTCTAGCTTCTGGAAGATCTCTCGGAGCCTCACCTGGGCCATTTATTGCTACGAATGTTCTGTCTGGAATGTTCTGTTCAAAAAGCGTTCCAGGCGAGCTACGCAAGTTCTGAGGAGTGCATTCGTCTTCAAATCGCAACTGCACCCGATAAACGTTCTCTTTGGCTGTCCATTTCGGCCCAAAACAGAAACAAAACCACTCCCCCCGGATGGTTGCTCTGCAGACAAGATGATAATATCATGGCCGACTAAACTAGCGCCGGATACCATTAGTCCGATGCTAGATTGGCTTTGGACTAGACTACGGGGTAGCACAACTAGTCCGTCGACAATCTTGCCCGTTTTCTTTTCTTCGGTTCCTATTTTTGTTTCGTTTCTTTTCCTCGCCTTTTCCCCTGACTGGCCCGAAAACACAGGGTCCCCCCTTGGTTACTGCGGCCGGAAAACGAAAACCAACCGTATTCGCCAAATGCACATTTACGCGCCCAGCAGGAAGGTACCCACACTGTAACACCAAAGTTACATTTATCCTTGTATTGAATTTCGTTCATCTTGGCTTGTTCATCCAAAGTTTCTTGGCTTCAAAGTCTCAGATCGTCGAAAACGTCTCACATGGATATACCGTGCGTTAAATACACTTTTCGCTTATGGTTTTGATTTCAAATGTTAATCTATACGCGACCGGTTTTTGCGAACGGAGACTTGACGGCGTTTGTGATTATTGTCACTTTCAGAAGCTGTATGGTCAGTTTTTGCAACGCACAGGCTACCCACAACTGGTCTCAAATCTCGAATTGGATTAGTAGAAAACGAACTGTCCCCGTTTTCTACTTTTCGTCTACCGAACCAAGCAACTACCCACCCCCACCATATGCTGCAAACTGTATCAGGAAGCACCTATTGAGCCCAGTTTGGACGCTGTGACAGTTCTGAAAACGGTATTATGTAGCCTGAGCCTGCCTCTACGCGGCTGCTTTCTCCGCCTGGCCATCATATTCCTGTTTGTTGTTTATCAGTGCTTTCGCGTTGATTGCTCCGACCACCGAGCACATGGTTGGTTTTTTTTTCAGGTCAACCTTTGTTTCGACTGCTCTTCGACTGTACTTGCCCAGCCAAGAGATCACGAAAAGACATGCTGGACTCCCGCCCGCGTGAGAAGGACCCCCAAACCAATTCACGTGACGCCAAATAGTCGCACTTTAGCTTGCATTAGTGTCGATATACGGACTAGTGTCGTTTGTTAGCACGATGGACGCCCTGCATATGGCGGGTTGGCGGCGAGAAAATGGGCCGTTAAAAGCGGTCAAAAGAGACAGCTTTGCGCTTAGTTTGGGCGGCCGCAGCCCAATCAGGCAGTCAGATGGCCTGTATTTCTTCCCGGGGCTGGGTTTTGTGACAGTTTTTTTGTTAGCGGAAGTGTCGGCACGGCGCAACTAAGCGAAATCGGCAAAAGTGGCAGCTCGCTGACGTGCGCCTGCTTGTCTGCTCCGTATCGCTGTTTGTCCGTGTCTCGTACCTGCCCTGTGAGCCGACGTTTGGGCGTTGACAGCTTTTCTCGTCTCATGTACACCTGGCCGTATATGCATCGGCCTGTGGCTCGCTGAGAAGTGACGCTGTGACGATTCCAAAGAGTGCATTCTTGTCTAAATACGGCAGAGGGCATGAATGCGGCCGCCGAAATCCACTGCTGCCGCTAATCATGGGGTTCCGCTGTGTTGTCTGACCCGAGTTGAAGACAGCCGCAGAGCCTATACTTTATTGAAAGTGGCCATTGTAGCAGTGTGACTAGGACCAACTATTATCGCGAAAAAGGCAGCTATCACAATTCTGAAAAGTGTGCTGGACTTGCCGCTGTTCAATTAGTTTACTGGTTTTTTCAGCTTGTCGATTGCGCCGCTTTTCGTCATATTGAAGACCCTCCTGGTTCGCTTTTTATTGTTTTTACGCTTTCGCGACATCATCCCACTGTCGTGTTTCAGAGTTGACACAGTGGTGCTGCGCAAAAAAAAAAGGAAACACATGACTGGCATTCTGAGCTTTTTAAGCCAGCGAAAAACGAAAAAAAAAACTGGAAAAAAAGAAAAAAAGGGAAACAATTAGCGAGAAAAAAAGTCAAACAAATGCCAAATAAATGCCAAAGAATTTGGAAAAAAATCAAATTTTGCACATTTCGATTCGCGTCCAAACACGCCACCCGAGGCTGCTCTCAACGCCCTTATCAGGCATCCACAGCGTATACGAGAGGCAGTACAGAGGCAGAGAAAGAAGCAGTACCGATTGCATGTACGCACAATGTATGTACAGAAGCTCTGAAGCCCAGAAGCTCGGAAGATTAGAAGATCACTGCAGATGCGAAAAGTATATTGCGTTTTGCGGACACAAGTTTTGATGACTAAGCGGGAAAACGAGAAAGAACAAACGAGAAAACAACGAGAAAAAGAGAGAACAAAAAAAAAAGTAACAGAACAACCAAAAAGTGTTTAGAGCACAAATATACCCCACTTTGGACAGCTTGCGCCGTCTCTGAGTCACGGCGAACTACTCCATCCAGAACGTATTCGCTTCAAAAAAACAAAAATGCGTTTTCGAGTCTATCGATTGCAGGCTTCCGCGCATATACCTTATTCAAAGTCGGTTAAACGGAACATGCACTTCGGCCAAACTGTCGGCACAACTGCCAGCGCCGTAACGGATCCAGGGCCGCATGAACGCATCCAGATCCGCCGAGTCTGGCTGAGCGGCTCACGGGCCGGCCCTAATTTCGGGGGAATCAAAAGAAGAAGATTTCGTCCCGTTGGATGTGCCGAGAAGAGGCTCAGCACGGCGACAGAAGAAATGGAGCCAAGAAAAGCGCATGGCTGCGCGCGCCTGGATTATGCGAGAAAGACGTGCTACTTGAAATCTCGCTAGCGGGCCAGTTGCATGTTTGGCGGTCTAGCGTGGCTCGTCGTACCAGTTTACACTTATCTTTCTCCGTAAAATTAAAAAAGTAAACAAAAAAAGGAAAAATAAAAGACCAAAGATTGCATTACTTTATTAAACGTTATTCTAGTTGAGTGTCGGAGTTGCAGCAAGGAAAGCCACGGTTGTGAGTCCAACTTGAAAGCTGCTGCAATTCAGCCCATGTCGATCGACGCACCAAGACATTCTCTTTGTGGTGGTCTGATTAGTTTTGTGATTCGGTAAGCGGAAGCCGAGCTAAATGGGTTAGTGAACGTTTGGTGGGGTGCCTCAGTGCCAGAACCATGATTAAGTAGCGGAATCAGCAGCCATATCCATGGGCGTGGCGTAGATTTATGCGCCAGTTGACTCTCGATCGAAGTCACTTGTCAATTCTGTTACAACCCCACATTTAAACGCATTCTGATGTCTCGTTGCTGTACGTGTCTTGGCCGGTTTAGGAGACTGTCAAGAGCTCCCAATGAGTGAGACCGGCCCCGGACTTCTCGCTCAGGTATTGAAATTGAATTCGGGCCTCATTTGTTAAGTTCACTTTTTAGTAGCTCTCATCGTGCGACCTCCACTCAGGTTATGAGTAGTCAGCACTCGAAACCAGTCAATTCGGCCAAAACTGAGTCAAAATAGCAAAAAAGGAAGCCACAGTTGAAATCAAAAAAGCCTTTTTGTACCCAATACACCATACACATTATACAACACTTGAATATCACTCTAGACCCACCATTCACCCCAATCCCATACAACAACTACCCAAACTCCACGAATAATGATCCCAGAAATGATCCAAGAGCACCATCAGAATGATCCAAACTTCAACAGCCATCTCCAACTTCTAAAATATCCACTTCCTAGCCAGCCCCCATTTAGTCCCGAGACCTACAATGATCCGCCCCTAGGCCGTAAACAGATACCCTAACCCTAAAAAGTCTGCATGATGCATACTGATCTGATTTATTTCAACACTTGGTAATTACACAAACGTGTACACTGCAAAAACAAGAAAAACAACATGTCGAAACCGGGATGGACAACGGTGGCAGTCGCAGCTGCGCTCAGCTCGCTCATCACCGCGTCTTTTCTCAGCTACACCATGTGCAACCCTCAGTTTTACGACGATCAGAACTCTGCCACAAAAAGACGAAACACCGACACTAAACCCCCCACAACCGACTCAAAAGCGACACTGAATTTGCCGGTATCAGCTGAGGAGCAGGAGGAGCTGATTCTCGAACAGCTGGCTCGATCACGGGTCTTCTTTGGAGATGACGGACTCCAGCTGATTCGAGACGCCTCAGTGGTCATTGTAGGAGCAGGAGGAGTGGGATCCTGGGCTGCCACCATGCTGCTGCGATCCGGCGTGGGCACCTTGCGTCTGGTGGACTTTGACCAGGTCACGCTGTCCTCTCTGAACCGTCACGCCACCGCCAACAGAGCCCATGTCGGTATCCCCAAGGTGGAGTCTGTACGTCAGTACTTTAACGGTGTGGTTCCATGGGCCACGATCGAGGCGGTGCAGGACCTGTGGGTGCCTCTGAAGCTGTCTCCTAGTCCAGAGGAGTATGAAACCATGGCCGAACGGCTGCTGTATGTGAACGGAGCCAAGCCCAACTGGGTGCTGGACTGCATCGACAACATTGACGCCAAGGTGGACCTGCTGCACTTTTGCAAGTCACGTGATATTCCCGTGATCTCGTCCATGGGTGCCGGCTGCAAGTCCGATTTCACCCAGGTGCGCATTGCCGACATTAGCCAGACTGCCGAGGACCCTCTGTCCAAGGCCACGAGAGTCAAGCTGCGAAAGCTCGGCGTATACGAGGGCATCCCAGTAATTTTCTCCACTGAAAAGCCCGGAGAAGCCAAGCTCCTTCCTCTGCCTGAAGACGAGTTTGAGCAGAAGAACAAGGAGAACGAGACATCTGTGGGCGAACTTTCGGTGCTGCCCAACTACCGGGTTCGAATTCTGCCTGTTCTCGGCTCTCTTCCTGCAATTTTCGGTCTCTCCATGGCTACCCATGTGCTTACTCACATTGGCGACTACGCGTCCATCCCCGAGTACATTATTACCCAGTCTCGGCACAAGCCCAAGGCCTACGATCAGATTCAGCAGACGCTAGTTGGCCAGCTGGCTCGAGGGTCAAAGCTTCGAACTGGCGAGAACGGCATCCGCATTGCTGCTCCGTTTGATTCGGCAGACGTGGGCTATCTAGTGGAGGAGGTGTACAAGAACAAGTCTGTGATTTCCGGCGAGTGTTCTCGGCTTTCTCTGAGTCGATGGCGAAAGGAGGGTCCCATTTCTCTGCAGAATGTAGTGGTGATGACCAAGGACGAGCAGAAGAAGCATGAGGCGACTGTTCTATGTGATGAGAACCCCAAGACGGTGGAGGAGGTGTATCCCGAATGGGTGTTGAAGCAGGTTGAGCATAGACTGAGACAGGAGAAGCATTATTCTCAGTACAGATAGTGCTGCGATATAGCTGTGGTGGTCTATTGATGATGTACATACAAGCATTTGGCGAGCTGTATCTGCTGCGGTTCCGGTAGCGTTTATACCGTGTTGTAGTTGGAGTGCTGCACCCATACCTGAGCCCTCGAGGGGTGGGAATGCAAAAAGAAATGTGAAAAACTTGATCAAGACAAGCTCGGCTCAGCTACAGTACCTGAAGTATGTAGACTAGCACCGACCACTAGTGTGGCTTTGTTGACTTAGTGAGACGGCTACAAATACGTTGATCTAACACCATGCCATTATCATGGTGAATAAAGTACATACGATACTAGCGCAAGACTAGTGCTAGTTCAGGGACTGCCACTGGGCTGATTATGGGTAGCGAAAGTGTAGCCACAGGTTTGTGGGGGTTCTTGGTGAGTCATTAATTGAGTCATGTGGAGTCATGTGGAGATTAGACAACCTTCCACGGGCTTCTATCACTCGAGTGGTCATGTTCTGATAACTCTGAACCACCTAAAGGTCATGACGTAGCGTACATACCTGCCGAGATATTTCAGTACAAGCACAGACAACAACAGTAGACGACCCACGACTATCTCGATTACAGTACAATAGGTTCAGCTAATGCCGCACGTATTCGCCGCACGTATAGACAAGCAACAACAAAGGTGAGCTGTTTTCCTTTTTTTTCGAATTCACACTAGTTAATGTAGGGTTCCGAACCCCGACTAGGTTTGCCAATGGTGTCCACTTTGAGGGCTGCCGGCTGTTCCATAGTCTACCGGTACTTGAGTCAACAGTTTCTGCTGCTGTTTTATCGTATTCGCACGCTCAAAGTATCCACCTCTTGTCAAAGTCGGTTGTTTGTCTCTGATTGGTACGTATACGTGCCTTGATAGTCATGGGACACTGGTGGTATCAGGAGACGACACTGGATATACGGACATTGGTAGCAAGCGTCTCGACAACGTATAGGTCTTTCTTGTGCGTTTCAATAAATGTGAAAAACAATTGGAACAAGGTCGCATTTCGAAAAAGTCACAATTATAACTCCGACACTAGGTTTATTTCCGGGGTATGCGATGATTGACGTACAAGGTGATGGTTCACTTTTTTGCCGTCAAACATAGACTCCCTTTTGTGGAGATGGTATGTTTGGTTGTTTCTCTATCTGGTATATTTGCAATAGGGATATCTTTACCATAGCTATTTTAATTTAATATAGTAGGAGCAGTGGGGGTCATCATATGATATCTTCAATCTAAGTTTCGCTTATCTCATCATTTATGCCGCGTGTAGAGGTCCATGCTGGCTATTTTGATAAAATGAAAATATTGAAAGTGAAAATGGAATAATCAAGTCATTTTACGAAGAATGCACTTCTCAGAATTTCTTTGTTGAACTTTTTAGCGTTCTTTCATGGGGAGTATAGGTGGTGCTGCTGAGCAATGCTCCTCGAATTCTCTGAGGAACTGAATAGAGAAAAGCTGAAGATAATATATTACGGTGCAGAGAGTACAGAGTACGGTACTCTGTACAGCGCTGTACAGTACTGCACTGTACTGTACTGTTGAAACCACCCGCGAGGACAAGTCTTACAACTGTACTGTGCTGTATCTGAAACAGAATTTCTCAGCTAAACAACCAGTTTGAAATAACTTCAAGGTAGTTTGACCGTCTCAACAGGGGATATAATGTGGTTAGTAGTCTTTGGAGGTATACCTGTGACCAAATGAAGATTGATGTGCTCCATTGGTTGGGTTTTGGCTAATGAACACTGGATAGAAGTTGATTGAGAATGCAGCTTGTGAGCGCAGCTAGTGAGCGCAGTTTGTGAGCTAAGACAAGTTTGAAAAGAGGATAATGTGCAGTTACAGGCCCTGATCACGCCAGTGTTGTTTGGTAGGTGACCAAACCACCGTGAGCTGGTATTATATCCTGAAATAAATTACTTGATAGAGGCACATCATGTGCGGAAGTCATTTCTGAAAGTTCCCATACGATACTGGGTCCAAACCCCTGGTAGTGTCCTTGAATACAGACAGCTGTCCAAAACCAGTTTGGTATCACCAACTACAAGCTCAGGGCTACTGCATACTTGGAAGTTTACTAGAAAACAAGCTGTAGGAGATAGAGAAGAATTTCATTGGTCTGGATATCAATTCGGGTATCATTGGGTGAGTTACCCTACTTTCTGGCGGGACCCACGTAAAACATGTGAACATGTTGCTTTTGCCATAAAAACACGGCAGCCTAGTACGCCTCCACTCATCATCATCAGTTCCAGCTGTGAATCGTCTGAGCAGAGATTGGAGCTGTCTTGATGGGCAAGACAGCACCTCTGGATCCTCCCTTCTACCCCTCCACTCTAGGGGCTGCACCTCCAACTGCCTGTTCACGTCTTAGGTCTGTACCGTAATTCTGGGTTAGATGGGAAGGAGAGGGTAAAGTAGCAGCTTGTCATATCCGTAGACAGTGATCAGAAGTCTGTGGAGATGACGCGAGGCACAGGCAAAGTAAGGAAACTGATCAGGGATCCTTACAAAGAATGTATCTCGGCTGTTGAATTGTCGAACTGTCACTTGTGGCACCTTCTGCCAACTCGGGAATACTCACAATAGTAAGATACTAGATTGCTGCTGTAGGATGTTAGTGGGGAAAAGACTGACCCAGGTCGACTCAGCCTTGAGCGCAGAGAGATGACACGATTGTGGGTACAATAGTGCCGGGGGTGGACTCGCAGTCCGTTATGCTGATTCAAAAACATGCCAATGATCCAGGGTGGACACTGGCAAGGGCTCGTGGTGTAGTCTTGCTGGATTCCGATCAAAGGGGGACATCGTTGGGTATTTATGTTATTTCGGTTCTTTGTGTGTGGTATATTGGTTGTGCCTTAACTAAAATAAGAGTGTGGAAGTACGCATTGGGGCCAATTTGACTTGTCTGGAGGGGATTGGTGAGGTGGCAGGAAAAGTGACAAATCGCCGAGAGATTGTCCACCAGTAGCAGCCCAGCAACTGTGTAATTGTAACACGATATCACCTTATAGGTATCTCGAGGCTCAACAGTTGATGCTTTTCATCTCTATTTTTCCATGTGTGACTTGGTGACGCATCGCAGGTGCTGATTTTGTGTCTTTAGGAGGTGAGCGTGTGGTCGCCTTGCATGAAGCTTATTGTTGCTGTGGACCATGAGCTAGTTGGTTCACTGCCATTGTCACTGCCAGTAACCAAGGACGAATTGGGGCGAGAAAATTATTGATTGTAATCGCTATGGCGAAAAGTGATTAACTGAAACTTCTTGCAATACTAATAGTACTGATGACCTTTTATCTCTTCTTGGAGGCCATTTGATCAAATTCTGATATCACAGGGAGAAACTGAACTTGATCGTGGCACATATTCAGCTTTTGCCAACCACACAGAGGTGCTGTCATTAATCTTAACACTGGGCTGTTAACACAATGATTTTCTCGTTCTTTTAATACTAAACACACAAGCAGGATATCAGCTTTTCGCACCAGTATCTCGGGACCAAGGTAGTTCGTGTTCAGGCAAGAATAGCCAACCTACGACAAACCCGGAAGCTGCCCCTGCTGGAAATAATCTGCTAAAAAGGTCTGCTTGTTTCACACCGTGTCCACTTTCATTTGTTGGCTATTTGGCGAGAAACTAGCCCCATGGTGTTAGTGCAAAGGACGCTACAAGGCACCAACCGAGAATGTGAAACATGGCTGAAAAGAGAATCGGACATATCCATCAGAAGTGCCGAATTCGATCCCGCTACCGTTTGTTTGTTACAGTACCGGTATTGTAGTATCATCGCAGTTGAGATACCTGCAACAGCTGTCCGGTACAGGGTACTTACCTAGCGATCCTCCCAGCTAAGACGATTGCTTCCATAGGTAACTCCACCATAATAGGAGCCCTAGCGATCCTGAAACTCCATGAGAACGTGCGAGAGGCAGGCCATTCAATGGCTGGTTTTATTTCCCCAAAATAAGCCAGTGGCGACTGTTTTACCGACGACACCATCTGGATGTACTATCTTAGTCTCCACTTGTAACAACATAACCTCCGAAACTCCGACGACATAAGTCTAAGTTAGAGGCGGCGAAACGGTGACACGCAAAGATATGGCCAATCTCAAAAGTGATTTTTTCTGAGAATTGTCCGCTGAATCCACTGGTCCCAGTTTTATATCTGTATCTCTTCTCAATCGTTCCCAGGAGCAACATTTTCCCGCTTCCACTTTTTTTAAACTTTCATGACTGCCAACTCCAAACCATACTGAACTATCGTATCTTTGTCAATGTTGATTTGTGTTGGTGTCGTTTGGATCTTCCCCGCCTTGAATGGGTGGGGGTAGGCTGGTGGCGTTGGAGGTGGCGGGGCAATGGCAGATTCGTAGTGACACTCAGCCCATGAAACGAAGACGAAAGAAAGAATCACCGAAAAAAACAACAACACGGCAAGTGCAACGAAAAGAGGCGCAGTCACATCCACTCCGATACGAACACGTACATACAGCAGTGTGTGTGTTGTTTGTTGGGAGGAGAGCAAGTGGGAGCATGTACTGGTGCATCGCTAAAAACTGTGTGTGCGCACACAGTATACGGGGTCCAGCAAAAACCTTGTTACATTGTGGGTGTGAGTGTGTGGGTGTGTGTGAGGATGGTCGCTGGATCAGTCAAAAAAAAAATTAGAGTGAGTGGATAAGGGGATCATGTCTCAAATTAAATTGTGGGGTTGCCAAAAAAAACTTGATTTAGATCCAACGACTCCCGCCACCCAGCTTTTCACATGAACCTCCACGGACCTATTCCAGGCCTAGCTTACCCCGCCGTCGAACCACCAGCAGGTACATAGTCCCCCGTGTGCCCCCCTACTACTGCTGCTACACGTACAGGTAGTGCATTGCCACTGTACATAAGCTCCTTTTCTTCCTACCAAACCGGGCACATATCTGACGGCTTCTCGCACGGCTACACACACATTTTCGCGCCAATTGAACCGCGCTACGACCGCAAACATGACACAAATACTTCCTGGACGAATGGGCAACCTGACCCCGGCGCAAACGGCGTCGCTCAAGGACATGTGGGCCCACCTGATGGCCGCAATCGGCGCGCTGGACGACGACAACCTCAAGGCCGTGACACAGGCGCTGTCAGACATGGACTTTGAAAAGGGCAAGGTGCTGGCCCAGGCGGCCGGCTCGGACCTCGCAGCCGTGTCCGAAATCGATCTACAGGCCTTTGCCGAGGCCCGCAAGACAATGTCCATGGCCGAGCTCAGAATCGCCTTCTGGGACATGGTCCACGGCGACAGCCCCGACAACCTGCTTCTGCGGTTCCTGCGGGCCCGAAAGTGGGACGTGGGCAAGGCGCTCGCCATGATGGCCAAGACGTTCCACTGGCGCGTGTTTGGCGGCAAGGTGGCGGAGATCGAGCTGTGGGGCGAGGCCGGCGCGCTGCGGGACGGCGATGATGAGTTCCTGCTGCAGTTCCGGTCCAAAAAGTGCTTCATCCACGGCTTTGACAAGATGGGTCGCCCCGTGGTGCACGCCCGGCCGGTCAACCACAACCCCAAGCTGCAGACACAGGCGTCCATTGAAAAGTTCACGGTCCACGTGTGCGAGACGACGCGGCTGATGCTGCACGAGCCCGTGGACTCGGCAACGGTCATCTTCGACATGAAGGGCTTTGGACTCGGCAACATGGACTACAACGCCGTCAAGTTTGTCATCCAGTGCTTCGAGGCGCACTACCCGGAGTGTCTGGGCGTGCTGCTGGTGCACCGAGCGCCGTGGATCTTCTCCAGCATCTGGGCCATCATCCGACCGTGGTTGGATCCTGTCATTGCCCAGAAGATCCACTTCACCAAGTCCACCGCGGACGTGGAGAAGTACGTGGCTCTCGACAACCTCCCCAAGGACATGGGCGGTACCGACCCCTACGAGTACGAGTACGTGGAGCCCAAGGAGGGCGAGGCTGCCAAGACGGAGGACGTGGAGACGCGGAAGAAGCTCGAGGCCGAGCGGCTCAAGCTGTACGAGGCCATGGAGGCCAACTCGGTGGAGTGGATCAAGGCCTCCAGCGAGGAGGAGGAGGCCCGTGTGCTTGCCGACCGAACGGCGCTCACTCAGAAGCTTCGGGCCCAGTGGTGGGATCTTGACCCTTACCAGCGTGCTCCCAGCATTCTCGACCGAATCGGAGACATTAAGTACCAGTAATGACGTTTGATATCACAGTGAAAGGCGCTCTTTGGATTTTTCTATATTACTCCTGTAGCAGTATAGCTTCACTACAGCACAGTGCAAAGGAGGATTTTTGGGATTTAGAGATGATAAAACAGTGGTGACAATGTGTTGATGGAAGATATATTATTCAAGTCAATGGATCAAGTTAGTGGAACAAATGTTATTGAAAAGTTCAAGTAAACGGAAACAGAGGTTCCCATTCCGACCATCTTTGATTAAAGTTTGTATTACCTCAACACTTTTTCAACAGTAGAGGTCTATATGATGTTGGTGAAACGCTTGAAAATAACCGTTTCGACAGTTTTATATGGATAATCGTGACATTTCACGCCAAGTACGCGTTTCAGAATTCCATTACATCTCTCCCATCAACTTTTACAAGACGCTAATAATGATCAAAGCTGAAACCAAGTCTGAAAAGTAGTGACACATTTTCATGGCAATATCATATTGCAAGTGCTACGATTGCCATAATAACGAACCTACAAGATCTATTGAACCTGCTTATCATCTAAAAGGGGCAAATCGCCACTTTCAACGGGGTTTTGCTCCTTTTTTTTCGCGATTTTTTTTCTCATTAACATTCAATTAAACATATATGTATAAACATGTTGTTCGGAATTGAACTAATGCTGAACGTGGTCGTGTGTGAGTCAATCGCGAATTTTTTTTTCTCTAGGAATTGCATTCAACTAAATAGCTATCAAGCCAATCAGCTTACTCGAGCGAACCTCACTCGGGTTTTCTATATATCAATATTCGAAATTATTTTTTTTCGAATCACGTGACTTATTTAGCCCTATTTGAAGACCCATTCTTCTGTATTTTTCTGTTAGAATCCGATGTCGGGATAATCTAACCGCGCAGTGTCCCGTCGCGGGACACGACTGCTCTTGCAGTGATAACTAATAGCTTGATCAGAATGGTGAATAAAGATAGATTACAATACGTGATAATGACGGGTTTATATACTTGAGCCAGCCCGGAACGGGCTTGCTCTCGGAACTGGCAAGATCCGGATGATCTTGCTTCAGAATCACAAAAGAGGGAAAGATATTAGCCCCGGCGGTAAAGCAATGACGTTTCATATCAGGACGATCGGTCATGCTCATCGCACGACAGGCATAGACTTCAGTCTATGCCTTGATTAGTAATATCTGACTAATCGGCCAGGAACCTAAAAGATCTCGATTCCTAACATTTTTCAGTTGCGGCCATATCCTGGTGAAAATACGGCTTCCCGTCCGATCAGCCATAGTCAAGCACCAGAGAGCCTAGTTAGTATTGTAGTGGGAGACCATACGAGAATCCTGGGTGCTGCAATTTTTTTTTCAACATTATAAAATTCTTTTTTTTTTTGGGGAAGAATAATTTTAAATATTACAGTTCAGGTTTAGGCCAAGTGAAGAAAACGGAGAGTGGCTGACAGTTGATGGTTAATTGATGTAAATCTGCTCTAAAAACATTTTCATTAGTACAGTTATACTTGAATTTAAAATCTGAAGAAAACGCACTCTTCTGATTTTCGGTAGCTCCTCATATAACGTTTTTTGTATGGATTTCCATTCGTAGTTGTGAATCACAGGTACTCTCAAAAGAAGTCATATCAGTGGCAGACCTACACAGAGTAAAAGTAACTAAATCAATATTTTATTTACATCAGTATATTCAGAATCCGATTTAAAGACAAACGCACTCTTTTGATTTTTCTTCAACTTCATCTAAATGTCTTGTACTTGCTTGTCCTTCTCTCTTTCGTCTTGCAGTTAGCTATGAGTATCAGTATTCTCACCCTTTGAGATGTGAAAGATCTGAAAAGTGCGTTCGTCTTGAAATTTGATTCTCATTGCAGCAGTACTTGTCAAACTTTCCCAATCTCTCTCAATATTCTTCTCATCTGCATTATTTGAGGGACAAGGTTATACAATACTCCACTAGAGAGTATATCTCTCCACAAGTCCAGCATAGTTTTGAAATGTTACTCACGACCTCGCCTGTATGTTGCTCCATCCCATGCTACCTTATCTCATCTCTCAATCCTCCAGGAAAGCTCACCAAAAGACCCTCTTCCTCCCCTCCTATTCCCATCACGACTAGTCACGTGACATTCTGCAATGCATGCAGATAAGCCATTATGCACACCTCTTTACATCTCATCGCACCAAAAAAATCTCAACCAGAAACAGCCGTGTCAGTCGCAAAATCACAATGTCGGACGACTCTTTGACGCGAAAACTGAAGGATATCACCGCCGGATTCGTGGGAGGAGCGGCCCAGGTGCTCATTGGCCAGCCGTTTGATCTGGTCAAAGTCCGAATCCAGACAGGCCAGTACAAAACCCCGTACGAGGCGTTCACAAAGACCCTTACTTCCGAGGGGCCGCAGGCGTTCTACCGAGGCACCAGTGGCCCGCTTTTTGGCGTGGGTGCGTGCGTTTCCATCCAGTTCTACACGTTCCACGAGGCCAAGCGCCAGTTTCTGCGTTTGGACGGCAAAAAGTCCAGCAATGTGTTTGATCTGACGTATCCCCAGATCTACCTGAGTGGAGCGGCCGCGGGAGTGGCCAACACCATTGTGGCTTCTCCCATTGAGCAGCTGCGAATCATTGCCCAGACAGAAAAAACCACTTCTGGCAAACCCCCACCAGGAGTCGTCACGCTGTTCAAGGACGTGTTCAGCAAGCACGGGTGGAAGGGCATCTACCGAGGAGCCGGCGTGACTTTTCTGCGAGAAGCCCAGGGCTACGGATGCTGGTTTTTGGCGTTTGAGTTTCTGCTGAAGCAGGTGTGCACCAAGACCCAGACGGAGCGTCGGGACCTGCCCACGTGGCAGCTGCTGGCGTGTGGAGCGCTGGCCGGCCAGGTGCTGTGGCTCAGTTGCTACCCTCTCGATGTGATCAAATCGCAGGTCCAGAGCGACAGCTTTGCCCAACCCAAGTACAAGGGCGCCTGGGACGCGCTCAACAAGACGGTGGCCCAGTATGGAGTTCGGGGCCTGTTCAAGGGTCTATCTCCTACGCTTCTGAGAGCTATTCCGGCCTCTGCAGGCACTTTTGCAGCTGTGGAAATGACCATGAGGTTGTTGGGTTGATGACTCGAATGTAGGTGAAGTGGATGGGTGGTTCTCTAAATGTCAGTGCAATCGTTCTGTGGAGTGCTGCATCTGATTTGGTGGAAAGTTGGAGGACGTGGCAGTGTTTTTATGAAGAGGCAGAGGGCGTTCTTCTTATCAGAAGATTGCAACCTTCAACCGTGTGCCCAAAAGTAACATACAATCAAACATGCTAGTGCGACTAGAACACTGCTCTAATAAAAGTAACTTGTTAATAATAGATGGTTAGTACATGATTAGTGGGTTGTTTTTCATGATTGCACATTGTTTATTGCTTCAACCTGCTTGTAGCTACCATATGTTCTCTCGATGACACTGCAGAAGAACAGGTGGGTTTCTGTAGAGTGCATTCGTCTTAGAATCAGATTGTAAACACAACTGTTGTATAATCATTTCTTTAGAGGTGTTTTCGCAGGTTCTGGTAGGTGATCAACATCATGCTCTGTTTTTTTATGCTGAAAGTAAACATTCACTTTATACCAAGTAAAAATTAATTTGTTATCAATGTCACCCCATTAAACGAACATCCAGCTATTGTTTCTGGAAAATGAAAGCTGGATTCTTTTTGAAATATAATTCTGGATACAACAATCCTAGTAACGTCTCTCTTGCTGTTTTCAGGGGTGTTTTCGATGTTATCTAGTGAGACTCTTATCAGCACCTAGCTAACATCGCAACTTCACACTCGACTTAATCGTTAGCAGCAGCTAAAACAACGTGACTAGTACCATCACAACCAGAATTCAATTTCAAATCGAATGGACTCTTCAGTTTCTCTATAAATCCCCTTTCCAGAGTCTTCTTCTGCTGTCATAGCCGTTATCATGTGAGGTCTGGAATTGCTCGGAATAACAAATTGAGCCACACTTTCAAGATGCAGATAATATTCTTAATACCCTAGCAACAAGGGAAAAACCAATGGCAACTGTTGATTATATTTTTGTTGCTTGTTGCACGTTTGACAGATGGGGATGAATCCTGCCTCCCGATGTTCAGGTCCTTCTAGAGAAGTTCTGGGCGGTCTAAGAAGTGATTTGAGAACATCATTCGACTCGCAATGGGATTCCAGGAATAATGCGCCTTTCAGATTGTCGATTGGACCCCCACTGCGTTTTCTGACGTGCATGCCTCAGTCTCTGACAGCATATCGAAAAGTCCATACAGTTCACTTTACAAAAAAGACAGAGCAAGCAAAAAACGGCGACAAGTCTGGCTTGAGACAGCAAGTTAACCAACAGTGGTGATCGTCGACTGTGGCTGAACAGGGGCATGACGCTTCGTCGGGTCTCAGATAGTCCGACCGTCGAAACTCTTTGCTTTTGACGAAAAAAACAAACTACAACTTTTTGCACCAGCCACA
Source organism: Yarrowia alimentaria (assembly GCA_900518985.1). Taxonomy (NCBI): domain Eukaryota; kingdom Fungi; phylum Ascomycota; class Dipodascomycetes; order Dipodascales; genus Yarrowia; species Yarrowia alimentaria. The sequence goes on from ULGN01000001.1 coordinate 870,000, forward strand.
GGGACCACAAAGAGCGGTGGCAAGTGTGGCAACATGAGCACCTGGTCATAAATTGTGCATATAAAGGCACAGCTGTCACCCTTCTCGTTTGTTGGATTTGGCGTGTTTTGGACTCAGGTACATGCTGTGAGTATGTGAGTATGGGGGACATTTGGTGCAGAAGGGGGACAGGCAGAGAGGCAGGCAGGAAGAGGACGTGGGCAAGGCTCTGGACTGGAGAGAACACAGACGACAAGTCTGGTGTAATGGGTCCAAAGAGAAGAACAGAACCTCGACGGTTTCCCAATTGGGAATTTTTGTTGTTTTTTGGACTCTCCACCCGTACCCACACATGCCTAACCTACCTCACCCTCTCTCACCCACTACAGTACAGTGTACGTAGCCAATGGGCCAAACCTACACTGCCACTTGCTTTCTTTTTGTCGAGCCCCTCTGCCACATTTCCCCGTGTCCAGGGTTTCAGTTTCAAAAGCAAGTCTTGGGTGAGGCGCACATGGGGCATACTCTTTGCGGCGATACAGCACCTAAACGATCCGACTAGTCGCCCCATGTCTACCCATCAACATCACACCATCTCTCCAAGTCGTTCGATCACACACTCCTCATGGGCCCATCTAGGGCTAATGGCGCAATGTTATGCGGAGACGCCTGGACGCTATCGACTTGTGGCTCATGCCACGCACAAAGGCTAAACGCAAATGTGCAGCAACACAAGCACACGGATGGGGCAAAGGGCAGGAGAAGAGGGGAAGGAGGCAGCATTGCGCCGTCTTGCTGCGATAATATCGCGCATTTCAGACCTCGTGAAGCTGCACGGGACCCAGGGACGCCCAACGATACCAGCCACAGTCCGCTGAGCCACGCCAGTCAGCGTAAACGTAAAAGTCTGCGCCACAATGTTAGATTCCAATTGTGGCGTCACGAGGGGCGCTTGCCGGAGCCGCGGATGCGAGCCTGCATCTAGCATGCATAGTGGGTGGCTGAAACTTAATAGTCGGGTGGCTAGTGCCGGGAGACAAAGAAAACCTTATGGTCAGAATCAGGCCATGGCACCATGTCTGGGTGGTTTGCAGGAGGTGAGACCGGTCAGGTCCAAGTATAAATAGGAGGCCCAATGTGGCTAGTAATCTCCCATCAATCACCTGATTATCTTAAAGCACCCCACTCTTAAGCACTCGCCCCCCCACAGTTTCAAAATGCAGCCTTCTCGACCCGCCTTCCACACCAACCCCTTCATCAAGCACCGAGTGTCCTTCATCCCCCGCGGTGCCGATATTGTTCGAACCGCCAAAAACATTAACGGAGCTACCCTATGGCTCACCCCCATTCTCGGCTGGGCTTTTGCCGTCTACGCCTATAAGCGAGTCAAGGCTGATAAGGAAGCTGGCATCTACAAGTCCTTTGGCCACTCCACCTTTGACCCCAACTTTATGAACTAGATTCAAGTATGCTAGACTACATCAAGCAGCAGCTAGTACTACACTTTATTGTCAATCCAAGAAGGTACTACCGGTTCCGCGAGCTCAAGCACACTGTCCCCATCAACGCTACCCGCGCAGCTAGCACTCCTCTTTTCGAGCTTGCCTCCCACTATCAATTGTGGCCTCTACTACAAGAGTTGTGTTCGCTGTGGTCGCTATCAGCTGCAGTTTCACTTCTTGTCTTGCTTTACTTCAAGTCCTTCTTCACCATATTTATAAACCTGTTTGTGGTTGCACTACTCACATGTTTCGCATTTTAAGTAATAATTTACCAATAATTATTGTATTCTACAGTGTATCTTCTTTTTTTGGGGTGTGATTTCGTATTTTCGTATTAGCCATCAACAGTAAGATTGCTATGGCACACTTATTTTGGGTGTATTATTTGGGGTATCATTTGGGTTCTGTATTATACAGAGTAAATTTTACGTTTTAAAAAATGTCGTACAGCCACATTTGCTCGTATACAATGCATAAACTCGAACCATCTCCACATCAAAGGGTTCAGATTTCCAGTTGCAGTTTTGGTGGAAAATCGTTCTTAGAGATATATTTGGATTCGGGGAACAATTTCACATCTTTTGGTGTTGTTTATCTTCTCGTAAGCCCATTATTTACGAAATTAAGGGGTTCCGGTCACTGACCTTTTTTTTGCAGACAGAGGTGCATACTTGTTCCATGTGCTTCGTTGCATATCGTACGTTCTAATTTTACATGCAAAGATGACGATACATTTTATACATTGATATCACTTGGGGTTGTATTCATCTTTGTTGGGGTAATATCAGTTGAGTCTCGGTTGAGTCTTAGTCATTTCAACATCTGCCAATTTGAAAACATTGAAAAGGTTGAAAAAACATTGGGAAACTGGAAAAATGCACGAATCATTAAAGGTCATTGTTATGTATCCCCTCCACTCACTTGGGGGCCTGCTTTACCCGATGCATGACATTCTCGGGAAGACAGTAGATTGGGTTGACGGCACCCAGGTCATCGGAGCCCAGCAAAGACAGTCCACAGAGTCCGAAGTTCGTGTGGAACACGTCAGCAACATCGCCCTCGCGGTCGGCAATGCCTCCATCCTCGCTGTCCTGAGCTTTGAGAATGAAGTCTCGCAGCTTGTCGCGGTCGATCCAGTTCAGCTTCTTCATCATGGCCAGACATGAGAGCACCCACCACGAGTAGCAGACGTCTGGCAGCTTCTCGGGCCGGCCATTGAGTCCTCCCTCGGGCAGTTGCCGCTCGCTGAGCCACCAGCACGCCAGCTGCTCGTCAATCAGATCCAGACGGCCTGCAATGGTCAATGCTCCAATGCACGTAAACGCCTGGGCAGCGTGACTTTCTGCTCCCGGAACCATTCCAAAACCGCCGTCCAAGTTCTGACACGACGCAATCCACTTGGCCATGGCCTCCACATTGAGTCTGTCCAGCTTGCCGAGAATCGACAGGCAGTTGAGCGCAATGTACAGGAACCGAGTGTCCACCTCTCCGTACTGGTCACCGGCAACCTCGCCTGTCTCGGCATTGTGTAGCGAAACCACATAGTCCGCAATCCTGTCGGCGTCAATCCGGTCCAGGGCGTCTTCAATCAGCAAAATCTGAACCGCTGACAGAGTGAATGTAATGTGTTCGTCATGGTTGGGAGCGGCGCCAAATCCTCCATTTTCCTTCTGGCAGCTCAAAACAAACTTAACCACCTCCTCTTTCGGTAAAGCATCGGTTGCATGCATCAGAGCCAGAGCGTTGATACCCCAATACAGTCCATCTGTGTTAGTCGAGGGAAATGGAGTGGAAATGAAAAGAAAAAAGACGGCACAGGTCCACCGTCACGACTGGTTTCACTCACTGAGTCGCAGATGCTCTGTCAGCCAGTACGCCAGACTGTCCTCGTGGTCGTCCAACGTCTTGATGTACTGAATGTGTTTATCCTTGAGCAGAGACATGATGATGATGGTAGATTTCTCAGAAAGTGGAGTATTGAGAGACATGCATATTGGGAGGCAATTAGGGTTTGGGGGTGATTAGACACGGGAAATGAGGGCTAGTCAATGAGACAATTATTTGTAATTATCGCATGTTGGACAGTGTTGTGATACATAGAATGTGATTCTTATTGTGTCGCAACTTCAACTTTTTGTTCTAGCACAATTATTGGCTGACTTATGTTCTCCCCTGATATCTAAAGAGTACCTCGTTAAGAACCAGAAATGAATATCGACCCAATGGTGGATCAAAGGGTGGCATCACATTCCGCCAGAGAATCTGATTCTTGTTTACTTTTCAGAAATCTTCTAGCATTGTTATTGCATATTATATCGGGTCTAGCCTGTACTGATTACGTCACATGATTATGAAGCAAGATTTTTCAGCATTCGGAACATCACGGTTTCTCAAATATTAATTTAATATACATCCAATAATCTATCTCCAATAGACCACCTGGGTGGCATGACTCTGTTCATCTTATACACCCCAATCTACACAGCAACTGATGGCTAATGTTATAGTATATAATATAGACAGACACTCGCACATCTACAGCTTGTACAAAGCATCGAGGAAACCACAGACAAGTCTGTCGGCAACTCCAGTAGTCTGGATAGAGCCAGCAACGCCGTAAAAGGCAGCCGTACCCTCCTCGACCTGTCCAGTGCCGGCCTTCTTCATGGCAGCAATCACAGTCTTGAGATCGCTAACCAGATCGTCTACGGCAGGAACAGCGGGCTTGGTAAAGGCCACGTGGGCTGCAGGAGGATTCTGTAGCGTCGACAGATGCCAGCCCTTCTTCGACATGGCGTCACTGAGATCATAGATATTGACCTCGTCGGATCCGAATGCAATGACCGACGCCTTGGGGTCGCCCATAACAAAGAGTTCCGGAATCTCCTCATCCACAGCCTTTCGGAACTTTCGAGCAGCAGATACAATCTCCTTGCACGAGGCCAGGTAGCCATTGTCGCCCACGCTCAGCATGGTAGCCCAACATCCCACCATGATGGCACCAGGTCTGGAGCCGGCCAGAGTAGGAGAGCCGTAGATTCCACCAGTCCAGTCGGGGGCAATAAAGTACTGGTAGTGGCGAAGCTCAGAGTTGCGGTACATGATGATGGACGAGCCCTTGGGTGCAAATCCGTACTTGTGGGTGTCGCAAGAGATGGAGGTGACTCCCGGCACTCGGAAGTCAAACAGAATCTTGTCGAAGCCAGCTCGTTCAAGGTAGGGGACAATGAAAGAGCCCAGGCAAGCGTCCACGTGCAGGGGGATCTTGCGCTTCAAGGCAATGGCCGAAAGACCCTCAATGTCGTCAATGATGCCGTGGGGGTAGTTGGGTGCAGAGCCCACAATCAGCACTGTGTTCTTGTTGACCAGTCGCTTGACAGCCTTGAGATCCACCTTCAAGGTCTTGGGATCAATGGGGGCGTGTCGCAGCTTCATTCCAAAGTAGTAGGCGGCCTTGTCGAAGCCAGCGTGCACGGTGATAGGTGCAACAATCTCAGGGTGGGTGATTCCTCGCTCGTGCAGACCCTTCATCTTGGCGGAAAGAGAAGCCAGAAGCAGCGACTCGGTTCCACCAGATGTAGAGGTACCACAAGAGCCCTCGGGGCCGTGGAACAGAGCCAGCACCATGGCAACAACCTCAGACTCCATCTTTCGCACACCAGGGAACACATCAGGGTGCAGCTGGTTGGCGACAGTGAATTGCGAGAAGGCCTCGGCCTGCAGGTTGGTGAGCTCCTTGCCTCCGTGGTAGACGGCTCCAGAGACACGGCCCTTCTCCCACAGGGTTCGCTTCATGTCGTGGTACTTTGTCATTTCGGCAATGACATCGTGGTTGGACATTCCCTTGGCTGGCAGAGTCTCAAAAATCTGGGTACCGGGCATTCGCACAATGATGTCCTTCTGGATCTTGTCAATCACGACACCGGCCTTTTTGTCAATCTTGGCCTTGATGAACGGAATGTCCAGCACCCATTTGGTGGCCTTTCGAGCCTGGCCTCGGGCTGTCGTGTACAATCCATCCGAGAGAACGATGTGGATGAAGTTGAGAAAGTTTCCTAGAGCTGTAAGGATAACGCTGTGTTAGTGATTCTGTCTCACTGTAGCCTTGTGTGGCGTCCGATAGACTTGACCTGTCACCTGTCAAGTCGGACAAAGCGACGCAGGACCTGTTCCGGAGCAATTGTGGCGAATAGCTTCTTTGCTTTAGTGTCCTACTTTTGCTCCCTGTCTGTCTCCATCTTCTTCCCCGTCTTCCCATACTCACATGATAAATACCGCATCTCGAAACCTGGGTTAGTACTGGTTTAGGTGGCGTGCACAAAAACGCCTCATGAACAGGATACTCACTTTTCGTATGTGGTGGCGGTCTCAAAGTGCTCGAGCAGCCCGGTTTGCACGCCATTGTGCTTGCTGTGAAGGTAGGCCACTGGAGACGCCTGGAACTCTTGGTAGTGCGACTGCAGCAGGGTGTGCAGCTCATTGACGCATTTCTGGGCACAGGCAAGGTGCGGAATGGCCATTTTGTCGGTTGGATGGAGGCGTGGGTCGGTCCGGTTGCGGGTAAAGGTACAGGAGCTCTCAGGAAGATGCTGAAGCCGCTATGTAACTGTGCTGTGCAGAGAGGTGAGTAGCTTAGGTCTGGACTGACAAACCTAAGCGGGATTATGCATATTAACTCCGGGGAATGCATGTGAGCCCAGTGGGGTTAGTGCGGAGTCACCTGGGACGCGGAAGGAGAGAGCGTTTTGCGGCAGATTTTCGAGGGTTTTGCCCGAAAAATCTTGAAAATCTCGTTTTTGCCGCCTTTTTCGCAGACTGTCGCTGCTGAGACCGTGCTATTGCTGGTGATGCCCTTTCTGGGGGCTGGCTGGTTCTAGCCCAGAGCTAATAAGCCTCACTGTAATTAAACGCAGGTGCAGGTGGGTTCAGAGTAATAACGTGCAACTTATGGAAGCCAGTGGGGGCAGATATTTTGGCCAATATTGCTGCTATAGCGATAATAACGACACCAGCCGATACAGCTAGACTTGGCCAGTAATATGGCACTTTAAACGACGTCATAGTCGCCAAAACGGATTCCTGAAATGCGCTCATTTCTTGACAGCGTTTGGGGTGTAACATGATGCAGATTGTCACCTTACACTTTTGAAAATCATTTGCGTTTTAACATGGCGGAGGAGATCACATGTTAGTGATTCTAACGGAGCTGCTGAAGGGATAATCGGGTATCTAAGAGGATGGTTGGAATTGTCAGTAAATTCTGCACTCATTGGCTTTCTCAGATTTCCTCTAGCGTCAAAATTGCGTATTTAGTCATTCTGCTCTCTAGTCTGCCAATGTGTCATGTAACTGCATTTAGCATATCACTCTGAATATTACCCTGGAAGAATGAATATTATTCCCTTGGCAGTTGAAACGGCCCTGGAGTGTACATAATCGTAACCTCATTTCTATTGACCTTCTTGATTACAGAAAAAGCAGTTTTCACCTTTTTCCAGATGTAGTATCATCTCCAGTTTCTTTTTGTCATATGTCAAAAACAGATAAGCATAGCAAGTTCATGTCAAGACAACAATCAAGACTATGGTCACGATCAAGATTATCTGATAGTATAATCTCAATCAGACAAGTTAGCTGATAACAACACACTTTTCAGAAATAAAATTGCTCAAGTATTGCTTCTTGTATAAGACATCATAATATCTGAGGAGGTTTAACATGATACTGTATCACTTATCAGCATACAGTACACACATACCGACAGCTGTCCTACACCTCCCATATAAGCATTAACATTGATTTCGTATATAATTTCCATCAGGGCACTACATATAGTGACACCTTACCATGCATGTTGGTATCTTTCTGGTTAGCTATCTTCCACATCTCCTCGCGCCTCTCGACTTGTTCTAACTTCGTCGAGTCCGCGAAACCTTTCGAACGGCGTTGGGGGTTTCCCCAGACACCTGCCGGCTCACAGGCTGTCTTCGCGACGCCGATCGGACCCTCAGGGGCGACTTCTTGACGTCGTTTTCCTGCTCAAAGTCCAAATGAGGCGGCTGCTGCTGCTTGGAGGGAGACCGCATGGCCGAGGGCCGTCTGCTGGGCGAGTGGGACGCTGTGACAATCAGAGAGCCCTCAACGTCCTCACAAACCGACACAGAGACGGTTCTGGAGGGGTTGCGCGAACGCACTGCGGAAGAAGCCACTCGGGACGACACCGACCGTCGAGCAGCAGACGCAATAGAGCCCTCCCGCTCCTCGTCGCTGTTGTAAACGTTGGCGTCATGGCTAGTGGAAATGTACCGTTTGGGCCGGATTGCGGAGATTCCGACGGAGCCGGATCTGTGGGCCGGAGAGGGAGAGTTTTTCCGGGGCTGACCAGGTGTGGGAGCAGGCAAAATCGAGTTGCAGTGGTCCATGTCACCGAGAATAGATCGTTCGGGGGTTTTGGGAGGAGGTGTGGAGGGCAGCACGGAATCGTGGGGGATTCCGGAGGCAAAGGAGCCCAATTGTTCTTCTTTTCGGCGAATCTGATCCTGGAGAGCCGCCAGCTGTTGTCGCAGCTTGAGCTGCTGGTCCGCAAACGGCACCAGAGGCCGCAGGCCCGCAAGCTTGTACGAGGGTGTGTCGCCCACGACCATGGTGCGCTTCCAGTCGCGGAACTCGTTCTGGTGCAGGTACAGCCAGTGCTGCTGGGGACCCACCACCATGCCGGGACGCAGAAAGCGCATGTAGGCGATGCACTCGGCCGCGGTGAAGCCGTAGGAGTAGATGAGATGCGCTCCGATGAGGCAGCCGGTTCGGCCGAGGCCAGCCTTGCAGTGCACGGCAATCTTGCCGCCCTGCTCAATGATGCACTCTGCGGCACCCACAAACCGCTTGACCATGTCCAGAGTGGGCACGGTGCCGTCGTCGAAGATCATGTCAATGTGCTTGATTCCGCGCTGCTCAAACTGGCGGGCGTCGTAGAGAATGGAGTTGAGGCGCACCACCAGCTGCACGTTGTGGGTCTCAAAGTAGTCGAGCACGTTGTTGAACGCCTGGTCGAGCGGCGTCAGAAAGTCCTCCTGCTGCGGCGACGCAAACGCAATGTAGTGCGGCGGCAGCTCGTTGAAGTCGCCCTGGTCCACCTTTTCGTACTGCTCGTACTCGTCGAGGTTGAAGTGCCGCAGGTCCAGAAAGCCCCGCTCCTTGGCCTTGTAGCAGCCGTAGACGACGTCCTGGATCGTGAGAATGAAGTCTGCCGTGGAGTAGCCGGCGTCTCTGAACGGCATGAACGGCGGGTCCGCCTGGGCAATGGGCGCCAGAGCCAGATGCGGCGGCCACGACTGGATCAGCACCATGTAGCAGCACAGAAGGCAGGCGGCGTTGGCCCGGTAGCGCGAGTCCGGGTACGAGTAGAACATGACGGCCTTGTCCTCGTTTTCCGCCAGAATCTCGTGCAGCGCCACGGCAAAGCGGTACAGATGGCCAGCGTTGAGTGGGCCAAAGTCCAGATGAAAGGGGTTGTAGGGCAGGGCGTCGTCCACCGTGAAGTAGACGGTGGTGTCTGTGTCCTTGGGGGCGTGCGCATACGCTCCCAGGTACACTCTGTCCTTGAGGAACTCGATGGGCTCGATTTTCTTCATGCTGTCAGAGTGGCTGTGGTGGGGTGTGTTGGAGATCGGGCAAAGAGAGCGATCTGCTGGGCTGGGGGCGGTGGTAGTGGGGGCGATGGTAACAGACCTGGGATCCTCCGAAACACACCAGCTACTGATGACTTTTATGTTTGGCGTGCAATGCTGAGGTCAGAAAACAAAAGCTCAGGTTCACTCAAAACATTTACAATGTATGTTGTCGGGCCTGACTAAGGTTTGGCTTGTTTATGTTTGGGTAGCGCCGTTTTGGGGCTTCCCTAGCCCTGAGAAGCAGAAGGGGGGACGGGTATTGGAGCGGGGAGGGGGGTTATAGCGATTCTGAAGAGTGCGCTTTGATGAGCGCAAACAGCTGAGTCCATTTGTGGTGTTTATATTCCGATTGCGCCTCTATAACCCGCCTGACATTCACCCCCTAGAACAAACACTTCGATGCACACCTCCTCTATAGTGCAAAGTGTAAATGCCCAGTCCCAAACAGATATGATGCATGTTGGGGAGATATGGAGACCCGTCAAAAAGCTGGTCTTTTGACGCTGACAGAGAGTCTGTAGCGGTCTCAGACAGGTCCTGTGGTCTCCTGCTACTGTATTCCGTAATCAGCAGCGTTTTTCGGACGCTTTTGGCGCTTTTGAGCCGCCTCTTTGCACCGCCCTCCCAGCACTGTTTGTTATGGTTTGATGTTATGGTTTGATGAGATCAGGTTCTGAAATTGGCAAAAAATCAGAGCATGGCGAAAAATGGGAATAGAGAGAACCTATGACCGCAGCTGGCGGAGCTGCAGCTATATATGCTCGCCCGAGTCTGTTTGTGTCCCTGGTTTCGCCTTTGGTGACGTCATTATATTCGGCCCAAAATCGCCAAAAATGTGCCTCATTTTTTCTCGCCTGCACCTTGTTTGTTTTGATGTCATACCCCCTATTTAAACAGCGTGTACATGGTACTTTTTGTCGGCCAAACATGGGTGTGGAAATCTCGGGTTTTTGGAATCGGAGGCGTTTTCTGGGAAGAGGACACGTGTCGCGATTGTACTGGCCGTGTCTGAGCTCTCCAACTGCCACATTTGGCAAATTCGCCGTGTCTCATAAAACGAAGATCTGGCCATGGGGCCGCTATTAGAGTTGCTTACATGTGACAGGTGCTGCTGAGCGGTAAAGGAGATGTGGGTCACGTGAGCAACGTGGTTGGCCTGGATACACGAGAAAAAGAGAGGCGGTGAAAAGGGTGTTTGTGGGGATGTGAGTCAGGGGAGAAAGTGGGGAGGTGGTTTTTGGTTGAGTTAGGTTGATTCTGGCAATGTTTTTTTTTTTTTTTTTTAGCCTCGTGATTTTAATGTCAAAACATTCAAACATTCAAACATTCAAAAGTCAAACATTCAACTTGGAATGATCCACTTTGTCGCTGAACAACACACCACAAAAGGGCGTTGCAGAGAGTTTAACGGGAATTTGATGATACCAGTGTTGTTGCTGGGGAATTTTGAACCAAAATTACACTTGAGAATTCTAAAATCGTTTTCGACTGTCGTTTTACCAAGTGCATGGATGTATGGTTTGGTGCGTAGTGTTGATAGCTAGTCATGTTATTGATAGTTATGAAAACCATGCGATTCTGTCGTTTTATGACGTTGGAGAGAATGGGCGTTCAGAATACCGAGTAAGGTACAGTAACGTCATTAAACCGTTTCCCTTTGCCCTTTTGATCATGTTCCTTCTTCTCACATTCAATTTCCTTGCCCACAACTAGACTAGAACAGACGCTAATGTAAGCATTAGTTTGTCGTCTAAAGTGATAACACTATTGGCTGTAAGTGTGGGCTATTGAAAATAAGAAGGGACTAGTGCATTTATAATCACTCTCTGTTCTGTAGCTTGTTTAACTGAGTATAAATATGGACTTGTGGGCTACACACTTGGTTCCTGAGAGCTATTGTAGGTTGAAAATGGACTACTTATAGGCTGAGTCAAGAACCAAAGTTGATAGAAGGATGAGGTTCGAAAAGGCTAGAAGTGTATCATGTGTTCATACGCAGAACTGACAAACAAACATGCACTATATACCCTTTTGATTAGCGACATTTCGATATTTTTGCCCGTTTGGAGTTGTAGATGCAATGAGAACTGTGGTGGGAGATACATACTCCCTCTAAAAACTGCCATACAAAAGCTACAGACATTCTGAAGAGTGCATTTGATTCCAGTGTCAATTACACTGTTATGGGCTTCTTTTTGTTACACATATGTGACTTCAAAAGCTGTGGAAATTCCTTGAACAGAAATAAAAAAAAATATGGAAAATAATATAGTAAAGCTCCATCACTCTATGGAAGTCTATTCAGCCCACTAACCTCATCCAAAAGCTGCAACCAAAACCAACACCATCGGTATCAGTTACATCTCTCCTGTGATTTTCCAATTTCTCTTCTTTTCCATATCTTCTTTTTTTCCTTTTTCTCTCGTTTTTTGTCATCCCAATTCCTTTTTTCTTTCCATTCCTCTTAAAGTGATTGCGAATGCATATCCAGGGACATCTGACAGGCGAGTGTATGCGCTCAGTTAAAGGCGTAAAAGCCGAAGAAAGCGGGGTAATGCAGGCCTCTGATTGGCTGGAATCCGTGTGTGGATGTCTCACGGAGGTACACCTGTCAGTATTACGCTAGTTGACGCACCCACAATATTCTCGGCCAATTGGTCAGCCCCAATTCTTCTTTTTCCCCGTCTTTTTCTGCTCCCAACCAAGTCGTCAGGTCTAGTTTCACTCTTCTCCTCTTACACATTCAAGGTTGAACGTTGCACGTTGCACATTGCAAACCTACTGTGACACAGTTGCGGCGGACAATCAGCATGCTTGGGGAGAGAGCAACAAAGGCTGCACCGACCGACTCTCACGCACAGCAGGGCCGCATTGCTGGCGTGGCGCCCAACCTCGACCCAATTTGCACACGGCGGAAACGGCCCTATATATACCGCAGCCAAATCGCCACAAACGCCACGTGGCCTCAACTTCCACGGCCTCCACCCCCACAAACCTAGTTTCACATGGCCGACAAATACGTAAATCGCAGATGGTGCTGGGACAGAAGCGCACAGAACCGGGACGATCGGAGTGGTTGGAAAAGTCGGAATTTCGCGGAACAACTGGGGTGGAAAAGGGCATGTTTTTCCCATGAAAAAAGCCGACTGGCGGGAAAATCAATAATCGGCAAACGGATCCCTCTGGACAACGCCGTCGCAACCACATCGGCATCCCCACACGTGACCCCAGGTCTTATCCCCGCGCAAATGCACTTTGCTGAACGGTGATTTGCTGCCTGCTTTTATCCCGACGCGTTCAACTCTAAAGTGGCGAATTGCAAGCTCTCACCTAGCTACGTCTGCCAGGCGCCAAGAACCCCGGAAAATGCCACGTGCGGACACAGAGAGGAGAGACGCGGGGCGGGTGCTTCGTGGGGCGGATGACTAATGCGCGCATCGCCAATTGTGATTACTAAGACACACGCCGCCAGCCGGTACCCCCGCCTCCTCCACTGCCCCTGCCTGCCCTTTTGACGTGTCCCTCCCCTGCACCCAAATGCTTCCTCCCACCCGTTACACTCCCATGTGTTAAAGCAAAAACCATGTTTTTGTCCACAGTGCGAGCCCTAACAAAGTTAGTACCGAGCCGAGGCGATGATGGCCTACATACAAATGCCGACCCCGCATGAGCGCGATACAGACGTCGCCATATCTCGCCGGATAGTGCTCCAAACGGCCCCAAAGTCCGCGAATCGGGTCCGCGCCGCGCGGGCACCACGCCTGCGAAAAAAGCGACGCTCCAGGACCCAAATCCGACCCAAAACAGGCGGCGTCCGCTTCCCCCAAACTCTACCTTTGTCCCGCATTACCCCATTTTTTCATGCTCGCGCTTATATGCCACCCCGTCCCGCTCACAATCCCATCTCTCTCTCCTACACACCAGCAACCCCAGAAAAATGACCGCTGGACTAGTTGCTGCCGCCGCCATCGGCGCCGCCTACCTCGAGGCCAAGACGCTCATCAGCGAGGATGCCTACATGATCCGAGGAGCCATGACCAACGGCCTCGACTTTTTCTACAACGCCTGGAAGGGACGGGTCCAGTACTGGTACGCCTTTGAGGACGCCGTCAAGAAGTACCCCAACAACCCGGCCATCATCTACCCCAAGCCCATCGAGGGCAAGAAGGCCGTCAGCGGAGAGTCCTACGACGACCTCTTCGACGTGGAGACGTACACGTACCAGCAGCTGTATGACGAGGTGCTCAAGATGTCGCACCTGCTCCGAAACAAGTACGGCGTGACCGCCAACGACACCATTGCGCTCAACGCCATGAACTCGCCGCTGTTTATCATTGTGTGGTTCGCCATCTGGAACCTCGGCGCCACCCCCGCCTTTATCAACTACAACCTCGCAGACAAGTCGCTGCTGCACTGCCTCAAGGTCGGCCACGCCTCCATCATGTTTGTCGACACCGAGGTCGAGGAGAACGTGCGAAGCTCCATCCCCGAGATCAAGTCCGAGGCCAAGTGCGACACTGTTTTCATGGACGACGCCTTCCTCGCCGGCTACGCCGAGTCTCCTCCCTACAGAGCCCCCGACTACGAGCGACACCCCGAGCAGAAGGAGTTTGACACCGCCGTGCTCATCTACACCTCCGGAACCACCGGTCTGCCCAAGCCCGCCATCATGTCCTGGCGAAAGGCCAAGCTCATGTCGTCGCTGTACGGCCACTCCATTCGGCTCAAGAACAACGGCGTCGTCTACTCGGCCATGCCTCTGTACCACTCCACCGCCGCCATTCTCGGCTGTCTGCCCTGTCTGAACCGAGGAGCCGCCTACGCCCCCGGCCGAAAGTTCTCCACCACCACCTTCTGGACCCAGGCCAAGCTGGCCGGCGCCACCCACATCCAGTACGTCGGAGAGACCTGTCGATACCTCATCAACGCCCCTCCCTCTCCCGACGAGAAGGCTCACAAGATCCAGGTTGCCTTTGGTAACGGAATGCGACGAGACGTGTGGGTCCACTTCAAGGAGCGATTCAACATCCCCGCCATTGGCGAGTTTTACGCCGCCACCGAGGGTCCTCTCGGAACCAACAACTTCCAGCAGGGAGAGATTGGTATCGGAGCCATGGGCCGATACGGTAAGCTGCTGGCCGCCATCCTCGCCACCCGACAGACCATTGTGCCTGTGGACCCCGAGGACGAGACCGAGCTGTGGCGAGACCCCGAGACCGGATTCTGCCGAGTGGCAGCCTCCGACGAGCCCGGTGAGTTCATCCAAAAGATCCCCAACCCCGCCAAGGTCCACGAGACGTTCCAGGGATACCTCGGCAACGAAAAGGCCACAAACTCCAAGATTATGCGAGACGTGTTCAAGAAGGGCGATGCCTACTACCGAACCGGTGATCTGGTGCGACTCAACGACGAGCAGTGCTACTACTTTGTCGACCGACTCGGAGACACTTTCCGATGGAAGTCCGAGAACGTGTCTACCTCCGAGGTTGAGGAGCACGTTGGCGCTTCTGACCCCAGCATTGAGCAGGTCGTGTGTGTGGGTGTCAAGGTTCCTGAGCACGAGGGCCGAGCCGGCTTTGCCGTGATCAAGCTCAAGGACGGCAGCACCCAGCCCAACTTGGACAAGATTGCTGAGTACTCTCTGAAGCAGCTGCCCAAGTACGCCGTGCCTCTGTTCATCAAGTTTGTCAACGAGATTGAGCGAACCGGTAACAACAAGGTGCAGAAGGTCAAGTACAAGAACCAGAAGATGCCCCACGAGGCCGGCGAGTCTCCCATCTACTGGCTCAAGGGTAACAAGTACGTTGAGCTTGACGGTGGCGACTGGGCCGCCCTTGGCTCTGGTAAGATCAAGCTTTAAGCTTGATGGTAGATATAGAGGAATGAAATGTATGTGTTTTCGCATTACTACGTAGTTGTAGATTAGTCGTAGTGTAGAAGAAAGACAATGTTTTCAATGTGAAATCAAATGTTTTGCAGAAGTAAGTATATGTGAAAAGTTCTTTAGACATGGTAAATGATATTCGTATAGTGAGAAGCTTTAATGTGGGTGACGACACACTGAAACATCTTGAATATTAACGCGATAGATTAATAGAAAGTATCATTGTATTTCTCGTTACCTTCCGAGCATGATTGTATTTCAAAATTCATTGTGAGATCATTATTGCGTTCTGTCAGGTGCTATTGAGAAGTACACTCCTTGTCATTCTGATAATCAACTTAAATGACGCAAATTTGGAGGTGAACAATTTCTGAAAAGTGCAATCTTCTTAGAATGGATGTAGGAACACATTGACACTACTTTCATCTCTCCAGAGCTTTACAAAGATCTCATTTAATGAGATGTTAATATACTTTGAATGTTCATTGTAACTCTACATTCCAAACATTTGGTATCAAACCAGTTTTTTTCCTTTTCCAGCAAAAACGAGCATAAGAGTACCATCAGAGAGACCAGTACCAACCGCAGTTCACAATACATTTTTCAGAATCCATTTACCTCCCCAATTGCCCATTCTACAGTCACTCTCATTCTCTACCAGCTACGCTGACTAATCAAACTCTAGTTTTGGAACACGTAACCATGCACTTAGTTGCACCACCACCTCTCCAAACACATCTACACACACAACATGAGCATTGAAAGTGAGTAACGGCCCGTGTGACGACCACCGCATCAACCGCAGCTAACACAGACATTCTCGACGCGCGACTGGCGTTTTTCACCGGAAATTACAAGGCTTTGGCTGAACTGGACCCCTCCCAGATTCGAGCCGAAGACAAGGAGTCCATCTCTTTTCTCAAGTACAGAGCCGATATCGACAGCGGCAAGGCTCCCAAGAGCTTCTCCGAAGTCTCTGACCCCGCTACGGCCGAGGCTCTTGCTGCTTACGCCAAGTTTGTGAAATCTGGATACAAAGACGCCTCCAGTCTGACTGCGCTGGCTTCTTCCGGAAACCAGGAGAACGAGGCTGTGCAGGTGCTGGGCGCCACCGGTCTGTACCTCGAGGAGGATCTGGACGGCGCTCTGGCTTTGCTGGAGAAGCACGAGGGCTCGTTTGAGGCGGTTCTGCTAATTGCCCGAATTCTTGTGGACCAAAACAAGATGGAGGCAGCACAGAAGCTGGTGCGGGACTATGCTCGAACCTCGGACGACGACGTGGCCTACCTGCTTGCGTCTGCGCTGGTGGCCATGCGAGCCAATGGCGACGACCAGGTGCGATCTGCCTACTACATTTTCGAGGATCTGGCACAGCACAAGTCGTCCAACATGCTGCTGGGTCAGGCTCTGACGGAGATTCAGCTGGGCCGAATCGACGAGGCCAAGGAGACGCTGACCAAGGTGGACGAGGTTGCTCCCCAGGACCCCAACGCTCTGGTGGCCAAGATGGTGGTGAGCATTTCTGAGGGCGACAACGACGTCAAGGAGATTGAGGCCGAGCTCAAGAAGCTTGATCCCAAGCATCCTCTGTTTAGCGAGATGGCCGAGAAGAACGCTCTGTTTGACAAGGTTGTTCTCAAGTACGCTGATAAGATCATCGCATAAGGTACCGTACAGTACTGTACCGTGCGGTATGTAATTATATAGGTATAGAGTGAGTTTGGGCGAGGGTTGTACGGTGTGGGTTGTAGTTGTGGGTGCGAATGGAGCAATGCGGTATTGTCTCCGAGTTTAACATCTTTCTGAACTGTTAGGATCTGGTTGGAGAGTGATGATTTGGCCCAAGAACGTATCGAGATATTTCTGTTTTTTCTCCAATACTTTTTTCGGCTTACTAATATTAAACCCAATTTGTGCAGATAAAAAAATAGATTAAAAACAGTGCCGTGCCTTGATGTGGGGAAAGATACATGCATGTTCAGGATAGGAAAAGGTCGGTATAAAAGCCGCTATATACATCCAATTGGAAATCTGAAAAGTGCATGTGCTTCCAAATAACTCATTACACATCCAGTGTAATTTTCAGAACTCCAGCCTTACAATTCGTCGAGCTGAACTCCCTCTAATTAATCAACTTATGTTTAAGACACTTGTTTAGACTGCATTTAAATTTCGTCTTTGTGCACGTAAATTTTGATCTCTCTTTCACACCACTTTCACAAACAGTTTGCAAGCTGATTCAAACATGACCAAAGCCGCATCTGCCGCATCCACAGACTACACCTCTGCTCCCGTTGTCGTGTCGCTGGAGGAGCTCAAAAACGGATCCAAAGACAGTCTGCTGCCTCAGGCGTTTGGTCCCGACTCTCTGGGTGTAATCATCGTCACAGGGCTGCCGTCACAATTTGTGCAGATGCGTAGGGATGTGCTGCAGAGTGCATCCGACCTGGCGGCACTGCCTCCGGCCAAGCTGCAGGCAATGGAGCACGAGCCTTCTTTCTGGTGCCAGGGGTGGTCGCGGGGCCGGGAAAAGCTGGCCAACGGCGTGCCAGACTTTAACAAGGGCTCGTTTTACGCAAACTGCGCCTTCCACAAAGACCCCAGCCTCGAAGCCCCGCCTCCAGAGGAGTCCCGGGGCTACGAAGACATGCACATGTACACTGCCCCCAACATTTGGCCGCAGGAGGCAGACCTGCCGCATTTCCAGACCCAGCTCAAGGGGCTGTGCAACCTCATCATCGACGTGGCCGAAGACGTGGCTCGGGCCTGTGATCGCTACGTTTCTGGCGCAAACGTCAAGGGCTACACCGAGGGGTATCTGGAAGACGTGGTTCGAACCTCTACCACCACAAAGGCTCGGCTGCTGCACTACTTCCCCATGGAAACGGACCAGGAGACGCCCGATGACGCGTGGTGCGGCACCCACAAGGACCACAGCTGTCTGACCGGCCTGACCTCTGCCATGTTTCTGGAGGGCAAAAAGGTGCTGGACAAGAGCCCCGATCCGGAAGCCGGACTATACATCCACAACCGGCACGGAAAGGTGGTGCAGGTGAAGATCCCCGTGGACGCTCTGGCTTTCCAGACCGGCTCTGCTCTTGAGGCTGCCACTTTCGGCGAGTTCAAGGCCGTTCCGCATTTCGTCAAGGGCGCCAACAGTCCTGGCGTTTCCAGAAACACTCTGGCTGTCTTTTGCCAGCCCAGCATGCATCGTCAGCTTGGATCTGAGGGCTCTTTTGCCGAGTACTCGACTAAGATTCTTTCAGGAAACCATTAGAGCAAATGGAGAGACTGTGTGTTACCGCTGGTACTGATGAGAATGGGTGATCACGGTGTTGCTACTGTTTCGTTATGGGATATTCGGCGATAATTCCAAAGTTAGGACATTCAGCGATATTGGTGGTATTGTTTCAGTCATGAGGTATTCTGCGAGTTCGTTGTTGTTCCTGTCAATGATACTCTGTACACTCTGTAGCATATTCAGTGATAAAGGTCCACATGGTAGGCCACAAGTTGACGTTGAGCTGGATGTGTTTATAACGGGAAAAAAGACAATCTATTATGAATCATGACTACTGCTACAGTGCAATACTGTACTAATGTAGCATGCAGACTGCGAATACTACCAGTATTGTACTAACATCTGGACACATTATATGCATGCTGCAATGGAGAAATCAGAGAAATGAACTGTAAGTCTTGCAACAATACTTTTCAGTTTCCATGTAAAAACCCCGCAATTGACACTAAAGCCGTAAAACAAACACCAAAATATTCCCTGAGATCTGGGGATTCCAAATATACAACTGAATCCCCCAAAACTCGCCACAATATCTCTCCAGACCCCGGTAAAAAGTTATCTTCGTCTGTTGTCGATAAGGTCATGCAGATGTCATGTACAACCCCGTAACTCCTCAAGACGGAAATGTCAGGTTTTCTAGTCTCAGGCTAGTTGTGGAAGGTCATAAAACAATGGGAGTTCGATAAGGACGGCATTGTCTGGCAAAAGAGCTCCAATCAGGACCGAGAACCGTTCCAGAGTCCGTGGACCTTTTCAGGGTTTCGATCCCCTGTCAATACGACATCCAGTAGCAGCTGTGGCTCTCACGACAGCCAAAGGGTCATATCAAGCAGGGGCCACAAACGCATGCCACAGATGTCCAACACAATGGAGGCAGATGCGGCTTTCAAATGAAAATTAACTCGATCACTGTGAACCCATAGGTGCCTGAAAAACAGCCAGGGTATCACATCCAAACCAGCCAGGCTTGTACCGGTTTTTCCAGCTGTCAGGTGGCAATCTTGCTCATGAAATATCGCACAATGGCAGTGATAATAATCACTTATAATTGCGGGCCTTTGTGCGCAAACTATAGCAATCGATTGGACCGGAAGGGTTCGTTTAGCTCTCCGCTAGTCAGGCACGTGGCGGCAGAGGCGGCGGCAGAGGCAGAGGCAGAGGCAGAGGCAGAAGCAGAGGCAGAGGCAGAGGCAGGTGTATAAGGGGCTGCGGCAGAGGCAGAGGCATATGCGGTAGTGTTGCACCCTGAGCCATGTCGCCAAGCTAAATCAGATGCGGGCGAAAAGTCGCAGAACACATGCTATTTTTACCTATTAGTGCTTCTGAGTCTCTAAAAAACGTCTTTTTCAGATGCAACCGTCCATCAGAGGCTGTACACTGCTGCTGCTGCTGCTGCTCCATCTGCTGGCCCAACTTGCTGCTGCTTCCAAACCCCTATCCTCTAGCTGAGATCATAACTGCAATGGGAATAGACAATGTGTTTATCTTTAGCGTGGCGCTAGTGCCGCTTGAGTCTACACTGGATGATAGTGGTCGTCATATAACCAATTTGACGTCACCGACCGTGGTCTCCAGATGCGGCAGTTTTGGTTTGGCCAGGGATGCGGAAGCAGAAAACAAGCCCAGAGGCAGAGGCAGGTGCGGCGAGTTGCACGACCCAGCTGCCCCTTGAGCTCGGTTGCTACCTAGCTATAATAATGCCCCCGACAAAGACGGCTCGGAAAAAGGTGGCACAAGGTGGCACTTGCCCAGGCAGCAGACGCAGATCAACTGGGGTACCGTCGCAGAAGGCTTAGCAAAACCCACGGATAAAGAGCAAGAACCAAGAGGCCGGCAGACGTAGACTTTGGCTAGTTGAGACCAAAAGGCCAAGCTCCAAGGCTTATATATCCACCGAGGTGCTCTCCGTCGAGGTACCGAAACACGGAAGCAGCTGAAGCATTGGAAGTCGTTGCCATTGCCATGAACTAGGACCCGGAGGAGACGAACCACCCAAAAGACATTCAGATAGGACCCCGCACTACCACCACCTTTTTCAAACCGTCGCATTTCGCATCGTCATCCCATTTCCTTTCGGCAATTGTTACTCTCAGAGGGAGTGTTCCGTTCAGAGGCATTGACAACTCCAAAAGTGCTACTCTAGCCCAGAGACATCAGCATCAGCATCTGCATTGACGATCCGCATCCAGCATCAGCTCTACGAACCACTCAACTGGCCAAAACTACAACAATTGCACAGCATCAACGACATTTCATAGCCCATCTAAGCCCGTCCCTCTGACCACATCTAAGCCCCGAACCCTGCCCCTGCCACCGTCTCACATTTCTTCTGCCCCATTTAGTTCTGTCTGCATCCGCTGCATCCGCTGCCTCCGCCGCATCTGCCGCATCTTGGCCTCACCCATCTCCTCCGACAGCGATTGCATCCATTGCATATCTCATTGGCCACATCTGAACCAATTCTGAACCAACTTCAGGGCCAACCATCAATCACTCTTGCTCTAGAGTGATTCCACCGTTTCCACCGTTTTCCCCGTTTGGCACTTATTTTTCACATTTTATTTCTGTTCTAAACAAACCCCACACTTTTTGTCAGAGCTTTTCTTTTGGCACTTTATTTTTGTCCCAGTCGCATCCAGTCAGTCGCACCCAGTCAGTCGCACCCAGCCTTGCCTCTGCCCCAGTCTGCCTCTGCCCCTGCCTCAGTCTGCCTCTGCCTCTGCCCCAGTCTGCCCCTGTCTCTGCCCCAGTCTGCCCCTGTCTCTGCCCCAGTCTGCCTCTGCCTCCTCTGCCCCAGTCGGTCGCACCCAGCCTTGCCTCTGCCTCTGCCCCAGTCTGCCCCCAGCAGCTTTTAGGCACGCTCTCGACAGATTATTAACAGCCCAGCCTCCTAACCTTAGCTAGCCTGGTGGGCTGCTGCACAGTCGCACAGCGCAGCATAGCCAGTACAGTCGGTACAGTGCACAGTCGCACAGCCGAAAAGATAGGTTACGGCGCAGCGCAGCAACATTGTGTGCCTCTGCCTCTGCCGCTGCCTCTGCCGCTGCCTCTGCCTCTGCAGCTACGACCGCATCCGCTCCTGGTGGGCCCCATCCGTCAACTGTCACCCCGACAACCCAGCGACGATCGACAAACCCCTTTCTTCAACTTTAGTCAACGCGCCAACTACAGTAGAGTTTCTTTGCTCCTTTTTCCATCACACACCCCCTTTGGGTTCACGCGTGCTGGCAAACTCAGTTTTCCACAATTATCTCCGCATTGGGTAAGTACCCTAACCACCGCCTGACAACCACGCGTCCAACAATGGATAAGGTTTCAATTAGCAATCCCAGAGCGGAAAAGTAAACAGTTGGGAGGAGAGCCAGCAGAAGCAAAAGCGACGCTAAAAGTGGGCTTTGGGTCTGGTTTAACGGGCCCCAAACATGGAAATGGTCCCTGGCTGCCCCCTAGCGGTTTTCAAGCCGGTATCGCCGCTCCAAGACCCTTTTACTCGTCCTCCACCCACCTGTTATCCCTTCTGTCACAAGGTTCTCACACCTCTTACAGTTTGGGATTACGCTTATTGTTCCTTATGGCACGCGTGGAACGTGCTCAAACCTTAATCTAACTAGCAGATATTATTAGGATGGATCCTTCCCAGTTCGATTCCTCCGAGTCTCTGACAACACAACCATCGTCACATTCTTCTCCAACCGACCCGTTTTTTTCCTCCTTCGCCTCTCTTTCGCCCAGCCGTTCGTTATCGTCATCTTCCAGCACCGGCAGTTTTTCCGCGACCCCGACCAGTGGCGCTCTCGACATTTACAGCATCTTAGGGTGAGTTAGTAGGACACAAAAGTGTTTGGGAAAAAGGGACCAAAGGGCCAAAAGGGCCAAAATGACAAAATGGTTAAACGACATTTTTTGCGACGAAAATTCGGAAATCGAGGGGCATGCAGTAGCAAAAAAGCCCTTTAGGCCCCAAGGGGCAGGACCATAACACCCGGGGCATGCTTGCTGCCGCCACGCTGCCTCCAAACTGCCCCTAAACACCTGTTTTGCAAAATCTGGTGGACCTCTGCAGCCAGCCTGTGCATAAGCACACAGGGGACACAGGGTGACGGAGATTAAAAATTATTTTTTGCCTCGCCTTACATTAAGGCTGCTCTCATTTGCGAATTATTTTTCTCCCAGGCTCACACCACCATACCCTCCA
Source organism: Yarrowia alimentaria (assembly GCA_900518985.1). Lineage (NCBI taxonomy): Eukaryota > Fungi > Ascomycota > Dipodascomycetes > Dipodascales > Yarrowia > Yarrowia alimentaria. The sequence goes on from ULGN01000001.1 coordinate 892,531, forward strand.
CTCTCGCCCTCCTTCCTCTCTAACACAGAATCCACCCGCCGCCTCCGTCCCACAACTATCACTACACCAGTGACAGCTCCTCCCAAATGAGTCTCGCTGCTCCCAAACCTCTCCCCCTCCCCATCTTCTCAGACAAGACCAAAATGCCTGTGGAAGCCCCCAAGCGAAAGCGAGGACGGCCGCGAAAGCGCACCCTCGACAGCGACACAAACGCCGGTGGCGACCCGGCCTCATCGCCCATGCTCAACAGCTCCAGCAAGGCCTCATCGCCCACAACCACACCCACAAAGAAGCGCATTCTCGCCGTGCCTCCAAACCTGTCCTCGTCGCCCCCGGTGGCCATCAGGTCCTTCGACACCCCCAGCTCGCCTCCGCCGCGGCCATACACGCCGCCCAGCTTTGAGTCCGTGCTGCACACCCCCAAACAGCTCAGCACAGCCACCACTAACGAGACGCCACGCAGCCGAAACCTGGCCCGATTCGAGTCGAGCCATGTCAACCCGTCGCTCATCTACGCCACACAGACCGACTCCATCTCCGATCTGCCGTCGTCACCCACTTTTGCATCCTCTTCTTCCATCATGTCGCCACAGACGCCCCGAAACGGCTTCTCGTTTTCCACAGTCATTGCCTCGTCGCCACTGTACCACGGCTACTTTACGTCCCCGGCACAGAATACCTCTCCCTGCGTCTCTGGCCTGGTCAAGCTGTCAGTGAAGCCCCTGCATCCTCCGACCTTCCGCCAGGAGCCTCGGGAGCTCAAGAACCCCTTCCGGGACTACCGAGTGCGGTCCGGTCCCTTGGGAGGACCTCTCAAGCCTCTGGAGCAGTCTCCCGTCCAGATCAAGCGACTGGAAATCAAGCGACGCATCTCACTAAACATTTCGTCTTGTGGCAAGGCCTCAGTTGGCATTGCCGACGAGCGACCTCCACATTTCTCGCGGTCATACTACACGGACCCCGACCGTGAAAACATTGACAAGCTGTTCCCCGAGCTGTCGCCCCGTCAGGTTGTTCCTGAAGACGATTCCAGCGACGAGGAGGACGCAGTATCCTGCACTTCTCGTCGTTCTCTGAGCCAGGATCCAATGAGCGATGCCAAGGCCGCGCTTCAGTCCATGATGCGTGCTGGTCGATCTGGCTCCGCTTCCACTTCTCGTTCAGGCAGTCCTCCGAGTTGGAGTACTTTGCATTAGTTATATATATGGGTAATTTATTGGTGTTAAAAAAAGACCGAGTCATGGTCGAGATGCTCGAGAGATGCTCGAGAGATGCCTTATGTGCTGCCTCACGAAAAAAATTATAAATACCTCAGCCTCTGCCACCATGGGGAAGGAAAAGTAAGCATAAAATAATGTTAGTTTCACTTGGCGTGTGATGAGCGTTTCTGAGACAAACAAATGATGGTGTATTGTTGGAGAATAGTCATTGTGGAAAAGGTGAGCGACGGGCGAGGAACTAAAGACGAGGGTGAGCGAGCTGAGGTCTGAGAAGGCTGGCTTATGGTCTTTGATTTCGAGTCATTTTCGTTTAGCCACTGCCTCATTCATTGTTGCTGCGGTTACAAATAGAAGCCAGAACCCATCACTCACCTGACTAATTAACTACAGCGCATACAGCTCACGAGCCTCAAATGGGACCCTGCCACAGCGCATATGCCATTTTTTTTGTCATTCCGCATCTAAATAAAACACAGAAAAAGAGCGAAATATGCCAGTAGAGGTGTTAGTTGTGAAATCTAGTTGATTTCCCGACGTTTTTCATTCCAGCTGACTCTTTCATGAGCCACTTTTTTCTTGAGGACCCTGACCTCTTGTCTTGATCTAGCCGTGCATTATCTCAACTCTATTTCTACACCACCACACAGTTCTCGTCACAATGATCCAGTCCTCAAAATGACAGTCAGAAGACCAACAAGAGCAGTACAAGCAGTCTAGAGACCAATTGACCCTCTATGAATCATTTACCAAAAAATCCCGCCGTTTTCGATCCCAGAACCCCCCCAAACAACCACGTCTGACTCGCCTCATCACGGCACATACTACACCAACCTAAATGTGTTTGTGTTCCCATTCCATCTATATAAGACCCCCCAGGGGCCCTACAAGTCCCCTTTTCTCTCACACTCACTCACTCTTCAGCAACACCCTTCTCTGAAACTCCCGCCTTCTTCACAGCAGAGTAGCTCACTTCCCCGACCTTTTGATAGCTCTGAAATGTCAACCACCCCTCCCACCCCTCCCACCCCTCCCACCAGCGAGTCTACCGCCGACTGCGACAGTCTCACCAAAGGTCTTGCTAACCTGGTAGTCTCCAGTGAGGGTAAGTTTTTCTAATGGTTTTTGTGCTCCCTCCCCTTTCTCTCCCCTCTAACACAGCCGATCTCAAAGACAAGGTCCTTGACGTCCTCAGCGACAACGAGAACGACACAGCCAACAACACAACCGACAGCATTCTCGATACAGCCGAGGGAACCTCGTTCACCTCGGACTCTCTCACAGCAGCCGACCCTGACTGCAAGGAAGAGAAATCTGCGCCCTACTACCCCAACCAGGAAAGACCTTCTCGCCCTTCGTCCTGCGTTTTTGTTGCAAGCCTAAACGCGGCCCTCTCCGATGACCAGCTCAACAACTCAGTCACCCGCCACTTCTCCCAATGGGGATCCATTTGTTTCGTCAAGGTCCTTCGTGACCTCTGCGAACGACCTTATGCATTTGTTCAGTTCAACACCGATGACGACGCCAAGAACGCCATTACCCATGGACAGGGGTCCTTCCTAGATCATCGATATATTCGGTGTGAGCCAGCCCGAGTCAACAGAACGCTGTTCATTTACCAGAGCTCAACTGCCACCTCACACGTGAGTATCCTGCCATCAATTTCCCCACCAATTACTAACATTAGAAGCTCGGCGCGTACCTTAGTCAGTTTGGCGAGGTTGAAGATCTAGTTGATACCCGTGTCAGATCCCGCTCTGCCGATAACCAGCGTGGATGGTTCGCACGATTTGCATACCGTGCTGACGCCATCAAGGCCTATCTCCACATCAGAACCCAAGGCGACTACGAAGTCGAGTGGGCCCAGAATCTCAACAACGACATCACCAAAACTACAGTCACCACTGTAGATCCCAAGTCTATTTTCGTTGGCCAGCTCAACCCCGCCACCACGCCCCAAGACCTACGGACAGTCTTCGGCAAGCACGGCAAGATCACGCTGTGCCAGGTTCACAGCAAGGATCGAGAAACTCCCCATCGTCCAGGCTCCAAAACCCTGGCGCGCCGGCCTTCGGCTTTTGCATTCATTTCATATGAAACCGCTGAGTCTGCAGATGCTGCTGTAGAGAAGGAAAACCACAGCATTCTTCGCAACCACACTATCCATGTCCAGTACCGCGAAGTTCAGCACCACAAGGTGAGCTCCAACACTCTTCCCACGTTGGAGTTTGCTCCCCCTCCCGTCAACATCCCCGCCATTGGCCGTCAGCAGCGACGTCATCATTCTCTGCCGACTTACGACTCCAATCACCCCCCTTCTGGCCCACGAACCCGGGGGTCTAAGGGGTTTGGTCAGTATCCTGGCAACCCACAGTCTATGGAGTACCCTCCCCAGGAGTACCCCTCCCACGACTACCTAGCTGAGGCTGAGGGTGACGATTCGGAAAACATACAGGAGTCCGACCCTAGCAAGCCCGCAAAGATCAACCTGGGAACACCCTTTTATCCCAAGCGAGCCGCTTCTTACGGTGGTTTGCAGAACAGCAGATGGGCACCCCGTGGCCAGTACCGGGCAGAGAAGGATAACACCATCTACTACTACGGCGGGGGAGGTCGTGGAGGATTCCGAGGGGGCTACGGTCTTGGTGGAGGCGGCGGTGGACATCGACCTTACCGCCCCAAGGGTGGATACCCTCCCCCTCATCCCACTCCATACTACATGGATTACCGCTACAACGATTGGTACGACCATGGGGGTCCTCCTATTGGCGGCTATTACATGGATCCTCAGAAGCCCCCTCACATTCGAGCTGACAAGCCCCAGTTCAAGGAGTGAGAGGGATGAGGGGGATGTGATGTGAGGGAACCAAAGTGTTGCTGGCAGTGTGTTGTGCAAGGGAGCTTCAGGGTGCTGTGGGTTTGCCCGGGTTCTTGATTTGTGTTTAGTGCAATAAATGAAGTAAAAAAAAAGGAGGATGGGGTGGCTAGTGCGGATAATGTGCAGTTGGTGGCATGGCAGAAGCATGTCTAAGTGCACCACAGCTCTGAGTTATTGTGTGCACCCCAGTATTATGCGTTGTTATCTTTGCGATTAAATGGCCCCACCTACTTAACACGTACAAGCGTGCCTCGGGCAGACTGGCCCGCTCGGGAAGCTCGTGGGGAATGCATGTACGGCGCGCTTGTTCGCCAATCAGTATTGGGAGTGAGCGTGTGACCAGCTTTTTAGCGCGAAAAAAAACAAAGTTAAACGATAGCGAAAAAAAGCATTGTGAGGGAACGTTAGTGGTCAATATTACGGCGCAAAAAAAAAAAAAAAAACCTGCTGCCAAAACACTAAGGCTCTAGTCCAGGGAGATGAGTGGTGGGTCAACGACTGGTATTCATCCTCGGGTTTCGGTTTTTTACACATGGCAAATTATCATGAGTTTAATGCAACCAATGAAGCTGGGTTCACCAAAGTCGATTCTCCATCTTTTTTTGTCGTCGACGGTTGTGGGGTTGTCTTTTCGCCGCAGCCATGTGCGGTTATCTTCCTTGACAGTGGACCGTCAGAAGTAGGTTTAGCTCCAGATTGAGCTACAGTACTGAGCAACAAAAGGTTTCTGGGCTTCTAAAAAAAAAAAAGCCTGCGTAGGCGGAAATCTGGGTTGGCAGTAGCAGCAGATAACCACACTTTTCAGCGCCGTATTTTGCAAACAAATTCGCGAGTTTGCGACTCTCCGCCCCCACAACAGCCGCCCCATTCCATCTCAGACACACACCCCTGCCTGCTGTTGTTGCCTTGCATATCTGACGCTGACACCACACTTTCAGCTGACTGCACATCAGATCCGTCAACATCCCAATCTCTCTCAGCTACAGCTTTTCCTCAACGTGTGTTTGCTGAAAGAGAATGACTTCCCAAGCCAAAGGCGCCATGTTCGTGTCGTCTCCCCAGAGCCAGCCGGACGACAGTCCGCTGATGACTCCTCTGGCGGTCCCCCACTCGGGACTCAACCAAGCAATCTCCAAGCTCAGTCTCAACACCAAGGCTCCTGGCACCGCCGAAAAGCTGGTGCGACCTCCACTGGCCACTCGAGTGTCCGGACCCCACATTAAACTGCGGCGGTTTTCTACCGGCACCAAGAGCGATGCCTCTTCTGGCGGCGAGGAGGATCTACCCCCGCCCAACGTCAACTTCTTCCTGGATAATCGGCTTCCCACCGAGTACTTCAAGCAGGACATTCTCATGCTCATCCACACGCTCAAGATCCCCAAGTGGAAGCGAGTGGAGAGCACCATGGCGGCGGATATGGTGGTGACCCGGCTTTCCGGCGCACTTACCAACGCCGTCTACCACGTCGCACCCCCCGCATACCTCAAGGAGCTGCTTCGTGGTTCCGCCGAGGGCTACATTGTCAAACACAAGATGCCGCTGCCTCTGCTTCTGCGGGTCTACGGCCCCCAGGTCGAGCATCTCATTGACCGAGAATCGGAGCTGCGGATTCTGCAGCGGCTGGGCCGAAAAAACATTGGCCCCAAGATGCTGGGCACGTTCACCAACGGCCGATTCGAGCAGTTTTTCCACGCCAAGACGCTTTCCAAGCAGGATCTACGAGACCCCGAGACCAGTGTCCAGATCGCCAAGCGTATGCGCGAGCTGCACGACCACGTCCGTCTACTGCCGGAGGAGCGAATGGCCGGACCAGGTGTGTGGGTCAACTTTGACAAGTGGGGAATCCGAGCCAAGGAGGTGCTTGACATTCTCGACTCCCGAGCCAAGACCAACCCTGCTGCCGAGTGGACCTCGCAGACGGTGGTCCAGAGCTCCTGGCAGGAGTTTGTCGACATGGTCACCGTCTACCGATCGTGGCTGGAGAACAAGTACGGAGGAGCCGAGGAGATCAAGAAGGAGGTGGTATTTGCCCACAACGATACACAGTACGGTAACCTGCTGCGTCTAGAGCCCCCACCAGGATCGCCTCTGCTGCAGCCTCAGCTCGAGCACAGACAGCTCATTGTCATTGACTTTGAGTACGCCTCGCCCAACGCCCGTGGCTTTGACATTTGCAACCATTTCTGCGAGTGGATGTCCGACTACCACGATGCCCAGCATCCCGAAAACATTCACGAAAAGGCATACCCCAGCGTCCAGGAGCAGCTGAACCTCATCGAGGGCTACATTGAGCATGGACTCGAGTCATTTGACGATGAAGAGAAGATCCAGGCCGAAATTGACGGTCTGATGGAGCAGGTGAGAGACTGGCGTCCGGCAGTGCACCTGTACTGGCTGGTTTGGGGAGTTGTTCAGGCCGTCATCGACCAGGAGAAGGACGACGAGATCCGTGAGGAAATGAACATGGAGACTGGTCAGTACACTTTTGAGACCGAGGAGGAGAAGCAGCAAATGTCTGCGTCTTCCACATCGTCTGCCAACCTCAAGCCCACCGTTAGCCACAGCTCAGGCACTGAGGTCGAAGAGGAGGAGGATCCCTTTGACTATCTCAGCTACGCGTCCCAGAAGGCCCAGCTTTTCTGGAGTGATATCATCAAGTTTGGCCTGATGGACGAGAAGGACTACAAGGGAGTTACTCGGTTCATCAACTCTTAGTGCTCAGCAGCACATGTACCTATTCTACCTAAAAAAATTGTAACATAATAATAATCTGTCATTATTCAATCTTCGCTGCGTCATTCAATTATATATAAGTTACATGAGGAGCATCTTTCGAGGATCCTCAATAAGCTCCTTGATAGTTCGGAGGAAAATGACGGCCTCACGACCATCGAGAACTCGGTGATCGTAAGTCAATGCAAGGTACATCATGGGTCGAGAGACAACCTGGCCGTCGACAACGACAGCTCGGTCCTTGACACCGTGCAGACCGAGAACGGCAGTCTGGGGCATGTTGATGATGGGGGTTCCGTAGAGAGAGCCGAAGACGCCACCGTTGGAGATGGTGAAAGTTCCGCCGGCCATGTCCTCAAGAGTGATCTTGTTGTCTCGGGCCTTGACACCGAGATCGTGGATAGCCTTCTCAATGCCCATGACGTCGAGCTGGTCACAGTTTCGCACAACAGGGGTAACGAGACCCTTGGGGGTGGCGACGGCGACGGAGATGTCGACGTAGTCTCGGTAGACAATGGTGTCACCTCCGTTGGGGCCCTCGATAGCGGCGTTAACGGCGGGGATGTCTCGCATGGCGAGAGCGGCGGCCTTGGAGAAGGCACCCATGAAACCAAGCTTGGTGCCGGTCTTCTTCAGGAACTCGTCCTTGTAGAGCTTTCGCATCTCCATGAGAGAAGACATGTCAACCTCGTTGAAGGTGGTGAGAGAGGCGGCGGTGTTCTGGGACTCCTTGAGTCGCTCAGCGATTCGGAGACGCATTCGGTTCATCTTGACACGCTCCTCCTTTCGGGCACCGCCAAAGCCGACGACGGACTCCTCCTTCTTGGGAGCGGCCTCCTTCTTGGGGGCAGGCTTGCTCTCCTCCTTCTTGGGGGTGGGGGCGGGGGCGGCAGCCTCCTTCTTCTCCTCCTTGGGAGCCTCGTCCTTCTTGGTCTCCTTGGGGGCCTCATCCTTCTTCTCCTCCTTGGGCTTGTTCTGGCTTGCGCTGCCCTCGCCTCGCTCAATCTTGAGCAGGGGCTGGCCGACAGTGACAGTGTCCTCGGGCTTGACGAGGAACTCGGTGATGGTTCCGGCAAAGGGGGCGTTGACGGCAACATCGATCTTATCGGTCTCGATGGTGGCAATCTCCTCGTCGGCCTCGACAAAGTCACCAATCTCCTTGTCGAAAGAAGTAAGGGTACCCTCAGAGATGGACTCGGCCATGGTAGGGACCTCGACAATGTCGGCGTAACCTCGGGAGAGGACGACGGGCTTGAAGGTCATGACGGTGGGTCGGGCGAGACGGGTGGTCATGGAGGGAGTTTTCAGCGTTTGTCGGAGCACAGTTGTGGAGGCGGCGGAAGAAAGCATTCTTCGCGAGGAGGCGGAAGCCATTCGCATTGATTGGGATCTGATTGTTCTGAGCATCTGGGTTAGTAGGGGGCAGGGGAGGGGGTCTCGATCTGGGCGCGGTGGGCAAGCTGGGTGCACAGGGCACGAGCTGGAGAACCAGAGGGTAGCGTTTTGGGAGCAGCCACTGGGTTTTCGCTACAAAGCGTGTGTTGTGGGTGTGGGTGCACTTCACCGGGAATAACAACACTACTTTGCGGAAGCAAAGGCCATCACCACGACACTGGGGCTGTTGCGATTCGGACAAAGACAATCCGGCTGCTGCCAGCGGTGGATACGGCGACTACTGGGCTCAGAGCAGTGGTGGCATTGCCCGGAGGTGGGTGTTTTTGCCGGAATTTGGCGGGTTTAGAGACGACTTTTGTAAAGTCGAGAAAAACGGCCACAAAAGCGTCTGTGGTGTGGCCACGTGGCACCCTGCGCTCTGCCATCGCCCAATTGCCGTTTGCTGTCGCGACGGATCCAGTGTGCACACTCACCTTGGGTCAAGAAAATTTACAGTCGTGGAGGTAGGAGCGCTGCAGTTATAAGCAAGCGATGGAAAAGCCAAGTGCGGGCCCTTTGTTCTGGGGGGGGAGGGTAAGGGGATTTGTTGCGCAGTAATTGGCCCAAACCTTAATAGAAACTCCGGTACGTAGTCCGGAAGAATTCGGACGCTTTCTTGGGTGCGGCAATTTACAGCGAGATGGTGGAATGGAGAGAGGCTGGGAGCGGGTCTGGGCTGGGGCTGGAAGAGGGCACGTGGCGGCCGCGAGTCACCCTCAAGGGTTGAAATGAGTCATTTGGCCGATCTTGCCACGTTGAGGGTTGCTGTGAGTCTTGAGTCACTGTCGAAAGTGCTTCTGCTGTTAGTCTGTTTGTGTCCCTTGACTGACGGTCTCTAGTGACTGTTCTCGAGTGGCTGCTGCACAGAAAAAACGAAACTGCACATGTGCGCAAACAGTGCGACAACGAGCGGGTGGAGTTCAGCCGTCCCGCAGCTCTCTTTGGGCTCGTATTTCTCCTTTGGACCCAGCCAGACCTGATAGAGGCCAAGACAGACCCCCATGCATGCACCGAAATGCACCCAACAAATGCACGGAAAAAAACCGGGTTGGAAAAATAATTTTTTTTAATGTTTTAATAAAAGCCCTGTAGGTGGTGATGAAGGACGACAACCTCAGGAGCATCTCTACAACGCCATATAATAGGTCGTGTGGGACGTGTGGGCGATTGGAGACTAGCGTTGCACTCGTCTGATTCGGCTCTCGGTGCACAAACCACTTGTAATCACATGGAAATGACTAAGCTCGCTTTTTTAGTGGCCCAGCAGTAGTGGTGCACTGTTGGCTGCTGTTTGGAGGGGGTCTCTTCGATCGAGACAAAGTTCCGTCACGTCTCTTTAGTGCAACTTTTTTCTCGGTTCCGATATAATCCGGGATGTGAATGGGTGCGTTGTTTGTTGGTCTTTGTGTCACTCGGATTTTGTTACTGTTTTCTTTTCACTCTCGTATGGCACCTTTCCCTTCAGCTAGACTCCACAGGTGTGATATGGTTCTCTCCTCCATTTCTCACCAGTGTAGGCTTGGGTCTAGACTCTGGGGAAAGGTTGCCAAGTGTTTTACTGTAAGTTGAGCCGTACCCGGCACATGTTTACAGCAACTTCTGGCTGGCACTTATGGGACTGCAAACGAATCAGAGACGATCTAGAGGTGAAGCAAGAGGCCACGGTGTCCTTTGGCCACTTGATGTGTTTGTGTTGCATCTCATCTGACCCATCAACTCCCACTTGCTCTCCATCCACCTCCCACTCGTCTCTCTGAGACATGCAAGATTGCAACTCAATTGGCCAGAAAGACGGGGAAACGTTACCCAATTCAAAACCGCAGAAAGATGAGCCGTGGGTAATATATGCAAGGGGAAGGATGTACACACATGTTCATTGTGCGAGGAAGCGATTGATCTGATAAAGAGTCGGTCTTTTGGTGACACAAGCACTGTCGTGTCTTCAGCAGTGCAATGTTACTTTAGCTTCTCCCTTGTTGCAGCGTTACTTTCAAGTGCAAGTTTCATGTTCTGTCTGTTGTTCACGAGATTGTATGCACACTTTTTCAAGAAAAGAGCCTTATCATACAGACGCGCCAAAGAAAATAAAAAAATAAAAAAGGGAATCGTCGAAAGAGAAAAAGACGCGCAATAGTCTCAAGCCCAGCGTCGCCCACAAATCAACGGGCTTTTAGCCATATATCCACCGTGGAAACCTATTTGCCTCGGATAACTGTATGTTATGCTCTGTACAGCCGGTATTTACAGTCTGAAAAATGTTCCTGATTTGTCCAGGCTGAAAAAGAAACCACGGGGAAAAAGCAAGTTGAATGTGGAGAAAAGTCGATTTTAGGGGTTTGAAGGGAGTGAATGAGACATGAGATCTGAATCAGGAGACGTCGTTTAGATGTTCTTTACAAAGTAGGTACAGAGTAGGTACAGAGAACTGTAGTTAACGTCAAGTTCAAGGACGACCTTGGTTTCCCTCCAATTACTACGACTATCAAAGATATACAGGGTACCGCAAAGGGTATAGAATGAGAATCTATGGAAAGTCTGGATGATACCACTGGGGCCAGACTCTCTAACAAGGCTAACGTATATCTCGGCTCTCTTATAGCTTTCTTACAGCGTCTTTTGAGGTCTTATACATTGGACAAATGGTCTTGAGGTCTAAGATTATGATTTCAGGTGAAACTGGTGTCAGACTGGAGATAGATACTGGAGATAGATACTGGAAACAGACACTGGAGGCAGACACTGGAGGCAGAAAGTAGGCAACCTTTGAAGACAGCAAAAACATCTCAGCTGAGTCGATATTGACTACAGACTGTATTCTGTAGCTTCTGATGAAATCAACCCTCAGTCAATATAGACTCAACACGGTCAATCAAAACGTACCATTTGTAAGCCTACCAAATTTCAAACAGTACCAGTATACTCAGCTCTGAAATCTCATCAAAACGCACTCTTCAGATTTCCAGTTGCCCTCCCACAGCACTTTCTACCTACGCCACCTCGAGATGAGATGCATGCTTACTAACACTCAAAGTTTCACTCATGCACACCCTCTTCACCTCACTTCAGGAAGTCACCCTACAACCACCCGTCATGCCATGAAAATCGAAAAGCCAGTCGCCAAAAAGAAACTACCGCCGTTGCCGTCGTCGTTTTACGATCTGTACACGTCCAAGCCTGCTTCGGGGTCGTCTCATCCGGAAACAGACAAAAACGGCAAAGTGAGGGTTCTGCCCCATGTGCAAGGACAGTGGCCAACACACGTTTATCTGGAATGGAAGCCGGACATTCACTGGAGGAGGCTGCAGAAGCTCAACTCGGCCATTGCAGCACAAATAGACGCCCTGGGAGAGGCTCGAGGAGGTGACAGCAGCTACCACAGCTTGGCAACGTCCGAAATCGGAGTCAGACTACCGCTGCATGTGTCGCTCTCAGACACGCTGATGCCCACCACTGCCTCTAAGCAGCAGCTCGTGGATAATATCACCACGGCTCTGGCCGGATGGCAGGGTCCTGTGGCCATTGACCTCGGTCTCGCCAAGCTACGGGTGGTGGTCAACCAGCAAAATACCCGGGCGTTTGTGGTTCTGAGCCTCACCAGCGAGCCGATAGTGCAGCTGGTGGAGGCGGTCAACGGAGCAGCGAGAAGGCTCGGTCTGCCGGTCCTGACGCCGCAGCCTCACGTGTCCATAGCGTGGTTTTTACCCGGACATGTGCCGGCTTTCGAGAAGCTAATCAGGGGCTGTGAGGCGGTGGAGCAACAGCTGGCTGCAGTGCAAAACGGAGGCAAGGTGACGGTGGACTGCGTGAAGATCAAGTGCGGCCGAGACGTGCACAGTGTGTACTGCGCGGACCGTACTTAGGCAGAAAAGGCCTATATCTGGGGATTGCTATGGCGATCCTCATCGAATGCAATCCAATCCTATCCTATCGACAGCTGATGGCGCTACCTTTGCGGTTTTTCGCGTCTTTGCGCACCTGAGTGATATACATGACCACCGCACCATACAGACCACGGTACCTTTCGCACCGTACGGTACATGGCATGGTCTAGGCACCGTACGGAGTAAAATTACTACGTATGCTTTTTTGGACTGTGCAGGGAAGAGGCAAAGTACACTACACAGTGTGTCTCGGTGATCTGGGCAGCTGGAGGAGGTGGGGGGGGGGGGGGGTGGGGATTCGCGGATGATGCCGCAAATGGACCCCGGGAAAGCGGCGGCGCGCGTGCGCAGAGACAGCCGTGCGCCACAGGCACGTTTCCGGTCTGACACATGGACGGTATGGACGTCCTCGGGCGTCTCGGACCACGCCAATTTAACCTCATGTCACGTCCCATTATCAAGCTTTGAGGTCTACAGCTTGGGTACAGCTCGACTCCGCCATTAAGGTTTTTAAGCTTCGCACAGCTGTTGTGCTTTTGCCCAAAACGGCAATATCCATACGAACCGCCCATCGCTCCTCACCTCGAGACAGTATATGTATGATGGCCGTTCCCGCAGGCTCTTTTGCCCTTTTGGAGTAGCTCCAGAACCTATCCAATCCTTGCTGGCAGGGATTCCCCCAAACTCCAACTATCGCATCCGTCCGCCATGAACTTCGAATACGACTTTCTGCAGTCTCAGCAGAACCACCACACCCACAACCACTCCCACAATCACAATCACAACCACAGCCAGCAGCAGCACGGCTCCAAAAAGGACGTGGCGCACTCCTCACAGCCCCAGTCCCACCATGCCCACGGCTCCTACGACGTCAACTACCTGGACATAGGCTACAATGAGCTCGAGCCGCCGTCCACCCCCCAGATGCTGCCCACCCAGACCAACCATGTGAGTCCAGACACGCTGCAGCGGTTCTCGCGGCTGCTCAACTTTTCGTCCAACACCCCCTCCCCCACCAAGCCGCTCAATGACCCCTCTTCCTCGGACATTTTCCTGCAGCAGCCCCCCACCATGTCGCTGATGGGCGCCATGTCTCCTCCGCACTCGTCGCACCCCCCGGCGTCCGAGTTCCACCCCCACTCGCACCATCTGCAGCAGAACCCCTTTCTGAACCCGCCGCAGCTCAACTACGAGGCAGATGCGCTGGCCTACCTCTCCCCGGAGCCCGGATTCACGTCGCCAGAAATGGACAACTGGACCAACTACGAGTCTGCACACGACCACTCGTCGCCCGAGGGACCCCTGGCCGAGCCCTTTGACGAGTACGGCCTGGGAATCTCGTGGCTGCCCGTGGTGACCATCCCAGAAGATACCGAGACCGAGCAGATCATCGAGCAGCAAAAGGTGTCCAACCAGCCACAGCCCCGAAAGTCCGGCCTGCCCCCCGGAAAGCTTGAGTCTTTCATCCATGGACCCTGCGAGGACGGCAAGTTTCTCTGTCTCTACCCAGGCTGCGGCAAGAAGTTTGGCCGCCGGTACAACCTCTGCTCCCACATCCAGACCCATCTGGCCGACAGACCCTACTCGTGTTCTTCGTGCGAGGCCTCGTTTGTGCGACAGCATGATCTCAAGCGCCACGAACGGACCCACGCCGTTGTCAAGCCCCACATCTGTCCCTGCGGCAAGGGATTCAACAGACCCGATGCCCTCAACCGACATCGGGCTCGCCAGATCTGTTCTGGCGGCATTGAGATCCCCGGCCAGCCCAAACAGTCGCCCAGCAAGAAGGGCCGTCCACGAAAGGTGGACCAGGCCCCTCTTGAACACCAGTACGACTACGCCCACACATCCCCCGACTTTTCGTCGCCAGAATACCACTCTTCGCCCGACTATGAAGAGCGGTGACGGCGACGGACCGAGTGCTAACAATAATTTATACGGCGGATGGCTCGTTTCTTTCATTCCCTCATTGCGACTATTTATTTTTCATTTAATTGAGTTCCCCATTTTTGATATTTTCACACTGTACTATGGGACTTTAAGTGGTTCCGAACCTAGACTGGATCGTAGTTGGCCAAGAGTTGCGAGGCTAATCGCAACAATAAAAATAATAAACAAACGTGGGGGCATACGAAAGGCAAAAAAGTGCACTGATAACAGCAGCAAAAAAGTGATTTCTGGCAGGATCGAACTGCCGACGTTCTGCGTGTTAAGCAGATGCCATGACCGACTAGACCAAGAAACCGAACTTGTGAAAAATAAAAGCTTGGAATCACTGAACCAGAGGTCTGACATTTCCCCCGCCGAATTCAAATGGCAATTAAATGGGTTTTAGAGGGTATCAAGCTGTTTTACTGCTTCTTTAGAGCAGTTTTAATGTGTAACCTTCAGTTATAGCTTTAGTATTACGACTGGTAGTGTTCAACATTGTCTTTTTGAAGATGTAGACATTGTATGCAAGTACGAAGTCAAAGAGAGAGGTTTTGAAGATGTTATTTGATATGAAGCGTTAATGAGAGTCGACTTTCGGTACAGACTCAATGAGCGGTTTTTCCTTCTGTAGCTTTGATGTTCATATAGATGGGCTTTGAAAGGTATTGACAGAGTAGTGGAACGAGCGACACGACAAGTGATAGTGAACTTGAGGACTCGGGATTTGAGGAATGATATAAATGGTTATTTGAATGGTTTCAGCAGCTAAGTATATAGATCGTGTGGAGCTCCTTCGAACTGGGTATACCACAATGGCCAATTGATTTTCTATCTTGGTCTAGGGTGGCAAATATGTTAGCTTAATATTTCCAAGGCTTCAATTCTAAGGCTTCAATTGCAAAGCTCGATTTTAAAAGATATCTCATCTTAAACACCTTTGTTTCCGATCACTTTCGAAAGACATGGGGAAAGTCCAGCATTAGCGACGACACGAGTTTACTAGATCGGACCAACCCATTCATACGCACACTATCTACAATCTAGACCAACTACATCTGGACCTACTGAATCTGGAGCTACTACATCTAGACTGTAGTGACCCCACAATGAACTTAGCTCAGATTTGCTTATAAACGGGCTCGCTCTC